>OW240917.1:123090821-123106975 GCA_933207985.1 Pelobates cultripes | reverse complement strand
TTATATTTGTGTGTGTGTGTGTGCTCCTGAGTGAGCTTGTGTGTGTGTGTCAGTGAGATTGTCTGTCAGTGAGCCTATTTGTGTGCATCAGTGATCTTGTGTTTTTATGTCAATGTGTGTATGTATATCAATGAGATTGTCTGTCTGCGAGCCTGTGCATCAATGAGCTTATGTCAATGTTTTATTCTGAAAGAACCAATATTTTGCATTAGAAAAAGAAGTATACCAATAATATTATGCAAGGCTATGTCTTGCCACCCCAGATGATTGAGTAATATATAGGCACACACAATATATATATCTTCTGGGGTGGCAAGATATTGCATTACATATTATTGATATATTTATTTTTTAATTCAAAATATTGGTCCTTTCAGAGTGTGTGTAGTGTGTATTATATGTATTTGACAAAAATGTGGTTCTTTGTTGAGCTCATTTGCATACGCCTAGCCAGAGAGCACTGTTAAAGTGACATTTCTGTGTGGAAAGCAAGTCTTATGGATTGACGGGTGTGTGTATTTGTGTTTAGCAATGTATTAACTATCCACTTACTTTAGGTGGAAGGGGTTTTCATCCACACTTTTTTCCCCACTACAAATTTGTTGGTATGTATATATTACACACAATACATGGCACAATGACCTGTGGGGCTGGCATAGATCTTTTTTTCCGAGGGCTGCTTTGTATCCCAACTCCGACCCTGTAAACATACACACACACACATTTTGAAACATATATGCATATACTGTAAACAACACACGGTACCACATGTATACGCACACCGTTACACCGATATATATATATATATATATATGTGTGTGTGTATAAGTAACAGTGTAAGTGTGTGTGTGTTTATGTAACAATATATATATCTATGTATATGTATATACACTGTTATACAGATAGTCAGACACACTATTGCAAACTCACACTTTGAACAGTATGGTCAATTTGAGGGAGCAGATCTTATGACCTGAGTACCTTGCCAGTCCCTTCATTCAGACCCCAGATACAGCAGACAACCATCCCTCTTACCTGTCCCTCTTGACAGCCACCAGTGCTCCATGCTTGCTTCTTGTCTTGTTACCCTGTGCTGCTGTCTGGAACCCAGGTGGAAAATATATATCACAAGTTGAAAAAAATGTGCAATATAATATCTCTATCAATATCACAAAACATGTACCAATGTGAAGGTTAAACATTTTGACAATGGGCAGCTGCAAATAGCCATCTTTAGGTAAATAACTTAAAATGAGGTCAAGATAAACCCCAAAGCCACAGGTATGGCCTTGTCAATTCCTACCTCCATTAATGTATTGCTTCTGACCCCTCAATGCAGCTATCCATGACATGCTGAAAGAAGGTTAAGTAATATACAGAAATATGTATTTAATCCATTAAGGACACCGTTGCTAATGCTTGTCTTGTGCTTAAAGACACAATCAATTGTGGCATTTTTGTGTGTGTTTAACTGCAATTTTCAATTTCTCATTTATTCCACCAACACATACCATATATACCAATTTTTAAAGTACAAAAAGGGATTTATTTGATGTGACATATACATATATAATTTCTCTTTTTTTTTTTTTTTTAAACCAAAAAAACTAAATTAAAATGCTTTCTCAGTTTTGACAATTGTAATGTGTGTATAATTAGTGCAGCTTAAGAATAGTGATTCAAAATACAGTAATTTATTTGTCCTGATTTACAGAGTATGTCATACATCTAGGATTTCAATTTACAGGTATTTAGATGTAACCATTTTATATAGCAATTTAAATGCCAACCCCTGCTAAATGTTATATTGAGATAGAAGTTTTTTTTTTTTCTTCAGATTTTTAACATGCAAACAAATGACAAGGTTTTTTGATATGTATTTCATAAACCTGATGTGTGCTACTTCTGTACAACTTCCCATATTATGTTCAGCTATATCTTCTGGTTATATTACTCTCTATGTATGCCTTGTCACTATCCTATGAAGCTACAGTGCAATATAGGAGACATGACCATTTCTGTTTTTACACTTATAATTTTGATAGATGGATTTGATGGGCCGATGTCTTAATTTGGGGCATTATAGTAGTATGACTGCTCAAATTACCCCACAAATGCATAGCATTTAAAACGGATCTGTTATATCATAGTTATGGTGTATATTGTGCTTTAATGTGCTGCCATTTGTTTCACCAGTTTATGTCAAAGTTTGTGGTGATGATTTTTATTTTTTTGCATTTTTTTGTATATACACAACATTTGTTTGTTGTGAATTTTGCAAATTGAGGTGCAATTTTGTATTTGGTATTATTTTTTATTTTTACATTTTTTGCATGCACATTGTATTTTTGCTGCTTATTTTTTAAATTTCATGTGTGCCATTGTAAATCAATTATCTGCACTCCGCAAAATCTCTTGTTGACAAAAATAACTCATATGAATCTCTCTACAAATAACAATCTTGATCCTATGACTAAAACTAACCAAACCCTAATTCTAAATTAAATCCCAATCCCAAATCATAATCCTAATCATAAACCTCACTGTAATTCTAGCATATACTATAACCGACCTTAATCCTAACCTTAATCCTTATCTTAATTCTAACAATAGTAATAGTATTAGAAGGATTCCCCCTGATGTCAAAAGAGATATTCCCTTGCTGATTTCAGAAAAGGGACTCCCTTGCTATCCCTAATCCTAATCTAAACCCTAATCCTAATCCAAATATTAATTCCAAACCTAATCCTATACATAAACCTAATACTAAACCGAATATTTAATTTAAACCTAATCTTCATCCATAATCTCAATCCTTAATTTAATCCTAATCCAAAGCGTTTCACAATGCTCATATCAGTACTCATATTAGAAAAGGGAATTCTAAGATAAAACAGAGAGTGGTATGTTGCTGCCATGTATTGGCTAATTTCACTATGACAGGCAGATATCTTTTATACTGAAAATAGCATGCCCAGTGAGTTGTGATTGGTGCTGAGCAAGTCGCAAAGCCGGCACCAATACAAATCACATTGGGGGAATATAAAGAAACCCTCCAGGAACTATTCAGACCATTGTGGTCTTCCATGCACCAGCTCCACTGAGATAATCATCATGTCAGAGCTTAGATCACTTAGTCTAATGCTACCTAAAATGGTATCAACAAGAGGGAAATAAGAGAAACAAGTCTTTGATTTCCACCGGAGGGCACTAGACACCAAGCACAAAGTAATTACCAATCTTGTTGCTGGTAGAATATTTTGGAAATAGGACAAAAGAAAAAAATAGAGATAAAGATTGATTCATGTTATTCTATTACACTTTGTACTTAAAATGGCCTCAAATAACAGAGGAGAGCCTCAGTATCCATTGATACCTGGGACTCCCTGGTGTGGGCAAGGATTTAACCATGCTCACACAACTTCACTATATTTGGGTATTTAAATCCCCATTTGAAATGCTGCATGCCATACTGATTTTTAACACTGCATACAGCTCATCCTTAGCTGATATAAGGGAGCCTAGCGACTATCAGCTGATACCTAGGACTCCTTGGTGAGATGGAACCATGTTCACAGCGCTTTGTAGAAATAGGGATTTAAACCCCCATTGAAATACAGTGCTCACTTTGAGTGCTGCAAAAAGAGCAACAGTCTGTCTAGAGCCACTAACTCTGGCTCCAGCTGCCAAAGTGGAGCCCCAGTTAACAAATAAAACCAGTTACCAGTATGAAAATGATCCCTGCTGGTAAAGTACAACACAACAAAATTATTCCATCATGTTTCCTTAAGCGAATTACAAATCTGTAATGCTTCATTAAGGGGTTAAAAAGGTTACCGACTTTCACCTCAACACCATGGAATACATTGGAAATAGAAAAATATAAAGGGTTGATCTGCCAAAATGCTTTATAATTGTTATTTTAATTAATATTATTGTTATTATTAATTATTAGTAATACTAACAATAGTAATAGTATTATTGTTTCTAGAAGTGCTGAAAATTCATTTATGTTGGACTTTCACTCCTTAACCCTATCCTCTGGGCTGTTGGGTATAAAACAGTCCAAAAATGAAAAGGAAGTTGGCACACAACATTTCCCATTAGAGTGTAGACATGTGTGCAGTCCCCTCTGAAGACATAAGACCAGTTTACAATAAAAGAGCCATGTCACCAGGGATCTAAATTGAAGTGATATTTATTGCACCATGAAGGTGGACCTGGCAATGTTTCAACTCTTTATGGTGTTTGTCAAACCTACAAGATTCACAAATACATGAAAAAGTCTAAATATTGCAAAGTCCAAGTTGATGGAGTAAATATCTTTTCTCTTTTGCAACGTGATTTGGAATTTTGAATTAGGGTAAAAATCAGTCAACAAAGCAATATGTACATAACAGATGCTTCCCCAACTTTATAAAATGGTGAGGATTTTTTATTTTGTGCAGTTGGAATTAAATTGAATGTATTGATTATCCAGTTTGTATGTGCCCCTCCCCTATTCCCCCTTTCCTGTATTGTTGTTTTGCCAACAGTGTGTTGTCCCATTGTTCTAGGGACACTTCCAGACCAGTTCAAACTGCCTGCCCTTGGACTCCCTTGTAGTCCAGTCTTTGTTATTGTTTGTCCCAATCCTTCCTTGTAAATGCAGTGTTCCATTCACAATGGTTGTAATTAAAAAAATCATGCTTTGTAGTGTCATTGGTTGCCACCCCAAGCCCATACTGCTACTGTGTCTGGCTGATATGTAGCGGAATTTCAAGGCAAGCTCTATCTCTTTCTCTCTCTGGAAGATAAGACTCTCTGTCTGCAATATTTCCTTTAAGGAGAAGGGATGAATGTTGGGTGGAATACATCTGGGTACCGAGCCTGGGACCAGACCTCCTATATCTGCTACAATATAGTTCAAGGATCAACATTTTCACCAATAAAAGGTCTTATTTATTTACTTCCATATTTTAGCCTATGGGAATGAGTTAACATGAGGTTAACTTCAGTCTGAATTTTCCATTATTAGACAGAAAATCACATTGGCAGACCAAACTATTATTCAATTCTTTATTGGATTCTAATGTTTTGAAATATGCTTTCGTTAAGGCATCTTAACATTTTGATTTACCGTATATAAATCTTGTATTTAAAAAACATAATGTAAAAAAATTATGCTTGAAAAATTTAATGTTTTTATTTGCTGGAGTACATTTTGTATTAAAATTTGGAAAATTATATATAATTTACTCTAAAGATGTGAAATACCATAATATTTTGCAAATTTACACAGAAGAAGGTATCACGTGACCATATTTATTGTGTAAAATAAAGATTTTCATATTTTTATATCCAGTATGACAGATGTAATAGTTATTTCTTGAGCTTTTATTAAACTGTAACTCTTATGATCTTCAACCACCAAAAATGCTGGCAAATCATCATGTGTTATGTTTATCTATAGCTGTAGAACTATGTATTTACAAACTCTGAAGTATAGTTGCAATATACATAATACTGTATTTTATTACTGTATTTTATTACGATCCAATTCTGTTTTCTTTTGAAATCGATACTGCTAATTATTACTTAGCTCAGATTTGCCCTCTGAATAACAATATAAGTGACTTACCCTGCATTTGACTGAAAATTCCAATTTAAGTGTTTTAGAAAGGACAATTCATGGTCAAAGGCAAATGTTAGCCCTGAATGGCGCTTACAACTTTTATTTCAGTGTCCGGTAATAATACCACCAAAGATGTCTGAATTTCATATTCTGTAAACATATACTGCTGCAGGTCTCTAATACACACAACTAACCAGTTTCATATGAAAATGTGGCAGGTGCATTGGCATTGTGTTTACAATATGCATATCCTAAACATTGGCATCCTGAGAAGTGAAATGCTGGAAAGAGGAGGTAAAAAAAGTGGACATGTGATGTATACTGCGAGTGCATGGTCTGCCCCATGTGGGCCAGCCTACTTGATTGGCAGGGAGATTGGCATGCATTAATGCCAGACTGGCTAGCTAGTAATTCGCGAAGACCTGTCCCCATTATATGGTATAATGAGTATTACTTCACATGATAAAGATACAATTTTATCTTGCTATAAATTTGTGGTTTATCATCATCATTTTGAATGTGCAGTGCAAATTAAGTTCTTTAAAATTATATTATAAAACTGGAAAAGTACAGTGAATTGCAAAAGGCAACAGAGAATGTCATATTTTATTTATGAATAACAGTAAGAAAAGATCCATTTGTTCACACTAAAAAAGGCATATCCAAGTACATATGATAATGCTTCACAAATATGTTTGTTAAAAGAACTGTACAAAGCACATACAGTTATCCACTGAGTCTGAAGACATTTTCATTTACAACAAATGAATTTACAGTTAGAACAGTGAAGATGCAAAATCAAGTGCCTTAAGCAGTACAGCTGTCTCTTAACAGCTATCTTAAGAAATTGTTGAGATGCATTTTTTTTCAGCAAAGCATAGCATACAGTAATAATAATATCGTGTTGATCAATAGAAAAAGTTAATATCCATTTCTGATCCATGGGAACGTTTTTCAAAAGACTTAAAAAGGAAAAAAAGAAAAGGAATAAAGAAAGGAAAGCAAAGAAAAAATAGAAAAGGAAAAGACATTCGTACAAAGTATCTATTTCAGGTAAAAGGTTGCTAACTTAAAAGATACTTCAGGTTATTTTTCTTTCTTGTATGCTTTTTCTTGTGATATATCAATGCACAGTATTGCAAAATGATTTGCAGCTAAGCAAAGCTACCATAAAAATATTACAACGTTACTTGCAGAGATGCATAAAATAAGAAGTTGCTTGTCCATGCAACCCCTATCATTTTATTTCCATTTAGTCTGCTACAGACCATTGGCATGTCTATCTATGGCACTCAGAAATTTACATTTCAAATATATGATATAATCAAATCACTAGTTGAAAATATGAAACTAACAGAAAATGGAACAAGCCTGAATTTATCCATATCATATTAGTTCTCCCAGAGGGTAGGGATTATAGAAGTTTCATGCACAGTCACAGAAAACTGATTGACGCATCTTTGTTCCTGATCTGATATTATTAGTCTCCAACCAACAAAATAGCAACTGCATTAATTAAATTCACTTTAATGCCTTTGTATTTTCCTAAAACAAAAACGCTACCTTCTAGCAGTTTTCAAAGAAAAGAAAAATGTATTCATTGCAGAAGGAAATATTTCTATTGTATTAAAGTGCTCTCAAGCGGGATAATGATTCATATATATATATATATATATATATATATTTTTTATTTTTTTATTTTTTTTAAGCTTTTCATAGCATAAATGTGTAAAGAGAAATATATAGTGCAGATTGAAAGGCACAGCAATATTTGTACAGAATGAAATTAGAATGTGTCAAACTCACTGTGTAGATTGTAGCAAATGATTCATATCAACATTATAAAATGATATTTTATAAGTGACAAACATTTAATTAAATGAACTGTGATAAATGAATGAAACAAACATAAATATGTTTTTTTTTTGTAGGAATCAGCATAAAACGTACTTTGTTCACAAAATGGTCACAGAATGGTTTTTACTATTTGACACTGAAAAGTCCACTTTAATCACAATAATCACTTTATCTTACTGAAGTGGTTATGGTGCAAAGGCAATATCCCCGCAGTCTTTCTTTTTCATTCTGGAGATAAATAGCCTTTTCTGTGTGTAGGGCTGATTATCAACCAACTTAAATACTCTCTTCCTGACTTGAACTATCAGTTTTGTGCAATGTTTGCATCTGATATCAGCACACACATCATGTGGACAGGAGCGTATGACTTGGTGAGTTACCCACACAGGATTATTTACTAAACATCGGATTTTGTCCAGAATCATAAAGCACTGATGTTAAAGTGAGTAGGGACTGAATGCATTCAGCAAAATGCACACTTGTAAATTATCATTCACTTGCTTTCATGCAAGTAAACAATGATTTTAAGTGCTATTGGCTGCACTAGCAGTCAGCAGGAAAATAATCAAATAACCCTTGGCAAGGCACTGATTAACTGAATAAATATATATATTTTTAAAAGCATAAAGAGGTCAGTAAGACCATATTACTAGAAGGAAGGTATGTCATCTCCCTATGTCCCCCATCTGCCAAGCAACAGATGGAAGCATATCTACTAATTATTGAAAACATGTGGCAGGTTGGGGCACAAATAGATTTTACACCTTCCTTATTGAGACCATATGATTTTTGTTTAAGCTTGACCATGCTGTACAAAGTTTTTTTGTTTAAGCTGGGGTAAGGTATCAAAAGCTCCTGTCATCTTCCAGTTTTTAAAGAACTAAGGATTTCTCAGTCCCCTTCCATCCAGCCATGATAAGCAGGCATACTCGAAGATGCACATCAAGCTTATCTTTAGCCTTTTTGCATTTTAGTGAAGTAGAGACCTTATTAAAAACATTCAACCTTGTTTTACTATTTGACATAATTCTTCTATATTTAATATTTTACATATATCCCTTCATTAGAAGAAAAACTGTTTATATCCCTAACATTTACTTTGGTGTCAGCTTATTTTATGGCTTTTAACAAAGTGGCAACCGTCTCCTGCATTGTTCAGATTACTGTTTTCCAAATCCACATTCTAGTTGAGTTGAGTGATAATGAGCTTAATAAAGTGTCACATTCTAAATCGTTAAACAGGATTAATAGATCACCAAAAGATATAATAGCATATTGTGCTTGAATTAATTAGTTGCCATTGGATACTTTCGGAATTAAATACTTTCCTTAGGTTTAAAGGATGCTAGGTCACAAAGTCTTTAATTACGAACGTTCTATGAACAATGAAAAACGTACCAGATCAATTACTTGATCCCTTGATTTAGCGAGAATAATATATATATATATATACATTTTATATAGCTATGTTTGGAAAATACAAAACAGATAAGAAAAGCTCTAATCAGGAGATACCATAGAATCCTAAAGGGATTAGTGTGCAAAAATAGATTCAGTTGATGATGCAGTGTTATATACAATCCAGAGCTGCTACAGAGGTTGTTTGACGTCAACCTCTTAAGCACAGGTACTTATACCTTTTAAATCCTTGTACATAACAGCAAAGAAGATATAAATCATGAACTAAATACATTAAAACAAACGTATTCATTTTTTAAGGAACATAAAATAGTATTGGAACAATTTTCTGATTGAACACCATGGGATTTATTTAGTAAGGGACATAGACAAAAGAATGACTTGGTTCAACTATATCATATTTACAGAAGATAATGGATGTGGATTGCTAATAAATATTTTTTCCTAATTAATTAATATTAACTTTGCATATGCAGAGATCCCCTTGCAAATCTAACAGGTATTGGCACAATTCTAAATAAAGCCAAGTAGGAACATGGTGAACAAATAGAATTAACTTTAATTAAGAGATATTATAATATATGTTGATTACATTACCTTCAGGGCAAATCACCAATGTTCAAATACAGTGCGGGTCAGGAAACTTTGGTGGAAATCCCCAGATTTTATTCAGAGTTGCCATTCAGATATTGACTAAATACAAAATCCAAGATTAGGATCTGCATCTTTAGTAAGAACAAAAAACTATGTAGGTTGCTTCAATCTTTTCATCAAGGATGGAGATTAGAAATTTCAGTGTAACTACTTTTTGTGGGCAAAACTATAGAAATTTACAATTATTGCTCACTGGTTGTGCAAGAAGTCTTCAGCATTACAGAATTCATAATTATGCGCCAGGCTAAATTCTGAGACTGATAAGTATACATTTACCCTTAAAGGACACTATAGTCACCAAAACAACATTAGCTGAATGAAGCAGTTTTTATGTATAGATCATACCTTTGAAGTTGCACTGCTCAATTCTCTGCCATTTAGGAGTTAAATCACTCCTTCCTGAGTGTGACTTGCACAGCCTTCCTAACACTTCCTGTAAAGAGTCAGCTAACGTTTATACTACATGTTTAACTTAGATTTTCTTATCTCCTGCTCTGTTAGAAGCTACAGGGGCCTCCTGTATGTGATTAAAGTTAAATTTCAAGGGCAGGAGATAAACATTTTTAAAGTAAGCTACATCTGATTGAAAGTGAAACCATTTTGCTTTAATGCAGGCTGTCTCAGCCAGAGCCAGGAGAGGTGTGGCTAGGGCTGCAAAAACAGTAACAAAAGTGATTTAACTCCTAAATGGCAGTGAACTGAGCTGTGAGACCTCTGAAGCAAAACCTATACACTAAAACTGCTTCATTAAGATAAAGTTGTTTTGGAGACTATAGTGTCCCTTTAAGTCTCTTAGCATTACACTAGCATTGCATAGACTACTATAAACATTTTTAAATACCTTTATTTTAGAACTAGATGATTTAAGTGCTTGTCGCATTATGCAAAAATGCAGACATTTCTTTTACATTCTTTTGCCATTTTTACAAAGCTGTAATGCTAATAATACGATCAAGGTCATCATAAATGCCTACAAGCAAGGCATTTGACCATTTGTATTTATCTGTTTTTGCCAGACCTCCTGTATGTAGTCAAAAGCTAAATTATTGTTGCTTTTATAATAAAATATTTCGAAGATTATGTGAACTATTGAAATGTAAGTGACACTGCAAACGTCTAAATCTTTTCAATCCCACAATATTTTTATGAAGGATAAAGAAATACATAAAAAAAAAATGTAAACTTGTAAAATTAAAATTTTTATGTTTGTTTAAACAACACTCTATACACATTGCTGTTTTATCAAAGGTTTATGTGCAAATTGCATACTGACCACAGTCTGTTCTTTCAAATATCTAGGTATGTTGCTAGACCCCAATCTTTCCTTTGGCTTTCACATTATAAAAAACTATTTTCAAAACTTTATCAAAACTAGGTGCCCTGTACAAAAGCAAATCCTGCCTAAGCCCTACAGTAAAGAAAGAGACAGTGCAACAAATGCTAATGCTGGTATGGGGATGTAGTGTATGCACATGCAACCACAAACCTACCTTCATAAACTTAATACATTGTATAATTCATTCTGCCACTTTTTACTAGAGTATAATTACTTGACCCACCATTGTAACATGTTAAAAAAGGTAAACTGGTGGCCAGGCCTGACTGCCATAGAGGAAAGGCATGTCTTGGTCGAGCTCTTTCATGACCCTGTTATAAAATGCCCTATATAGCCTGCTATAATCCATTTTGCAGCAAACCAAATGGAGTCCTTTGCTCCCGACTTCCCAGCTATGCTATGAAACAGTTAGCGACTAATCAGAAATTTACCAGCTCCAAGGTGGCAGTTGCTGCCTGGTGCTCACCGGATGAGGGAGGCGGCCGATCTCTTTGACCAGAGGTACCATGAAGCTGACCACTTTACACCAGGGCCATGTTACCCCCAGCTAGCTCCAAATTGGGTGCCAAACCCAGCAGTGTGCTGTTCTGCTGAGGAATCTTGTTCGGCTCTTGAAAGGCATAGGTTAAATGGCAATCCAGGACTGAGCTATGTGCACAAGCACTTGGTGTCACATCCTATCCTGTTCTGCGTAGTTGTCTGGCCTTGGCTTCTGGTATCCAGTACTCTTTTTACAATTCTTGTTTAGTTTTTCGTGGTTTTTCTGGCTTTCTATTCTGTGTCTGGTTTTCTTTATGCTGGGTTTTCTGGGTTCATTCCTTTATTCCGTTCCTGGAATTCCAGCCTCTTGGATTCCTTTAAATGTTTGTTTTAAGGTGCCACACCCTTTCCTTTTCCATTAATCTTTTTGTTTCAGTTGGTTCCTGCAGGCAGTTTCTCCAAGTCCTCTGCCCCTTTCTTGCAGGTAAGTGCTGTGTGTGTATTTTTTTTTTAGTCATGCATATCTAGGCAGATAGGAACCCACCGTAATTGGAGTACTTTGGCGCAGTGGTGGGCTGCATACATCTTGGCCATTTATGCATGTCTAACTCTCCAGTGTTTTACATATATAGTACTTAGTTATGTCTCCTCTTGTTTTGCCTTGCATCTCTGGTCTTGTTTTATTTTGTCTTGTATTCCCAGTTCATGTACAGTCCTGTCCTGCCCTATTCATGTTTCCCTCATGTCTTGTGTACATGTTCTAGGTTCTGCTTTCTGTCCTGCTCTGGTTCTGGGTACTCCTAATTTTGTCTTGTTTTCTTGTTAGGTGCCTGTCCTAGTCTTGCCTTGTTTCTGTACTGGATACATATCTGCTGTAGAGCCTCCCTATCCAGTTCCTGGGAGGTCTGCATATCATCAAGCTCCTAGCTCTTGGGTTCCACAGTAGCTGCATCAGGGCCCTGGTATGTGGCCGCAACACCAGGGGACGTGTGGTTACCCTGCACCAGGCTCTGATGGTCCATTTCCACGCTGAGACTCCCATCATCATCAGGCACTCAGGGGTCCTGGTATCCGTACCGCCACCCAAGACACTTGGCAACTCACTTATTCACCATAACTGAGATAGAGAAACTTTATGTTTATGTTTAACTGCATACTACTTATTGAGTGTATCTTATCTGCAGTGCTCTCATCTCTCATCTCTCTCCTCTAGCTTCTGTCCAATCTTGCCCACTCCTTCTATTATACATAATCTAGCCAGTGTGGGGTCCTCCTGGGAGAAAGTTTTTCATTGTTTTCTAGCTTGTTTTTCTTCCCTTACTAAAACAAGTGTAAGCTATCTTGACCTCTCATGCTCACTACTTGTTATTGTATCTCATGTTATAAGTAATTACTAATGCATGTACTTCTCACTGCACTCCAAAAATAAAGAATTTTAAAAAAAAGAGCTAAACTGGCTATCGCTGGAATCTCGACACACTCTTTATCTTTCCAGCCTTGTGCATACAAGCTTTTTTGGGTAGCTCCCACCCTACCTGAATAAAATGCTCTCCTCGGCTGTTCCCACCTCCTATAACACCCAATCTAGTACCAGAACTTTATTTAGTCTACTGCTATACAAAAATGAAGTTGTTCGATCCTCATTTTCCTACAGCAATTATGGAATAAACTGACATCCAATTTTCATTCAATATAAAATCCTTTAAGAGATCTACAACATACTTCAATACAGAATGGCTGACTATATTTATTACTGGTTATGTGTTAAATGTATGTGTAGATGTGTGTGTGTGTGTGTGTATATATATATATATATATATATATATATATATATATATATATAGTGTCTTTTTTTTATATATTATATTGTTCCTTATTGTAACAATGCAAAGTTGGTAGAACCAAGATAAATAAATAAATGTGCTAACTATGCATCCCACGTTTGAAATAAATGTTATGCTTTTTCATACAGAAATTGCTTGGTAATTAATGGCTTAGGAAGAAAAGGAAGGAGAGTCATGGGACCCTGAAGAAGCTCATTGGAGGGCAAAACATTGTATATTATGTCATTGCTTTGAACCAGTGTCAAACACCAAGAAGATTGAGTCACAGAGATGCTCGATATAGAGATCCATCATTACCTAGAGTGCAGCTCAGTGACTGTAATGTCTTGGAGGTTAAAAGGAGGTATGAACACATATCTTTGGTAATCTGATGGCTTAGGGGTGTTTAATGACTGATCAAATTTCGTAGAACTCGTGTACAATGATGGAAAGTCTTGTAGAGGCTTTTGACACAGAGAGCTACAAAGTTGCTTTGGGGAGTGTAGAGCCTAGTGGGAAGGAAATAAGAATTCAAGCTAGCATCACTCTGTCCTTATATGTGTGGATTTTTTAATTTTATTTTTTAGTATTGATTCCAATTGCTACATGTAGTGCAAGTTATTTACTAAAGAAATAATTGCAAGGCATTCAAAGCAACTTTAACATTTTTGACTCTTCACAAGTTTAAAGGGATAATCCAGACGTGGACCCCTTGCTCACGGTGCCTAGGGAGATATCAGCTATGCCTCACTGATGATGCTTAACAAGGCTGAAACGATCGTCTGGGGTTGCTGTATCTCTCGTGCAGAGAGAACTTGCTGGCATTTCGGATCTGGACTGCCCATATGGGTGGGACCAGTCTGATTTGCTTCAGATATGTTCTCTCTGTAATGGCACAAAATGAGCAAAAATCAGCTTGAGAACTGAGTGGGGACCGACCAAAGGGCAGGCTATTTCAGCTGCTGCCCGTTCTCAGTATTCTCTTGCGACCCATTTTTGACTCTTCACAAGTTTAAATGGATAATCCAGACGTGGACCCCTTGCTCACGGTGCCTAGTGAGATATCAGCTATGCCTCACTGATGATGCCTAACAAGGCTGAAACGATCATCTGGGGTTGCTGTATCTCTCGTGCAGAGAGAACTTGCTGGCATTTCGGATCTGGACTGCCCGCAGGGGAGGGCTGGCAGCCTTAGGCCTGGGGGGCAAAACCAGTCAAGTGGCCCATTGCACCACCAAATCAGTTCACCATCCATGCCCACCTTTTCCTGGTTTTATAACGGATATTGATGTTATGCTAATCAGTAGCTCTTTGCCATACCCGCTCCTTCACGGCTCCAGGCACTGCTTGTTGTGAGTGTGAGCCACTGTAAATTAGGGGCAGAGGGCACTTGCACTGCGGTAAAGATGGGGCTGGACAGGAGGAGAGTGCAGTGCAATCAGTGCACTCCCCTCCTGTGGGTCACCAGTAGACTGGTGCACCTGCCCAGGATCAGAGCCGGTGCAAGGATTTTTGCCGCCCTAGACAAAATAAAAATTTGCTGCCCCCCCATGTGACATCACAATGCCCCACCCATATGAACTAACGCCAGTGCTGCACACAGTGTGTGTTTACATTAAAAAGCCTGCAGGGACCAGCTATAGACACCAGAACCTTCATTAAGCTATAGTGTCCCTTTAATGTGAGGTACATTATAGATTAGTGTCACTAATAATATACTAGATTGCCTACTTACAAGCAGATGAGGATGATGATGGGCTGCAGTTTGGCTCCACTGGTCTGGTGTAGAACAGGATCTCTGGAGGCTGTTTGCAACTGTGGTCACAAAATTCAATGTTCTGGGAGAATTGGAAGCAGCTCCATTTTTTGGGGCCCCTTACACAGCTCAAGGTCTGGGCCCCAGGGCCTGACGGTGAGTATGCCCATAAGGCCCACTCATAAGTTCCACCCACCCATGAGTTCGCTCACAGGGAGTGGAGTGTGTAGGGGATGTGTTATGTGTTATTGTAGAGGATCTAATATGTGTGCTTATGGTATGTAGTGTATAGGGTTACCAGTTTGTGCAGGTGATGTAGTGTGTTTGTGTGTAGTGGAAGCAGTGTGTATTTGTGTATAAGGGATGTATTATGTGTTTCTGGTTGTGTGTAAGGGATGCATTGTGTGAATCTGTGTTTTTATGCATAAGGGTTGCAAGGTGTGTGTCTGTATGTGTGTGCATTGAGTGTAAGAGATGCATTGTGTTTCTGTGTGTATGTAAGAAAAGAAGTGTGTGTGTTTGCATATGTGTGTACGGGTTTGCATTGTCTGTTTCTGTGTATGTGTGCAAAGGATGCATTGTCTTTGTGTGTAAGGGTTGCATTGTGTGTGTGTGTGTAATGGATGCATTGTGAGTTTCTCTGTGTGTAAGGGAAGCATGTTGTGTTTCTGTGTATGTATAGGGATGCATTGTGTGTGTGTGCGCGCGCGTAGTGTGAAAGAGCTCCCTGTCTTGGCCCCTGTCCTATAGAGCTGCCCCTTCTGTCCCGTAGAGCTCTCCCCTGCACTTTAGTGGTCTCTCCTCTCCCCCACCCTCCCCTAGCGGTCTCTTCTCACACTCACCCACCCTCCCTGTGCTCTTCTCACTCCTCCCTCTATGTGTTCTCCTCACACCCCCTGTGTTAGTCTTACCCCCCTCCTCCCTGTGTTCTTCATACTTCCCCCCTTGGTCGTCTTACTCCCCCACCTGTTCTTCTTAACCCCCCTTCTTCTTATTGCTCCCCCTTCTTCTTCTTACCCCCCCTTCTTCTTCTTCCTCTTCCTCCCCCTTCTTCTTCTTACTCCCCCCATTTCTTCATACTCACCCTTCTTCTTACCCCCTCTTCTTCTTCTTGCTCCCCACTCTTTTCTTACTCACCCTTCTTCTTACCCCCTCTTTTCTTATCTCCTCCTTCCTCCGCCCTCCCCTTTTCTTGTCCCCCTCTCCCTCTTGCTC
>OW240917.1:123020538-123090721 GCA_933207985.1 Pelobates cultripes | reverse complement strand
ACCAGTCTGATATGCTTCAGATATGTTCTCTCTGTAATGGCACAAGATGAGCAAAAAATCAGCTTGAGAACTGAGCGGGGACCGACCGAAGGGCAGGCTATTTCAGCTGCTGCCCGTTCTCAGTATTCTCTTGCGACCCATTTTTGACTCTTAACTTTAACATTTAACACCAATATACTGGAATGGGGAGGAAATCAAGTCAGCTATGACTTTTGTTAAGTTACTTTTGCCTTAAGTGAGAATTGTTAGAAATGGAAAGTTTATTTTACAAAGATTGAATCTGATTTGTTTTTTTTTTTAAAGCAATTTACATCTGAAATTGAAACCATTGTTTTCATGCAAGCTGTGTGAGTCCCAGAAAGGGGAGGTGTGGCCAGGACTGCATAAACAGAAACAAAAGTGATTTAGCTCCTTAATGGCAGAGAATTGAGGCGTGAGACTGTACAGGCATGATCTATACACAGAAATTGCTTTATCAAGCTAAAGTTCTGTTGATGCCTATAGAGTTCCTCTTCATGGCTTTTGTTTTGGGTTTTATTTTTGCGGGTTGTTGTGGTATTTCATCACACATCTGAACTTCTCTCCCTAAGGGAAGAAGGGAAAGTCCAAAACAGATGGATTCAACTGGGAGTTAGAAACAGAGCAGGTCCTGCAGACGTTCACTCACCTCCCGCAACTTGAAATACGCCATCTCTGGAGCATGTCTGTGGTGGAGGAAGAGTTTGTCAGGTACAGAGAGCGTAATGTCATATGGGGTGTTTTTAGATATTTTGGTTTATAACACTGACATATGCAAAATGCTGCAATTAATGAGTAGTTTGGCACGATAGGTTCACTGGTCTCTAACTTAATGCCATATGGAGTCTAACTCCTGCTACAATGCTTAATACATATTATGTTTCTGATCAAAGAACCCAATTCAGGTCTGTCATTGACCTAAACGTCTAGATTTTTCCTTGCTGTTAAGTTGTTACGCTTACTGGCTAAACATTTTGTTCTCCCTTAATGACATCTGCAATGTTGTGATAATTGCCAGTGATTGGAATACACTCTCATGTGCTCGGTAAATATCCCCCAAAAATATTTGTACAAAGTGGCCCTAAAACAAATGGCAGTTCTATGTTTTATAGAGTGTTTGAGTGGGCTCCCCCCATAAACACGGATATGTCTCCAATTCTCTTTTTGTCTTTACTACGTCTCATCCCTCTAACACACTTTTCTCCTCCATCCCACTTTACTATCTTATAATTACATCTTAATTGTGACTATTTTGTAAGTTGAATACAAAATTAAAGTTTTAAACCTTGACATTAATGTGGATAAGTGCAAGATAATGCATCTTTGGTGTAAAAACCCAAGGGCAAAGTATAGAATATTTGATAACTTACTAACTGCAACATCAGAGGAAAGGGATTTAGGAGTAATTATTTCAGATGACTTACAGGTAGGCAGACAATGTAACAGAGCAGCAGGAAATGCTAGCAGAATGCTTGGTCGTATAGGGAGAGATATTAGAAGTGCTCATGCCTGTGAAGAAAATAGACTGAGTTCGGTATTTTCTTCTATGTTCGGGCTTTTCTGCAGTATTTTGTTCATGTTGGATCTATTAGTTCAGTAGTTTAAAACTACCGAACACCGACCACCCTCCTGGCTCATTAACTTCAAAAGAACCATCTATTAAGCGCTCTCTGGGCAGCCGCTGTTCGAAAAGCCGATTGCCACGTGGAACAGAAAACGGTGGCCATCTTGTTTGCACGAAAGGAGGCAGCGGGACTTGGTCATCGAGAGTCTGGAACTAAAATCGGACACTCAACCTCCCAAACCACCGCTGAAAGTACCGAACACCTGCTTCCTTTAGTTGCCGAACAGCCAGGAGAGCGCCATTCGGTAGTTCGGTTCATAGGAACAAGGGGAGCAATCACTCCCATGAGCCAGGAGGATCCATTCGGGACTTTTATTCGTTTTATGCCTTTTACTGAATTGACTGACCGCACATGCTGAATTCGTGGAACTGTTTTGGGCAGGAGCCTTGTGTGTGGTCGGTAACTTATGACTTCCATACTTTTGAAGAACCCCTGAATGGAACTGGGTGAAATTTGGATATGTTGGTCCCCAGATCGGGGCTATCAGGGGATATGTAATTTGTGGGGATACCTTGTGTGGAAAGGGGTGTTCTAATTTTGGGGAAAATTGTGTGCCCTTGGCCTGGAGATAATTGGGTTATTCCTTAACTTATCTCAATATCTCCGAGGCAGAGAGAAGGCAGGGGTTACTGTAAATCTGTATGTTGATTGTTTATTGTCTTTGTTTGCTGTGGGAGGTCCTCTTGCAGGAGGATTTGTCATAAAAGCCAGTGTGGCATCAATAAAAATTATTCCTGTTACACCCTTCATGAAGTCTAGGCTCATGTTTGGGGAATATTCTACTTGCTGGGGAGAATCATCTTGGAAGCTGCATTCATCTACACTATTCCTCTACCTCCTAATTGCAGTTATAATCACCTATGCTCAGCTATTGGGAAAGGAATAGAAGACCGCAGTACCATAACCACTGCAGGTCTTAACAATGCCATTGTACAGAACACAGTAAAGGAGGAGTCTCTATTTAAAAGAAGAAAAACTACCACAACAAGAGGACATAGTCTTAAATTCGAGGGGAAAAGGTTTAAAATAATTTTCAGGAAGTATTAATTTACGGAGAGGGTAGTGGAGGCATGGAATAGCTTTCCAGCTTAAGTGGTAGAGGTTAACACAGTGAGGAAGTTTACGCATGCATTGGATGGGCAATCCTAGACTTAAGATATGGTAAGGGATTAATTAAAGTATTTCAGGCCGAATGGTTCTTATCTGCCGTTACATTCTATGTTTCTAGATCAGTCACATTAACCCTTTGCGGTCCAACACATTTGGATTTTCGGAAAAAACCCCCACATACTTTTAAAACACACACCTAACAATAGCGACGGCTAGCGGTGACTAGGAAATAGTTTTGTGTCACATTGTGCAGGCACACAGTGCTCTGCAATATCCCGGTGGAATGCAATGTAACCTGTGTGTTCCACCACCAGGACCTCCCACCCTGTGCGCATCATGCACCTTTGCCTTTTCATGCATGCAGCATGGATGATCAGCAGTATAAGTAGGTGGAACTCTCCAGGAGGGAAAATCCGACATTGGACCATATTTTGTTGGATATATTCCGCCATAGGACTGCAAATTGTTAAATCCACTGACAGGTGAAGTGAATATTATTTATTATATTCTTACATTGGCAACTGTCAAGGGGTGGGATATATTAGGCAGCAAGTGAACAGTCAGTTCTTGAATTTTATTTGTTGGACGGAGAATAAATAGGCAAGCAAAAAAATCTGAGTGACTTTGACAAGGGCCAAATAGAGATGGCTAGATGGGACAGAGTATCTAAAAAAGTCAAGTCTTGTGGGATGTTCCTATATACAGGGGTTAGTAAACTACAGGTTGTGCCAAACTAAAAAAAAATAAAAATCATGGAAACAGATATGATCCTCAGTCTCAACAGTATATGTAATAGAAAAGAAAAGCAAAATAGTGGTCTCTGTATTGATAGAAGTGAAAGGAACAGTGGAATCATACTCACAATTTATTTTAATTTAATTTATTGAGCAGTCAGGTCTGCATGTCATTATGAATGTATGTATAGATGTGTGTATGGATGTCAGTGTCAGTATGCATGTCTGTCTGTATGAATGGATGTCTGTATGTCTATCAGGATGTATATGTCTGTATGTCTGTCACTATGTATGTATTCCAGTATCAATGTCTGTCCGAAGATATGTCTGTGGGTATGTATATATGTCTGTATGTCTGTCACTATGTATATATGTATTCCAGTATCAATGTATGTCTGTATGCATGTATGTCAGTATGCATGAATGTATGTCAGTATGTAAGTATGTATGTATGTATGCCAGTATCAATGTATGAGAAAATAGTAAGTAGGAGGAATGAGACAGCGCTAAAATAACATTCATGTGCCAGGTAAATCATGTTATCCCATTTGATAAAGTCCTTGTGTGACGAAACGCGTTATGGATATTTGAATATTGTGTTCTTTATATATATTAAAGTATTTTTGGTCATTTGCTTGTGCCAATTATCTTTTTTATAGACACATATCTTTCTTTTTTACCCTGGCCTTTTTACTGTTAATTTTACTATTTTTACTGGTTTTAAAACAAACCTAAAAATTCCTGGAAGTTTCCTGTACCCAAAGAAATCCGTAGGTGGGGATCAATCCACCCAAGCTATCACCAAAGAGCAGTGGGTCTGCTCTTATTTTGTAAGTACATTTCTTTTATTATTTTATTATTATTTGCCATACAATGAGCACTATTGGCTGTTTGTTTTATCCCGAGAACTGGATACCATTCACGGAGAAGAACCTGCTTACATCCCACAAGCGGGGATTAAACCGCTGTACGCGCTTTACTCCAGAGCTGGACATTAGCTCTGGTAAATGTGAGTTTTATACTATTATTTTCTTTACGTCTATACCTGAATTTTACATACTACACCATTGGATGTCCCTTCTCCCTCTTTTTATTTTTCATAACGAGTGAAGCCACCACATAAATAGAAGACCCCAACAACCAAAGATACCTGTAAGAATATACCAGTTGGACTTTCTCTCTTTTCTTCCTTTTATTGGACTTTATTCAAGTGCGCAGCCTTTTATTGTTTTTACTTTATCCAGTATCAATGTATGTCTGTATGTCATTATGAATGTATGTCTGTATGCATGTATGTCAGTATGCATGAATGTATGTCAGTATGTCTGTATGTATGCCAGTATCAATGTATGTCTGTATGTCATTATGAATGTATGTCTGTGTGCGTGTATGGCTGTATGTATGCGTGTATGTCAGTATGCATGAATGTATGTCATTATGAATGTATGTATGTATGTGTGTGTATGGATGTCAGTATATGCATGCATGTCTGTCAGTATGCATGTATGTTTGTCTGTATGATTGTATATATGTCAGTATGTATGAGGGAAAAGAACTCTCTAGAAGAGTGGGAATACCAGGAGCTGGCTAGGTGACTAATGGCTAAAATACTAATACATAGAGATAAATATAAATATAAAAAATATAAATATAAAAATATATATATGGTACTATGCCTTTAAATCTGGAATGGACAAAGTATCCCTATAAATGTGCAAAAATGTGAATAAAGGTGCTATGAGTGGAGATCTCAAATAAACGGGATATCCCTTTAAATATGCAAAAATACAAAGAGAATGCTGCTATACCTTTAAATGTCCTTTAAGAGTGTGCAAACATGCAAAGCAGGGCTATATTTTTTGCATATTTAAAGGGATATCCCGTTTATTTGAGATCTCCACTCATAGCACCTTTATTCACATTTTTGCACATTTATAGGGATACTTTGTCCATTCCAGATTTAAAGGCATAGTACCATATATATATTTTTATATTTATATATTTCTTTTTTTTTTTTTATATTTATCTCTATGTATTAGTATTTTAGCCATTAGTCACCTAGCCAGCTCCTGGTATTCCCACTCTTCTAGAGAGTTCTTTTCCCTTGTTCTATATAGGTTTTTAGTGAATCCCTATCATTACCAGTTTTCGAGCAGCTTAGTGCTAGTCTGTCTCCCTCTCTCCTGTGTGGTATATTAGGTACACCAGAACTGTTCTACTTACCCTATTAATTTCACTTTTTGAGGTTTCTTGAGTAAGACTATGGCTTTAAGCAGGAATATTGATTCTATTAGGCTAGACAGAAAATCCTTCATGGACACCTGGTCACTGAAGGAGAGTGATTTACCCACAACTGAAACTATCCCCCCATCTCAGGGAAAGTCAGACAGTGTTAGATCCCTCATTTACCAACTAGGTAAAACTATGGAGAAAGAGGTCCATGTGTGGTGGGACATAGCCACTTTAGATTTCTATGTGAACAACAACATAGTACCTAGAGGCTTAAGACTATTTAAACGGTCCACATACAAACGTCATGATCAGACCTTACTTAAAAAGTGGGATCAGCTATTGGACAAGGGTTCATTACTGTTAATGGTGTTTCTCATTAATGAAAAGAAAAAAGATTTGACCCAACTAGATCATGAAATTACTGAATTAAAGGCCTCTATCAGACCTCTAGTGGAGAGTGGCGATTATATAGGCCTTTTGGAAAAAATTGAAAAGAGAGTGAAGGACATAGAAGAAAACATCAGGGAAGTCAAAAGAAAGAAAATAATAAGGGATCAGGCCGACTATAGGAATCAAATCCAGAGAAATTGGAAGAAAGATAGGAGACCATTTCACAATTCTCCTATCAAGCATAGAACAGAACCTAGACCCCAATACCATCAGTCCTATAGGGATGCTCTATTATCCCGGAAGACCCCTAGAAAATATTCCACTAATGACTGGACATACAACAGACCACCACAGAACAGGCAACAACGAGTCACATATAACCAACACCATCAACGATATGAACACAGAAAGACAGAGTATGAACACAGAAACACAGAGTATCGAGATCAAGGAAGATACCAACATTATCCAAGACAGACCTCCTTTGTATCTAGAAGTGGAAAATCGTCTGACTTTAAGGAAACATCATCCCCAAGCCCTAGAATTCTTCCCCCAGATCACAGAAAGACTAACTTGGAGAATAATCAAAGACATATCTCCAGTATTCACACTGAGAATGATTTTTTAGAGAAACGGGGGAGGATTCCCCCCAAGAGATTCTCAGTGGAAGATTTCATGTCTCCGGATGTGAGAAAGAAAAGAACATTAAGAGATCTAGAAGAAGAAGCAGAACTACACGAAGAACAGACACAACAGAAAAGGAGGAAATAAATATTTTCAACTTATCCAATAGGACCCTTACCTCCGATGAAACATCCCTTCTGAAAAAAGGCCTTAAGTTCGCTCCTACATCCAAGAATTCAGATTTTAACGTTTTTATAGATCTACACAAATTTATACGGAAGTTATCAATTAAGAAATTCTTCCTTGAAAAAGACATGGCAAAACAAGAAACAGATTTGGATTATACTCACACTGGGCTACACCCAACCTCCACTTTTTATCCACAACACATGAAAAATGACTCCATTCGAGTATTTGAAAAAATGGTCGAGAAAGACTTTAGGAGCAAAATCACCAAGAAAATCACGAAAGATAATTTGACCAGAAAAGAAAGGAATGCACTCAAACAACTCATGAGATCTGAAGACATCACAATAAAAGCAGCGGATAAAGGTGGTGGATTGGTTATTCTCAATACCAGCGATTATGGGGAGGAAAATCGGAGATTATTAGGAGACACTAATACGTATCTGCAATTGAAAGGTGATCCCACTATCCAATATCAAGACGAACTTAAGGAAATACTGAATTACGGAAAGGATAGAGGGATTTTAAATGAAAGAGAATACAAATATCTGTATGTCCAATACCCAAGGATACCGGTATTCTACCATCTACCAAAAATACATAAGAGACTGGTGAAACCTCCTGGAAGGCCAATCGTATCAGGAATTGGATCCCTCACCTCAAACCTTTCTGAATACGTTGACCAATATTTGCAACGTTTGGTCTCCTGTTTAAAATCCTACCTCAGAGATTCCACTCACGTTTTAAACATTTTATCTGATTTTAAGTGGGAAGATGAGATGATTTTAGTCACTGCTGATGTTACCTCTCTCTATACAGTAATTGAACACCTCCAAGGATGTGAGGCCACACAATTCTCCCTAGCAACATATTCCGATTTAAAAAATGACCAAATTGATTTCCTCATTCAGTGTATCGTTTTTATTCTCACACATAATTATTTTTGGTGTGATGACTTATTTTATCTACAGATTGAAGGCACAGCCATGGGGACACGATTTGCGCCAAGTTACGCTAATTTATTTATGGGCAAATGGGAAGAAGAATATATATGGACCCATTGCCCATTTGGCGCAAATCTGTCCCTGTGGCTCAGATATATCGACGATTGCTTCTTTATATGGAAAGGAGACCTTGGATCCTTAGAGAGTTTTAAAACTTATCTTAACAACAACCCATATCATCTGAACTTTACTTTTAACCACTCTAAAGAACACATTGAATTTTTAGATCTGGATATCTATATCAAAGAGGGACAAATCAACACCAAGACTTTTAAGAAGAATGTGGACTGTAATAGTTTTATTCCTTTTAACAGTCATCACAAGTCAACATGGTTAAGAAACATACCTCAGAACCAGTTCAGGAGGGTAAGACGTAACTGCTCGAATAATGAAGTGTGTAAGTCACAAATGGAAGAAATGAAGCAGAGATTCCTGAAAAAGGGTTATCCCCCAACGCTATTAGAAGAATCTATGGATATAGCACTTACCACCCCAAGAGAGGATACCTTATGCAATAAACCCAGCACCACAGAAGTATCCAATTCAGCACCCACCTTTATCACTAAATATAATCATCAATTTCATACAATACAGAAGACACTTAGGAAGCACTGGGGGATCCTTAAGAATGATCCAACGTTATCTAAATTCCTCGACAATCAACCTCAGATTATTTTTACTAGGGCACCCAACCTGCAACTTATGCTGGCACCGACCACTAAACCTGAAAGTGCTGATTTGGATCAAGGTACCATCAGTGGCTTCACAAGATGCAAGAAGTGTCTAGCATGTAGAAATAATCCATCATTAGAAGACACAACCACTGGATTTAAATCCCACACCACTCAAGAGGAATATGATATCAAGACCAACATGGACTGTACTACATCAGGAGTTATCTATTTAATAACATGTCCATGCCCACAACAATATATTGGACGTACAAAAAGACCCCTCAAAATACGTATTGCTGAACACATTAGAAATATTAAGAAGGGACTTCCAACGCATAATCTTTCCAAGCACTTTAAAGAGATACATGGGGGAGACCCCACAGGACTTGCATTTATGCCTATTGAGAAAGTGAATACCCACTGGAGAGGAGGCAGCATTGATAAGGCTCTAGATCAGACAGAAGCGAAGTGGATTTTTAAGTTAGGGACTTTGGTCCCTAAGGGACTTAATGTAGATTTTGAGCTTAATGCTTTCCTATAATATATCTTTATTATTTTATTTTATTTATTTATTATTATTTATTTATTTATTTATTTATTTATTTATTTTATTTATTTTTTTTTTTTTCTTCCACCTTTATTTATAGTTACAGACTACCACCAGGGATTATTCATTTATTTATTTATTATCTATTTTGTATATATTAACTATTATTTGTTCTCCTGTTTTCTCCTAGAAGGATGGATTGACACTATACCTATATGGTACCTATCTAGTATTGGTTATCCATATGTAGTCAATATACTATTATGATTTTATCCATCTTCATGTATATATACCAATTTATGTCCAGCATTTCATTATCTCTAATTGATTCATTAAATATGTTCCTTCCATTTGGAACATTCATATATTGCTTTTATGTATTTTTACATTTACCGGTCTTATGTATCTGTCTACATTTTATGAGACTTTATAAATATTGTTTTTACCCTAGTGGCAATGATTTGCATTTTATGTATATGTATGTATCATTTTATGCAGGTACAAATACTGTTTTTATTAGTATAGAATATATTGGTTTTAACACCTAAATGTGATTGATAATTAGGCAATGTATATAAAGAAGAACTGAAGCACTAGACACTATTATGTCTCTGATGAAGTAGGGCCCATTCCCTACGAAACGCGTAAGACAGGCATTCCAGCAACACACGGGATCAGACGCATGTACCAGCAGCACCACTAATCTGCACACGCAGGACCTGTTTGGAAAGTACCGCCACCGGAGGCATCTGTCCTGCACGTCCCCTGAAGTGAGGCTCCTGCTCGGGACGTGCTCACAGACACAAGCCATCCTCACCGGCAGCTGTATATTGAATCATCACAATCCATATCCATCCTGCTCGGGACGTGCTCACAGACACAAGCCATCCTCACCGGCAGCTGTATATTGAATCATCACAATCCATATCCATCCTTAACAATCTGAAGGTCCTTGCTGTTATTTTTCAATGCTTCAGTCTGGTAATGCATTTCTGAATCTAGTGTGACCTGTATTTTTATCTTTAACTTTTTCCAAAGTTATTTTATTATATTCAATAAACTGGCATTTTTTTCTTATATGAAGTGATCCAGTTTTATGCTTCAGTTTTCCAGCGATATATTGTTTTCATTTTTATTGCCTAAAGCTAACAGTTCCTTGTACTGTATAGCTTATTTTTTACTTCTATCTTTTACTAAGTATATTATTTGCAACAGGTATCATTTATCCCTCATGTTGTTTGGGATATAGACACCAGTTTCATACATATTTTTTGGTCATCCAGCAGAGAATTTGGTCTCTCATCTTTCCCCTTTTTGCATTTTTGTATTTTATTTATATATATATTTATTTTTTTTTTTTTTACCCCCCCTATATAGCACTGCTTTGCATGTTTGCACACTCTTAAAGGACATTTAAAGGTATAGCAGCATTCTCTTTGTATTCTTGCACATTTAAAGGGATATCCCGTTTATTTGAGATCTCCACTCATAGCACTTTTACTCACATTTTTGCACATTTATAGGGATACTTTGTCCATTCCAGATTTAAAGGCATAGTACCATATATATATTTTTATATTTATATATTTTTATATTTATATTTATCTCTATGTATTAGTATTTTAGCCATTAGTCACCTAGCCAGCTCCTGGTATTCCCACTCTTCTAGAGAGTTCTTTTCCCTTGTTCTATATAGGTTTTTAGTGAATCCCTATCATTACCAGTTTTCGAGCAGCTTAGTGCTAGTCTGTCTCCCTCTCTCCTGTGTGGTATATTAGGTACACCAGAACTGTTCTACATGTCAGTATGTATGTCTGTCAGTATGTCTGTATGCCAGTATCAATGTATGTCAGTATGAATGTATGTATGTCATTATGAATGTATGTCTGTGTGTGTATGTATGTATGTCGGTGTCTGTATGTATGTGTCTGTATGTCCTTATGCATGTGTGTCTGTATGTATGTTAGTATGTGTCTGTCTGTCACTATGTGTGCCTGTGTGTCTGTATATGTGTGTGTCTCAGTATGTGTCAGTATGTATGCCTATATGCGTGTATGTCTGTTTCAGTATGTGTGTCTGTTAGTATGTATCTGTGTGTGTGTGTATTTATGTCCTTTTGTATCAGTGTGTGTGTTTGTGTCTGTGTGTGTATTCCTGTGGGTGGGATTTGGAGGCGGACCCTGTGGGCGGACCCTGAGCTGAGTTAGGGGCCGCAAAATTTCTGGTGGTGGCCCTGTTAACGTGTATAGCTTGGAGGAAAGACGAGACAGGGGGGATATGATAGAAACATTTAAATACATAAAGGGAATCAACACAGTAAAGGAGGAGACTATATTTAAAAGAAGATAAACTACCACAACAAGAGGACATAGTCTTAAATTAGAGGGGCAAAGGTTTAAAAATAATTTCAGTAAGTATTACTTTACAGAGAGGGTAGTGGACAGATGGAATTGCCTTCCAACTGAAGTGGTAGAGGTTAACACAGTGATGGAGTTTAAGCATGCGTGGGATAGGCATAAGGCTATCCTAGACTTAAGATAAGGCCAGTGACTAACTAAAAAGGATTTAGAAAATTGGGCAGACTAGATGGGCCAAATTGTTCTCATCTGCCGTCACATTCTATGTTTCTATGTTTCTATCTTGAATTACACACTGCAGGTTTTCAGTGTCAGAGTATGCAAAGCAGCCCCAGAGCCGAGCCTCCACCATGCTTAAAGAGGCACTGTCATGCCAAACTTACCTTTCTTTAATCGATTCCTCCTCTCTCACTCTGTCAGGATCTGTTCTTCATTTCTTCCTGCCTGCTCTAGTTTTCTTTAAGACATAAGACAAAGTAGGGACTATTTGTCTTATGGAGGTTTCCTATGCCTGAACATCTCTGACCAGCGGAGGAGCAAAGTGTGCTTCATTTCCGGTGGTCAGAGAAATTTTCCCATAATTCTTACCTTTCCTCCCTGTTCCCACGATGCTTCCTTCCAGTATTGCCGAACGTCCTGTCATTTAGACAGGACGCCGGCAAAACTTCCGAATTGGATCTTAACAGAATGAGAACAGTTTCTCCATTCGTGTTAGGATGCTATTCAGGTCTTTATTCGAATCGGAATTTCATTCTACACCCTACTCCAAATTATTATGCTAATTATATTTTTCTCATTTACCTAAATAATTGATGTAAATAACAGTCAGCATAATTCTCATGTTATTAACTATTAAGAGTACAATTCAAATTTTATTGAACAAACCTCCTAATGATAACAGTATTTTTTTAAACATAAAAACTTACAATGCACTGTTCCAAATTATTACGCACAGTAAGTTTCAAAACACTTTATAGGTTGTAAAGAACTGAAAATTGTCATTTGTTGTGTTTGCAACATATTTACTGAAATCAAAAGCTATTTCAATCAAACTTATAACAACATTTTAACTTTTTAAAATTTTTAACAGGTCACGTTACATTTTAACATAGAACCCCTTATTTGATAGCAGCTTCACAAGTTTTGCATCCATTGAACTTGTGAGTTTTTGAACAGTTTCTGCTTGAATTTGTTTGCAACTTGTCAGAATAGCCTCCCAGAGCTGCTGATTGGATGTAAACTGCCTCCCACCCTTGTAGATCTTTTGCTTGAGGATGCTCCAAAGGTTCTCAATAGGACTGAGGTCAGGGGAGGATGGAGGCCACACCATGACTTTCTCTCCTTTTATCCCCATAGCAGCCATTGATGCAGCCATTGATGTAGAGATATTCTTTGCAGCATGAGGTGGTGCATTGTCATGCTTGAAGATGATTTTAATACGGAAAGCATAGTTTTTCCTTCTGTACCAGGTAAGAAAGTGGTCAGTGAGAAACTTCACATACTTTGCAGAGGTCATCTTTACACCTTCGGGAACCCTAAAGGGACCGACCAGCTCTCTTCCCATGATGTCGCAGCCTTGTTGGAACAGGGTGGCCGTCCACCAACCATCCACTACTCCATCCATCTGGACCATCCAGGGTTGCACGGCATTCATCAGTGAACAGGACTGTTTGAAAATTAGTCTTCATGTATTTTTCTGCCCAATGCAGCCGTTTCTGCTTGTGAGCATTGGTGGCCGAATAGAAGGTTTATGCATAGTTGCAAGACTCTGGAAGACTCTAAACCTTGATGTCCGTGGGACTCCAGAGGTACCAGCAGCTGCAATTATCTGTTTGCTGCTATGTAATGGTATTTTAGCAGCTGCTCTCTTGATCTGATGCATGGATCTGGCAGGAATCTTCCTCAATGTGCCTTTATCTGCACAAACCCATCTGTGCTCTGAATCAGCCACAAATCTCTTAATAGTGTGATCATCACGCTTACGTTTTCGTGAAATATCTCAAGGCATTGAACTATTTCACTCTTTTCGGCAGCAGAGAGATCCTTTTTCTTCCAAATATTGCATGAAAATGGTGCTCTGCTTAATGATGTGGAACACCCTCCTTTAGTAGTTTTTCCTTAAATTGGGCTCACCTGGCAATCTAATTATCACAGGTGTCCAAGATTTTTTTCAGTGATCAAAAGAGCCCTGAGACACAATGCCATCCATGAGTTAAACTGAAAAAAAAAATAATGAATCTTTGTGACACTTAAATAGAATTTGCATAATAATTTGGAACAGGGTGTAATGAATGAAACTCCGATCCTATTCCTGCTGCGGCTGCATCTTGCAGCTGCTTAGTAGATAACTCCCTAATTCCCACGGTATTAAGGAGCTATCTACAAAAAGGCTGAAAGACCTAAATTGGTCTTTCAGACACATTTACTAATACTAAGTAAAGATTACTTAGTATTAGTAAATGCTGCCCTCACTCGCTATATCGCTAGAAGGTGCATGTCATGAGAATGTGGGGGGGCCTATTGTCCTCCCCCAGCCCCCACCCCTGAGCGGTGGGTGGGGGCCATAAATAACAATAAGGGGGGGACCTACTGTCCTCCCCCCCAGCCCCCACCCCTGAGCGGCAGGTGGGGGTCCTAAATGAAAATGCCCCCCCAAGGTGACTAGGGGTCCCTAAGTCCCTTGTCACCCCCTCCCACCCAAATAAAAAAAAAATGATCCCCTACCTAAAAATAGTGAGGGAGGAATAAAATAACTAACTACCTGTAAAAAAATAAAATAAAACTTACCATTTTATGTCTTCTTTTTTCTAAAATCTTAATTTTTCAGCCCCAAAAAAGGAAAACCTGACGCTAAAAAAAAATTATCCATCTTCACTCGGCGAGGGCACGGTGCAGAATGAGCTCCGCAGGGCGGGGAAAGGCTTATAAAGCCTTGCCCTGTCCTGCAATTAGGCTCACAACACTCTGATTGGTTGGTTTAAGCCAATCAGAGTGCTCTGTGGTCATTTTACACAGCGTGGGAAAGTTCCAAAGAACAGTAGGTCCCCCCCTTATTATTTTTTATGGTCCCCAACCACCGCTCAGTGGTGCGGGCGGGGGGGGGAGAGGACAGTAGGTCCACCCCTTATTATTTATTGTATTTCAATATGTTTTGCTATTTGTTTTGCTGTACTTCTATACTATGGGCACCTGGAGGTTGTTCTATATTATTTTTAACTTTACCTTATTCTTGATACTTGGCCCTCCCTTCCTTACTCTCACTCCTCTGGGTCTTAAAGGAGCTTTTGGGCCTTGCTGGGGCTTGATCCCTGACCCTCTGCTGGCTTCCTGGTGGTTGTTTACCCAACCTCTGGGTTTCCAGTGAGTCCCAGCACGACTGCAGCCTTTTCCCCCCTGCTGTGCTGCACCCTCAAGTTTTGCACCAGCCTGACTCACGGCTCCTTACGATCAAGCCGTGGTGGCCATCTTTAATCCCGTGTCTCGCGAGATTGAGGGCAGCCATCTTGCTACACCCACGCACCGCGATTTCGACGCTCGGGAGTAGGTTATGTTTGTGCTGCCATCTTAGCCCTAGCTGCTCTCATGGCTCAGATGGCTCTGACACAGATGTTGTATCCTAAGGTCCCAAGTTCGAATCCAAGTACAGGTAAGTATTATGTACTATAATGAAATGTTAATGTTGAATTACCAGTTATTAGATGTTTAAAGGGATATCACCCATTAACCTCAGATTAACAATTAGAGCATAGATTAATGCTCTCTATCAGGACTGTAGATTTGGGGTTAACCCCCTGGCTATGTCTTTACTACATTGTCCTACTGAATGGATTTTCAGCTATTACAGTCGCTGAACAGGACATACTGAGATATACCCCTTGACCTTTAAGTGACTGAGCACAGATTAGTGCGGACATTAATAAAAATGTGCCGTGCTGTGACCCACACTTGAAGGATTCATACCCTGTGCACCTGGGGCAAATCCCCTGCTATGTAAATGCTACTTTATACTGCTGAATGGAGACATGCTATGGCAGCCTCGGTTAACTACTTGACAGAATTTTCAGCACTTCCTGCTTAAAGGAATATCTCCCTTGACATTGAATTATTGTTGGAGAACTTATTGATGCACTCTATCAGGCCTGTGGCCAGCATGTAAGGGTTTATCCCCTGTGCACCTAGGGTGAGGCCCCTACTACATGTGTGCTGCTGAGTGGAGGCCTCTGTTTATTGGGTGAGCCCCAGTCTATTTTATTATGCCATTGTTCAGATTACAACCCTGCAGGGGTTTCTGTGAACACTGCCTACTACAATGGTAGTCTGATCTGTTTACTGAATTGTGCCTTCTACAGGGATTTTCTATATCATGATAAATCTACCTGCCTATTTCTTTCTGGGTGATCCCCAGGTAACTGAAGGTGATGGTGCCTCGCACACTACTGACCAAGAAAACACAGAAGCGACCCTGGACCCTACTGGTCAATGCCTACAACATACGTCACCCACGTTCGAGAGACTGGTCCCCTCTTGAACACCTGGCTACTTTATGCACCTGTTGCTTCGTAAGCCTCTAAATAAAGATGTCCGTAACCACTTGCAGTCGGATGGCCCATTCCCTTCCCTCCCGGACAGAGTGGCACAGACGACTTTTTGACCAGCAGATGACCTTCATGGTTCTGGGTGACTGTGACTCCGCAAGGGAGTCAGGGGAGGTTTCAGAGACACCCAAGACAAATTGCTGGACTCTATTGACCCCTCTCAAGGGTAAAATACCTGATAATGCCAACACTGTCTGGGAATGTTTAGCACATAGCAGCACTCCTCCGTATTGACAGACCTGGGCGCCAAAACATTGGGACCCCAGGCACAAAGCACGCTCTTTTTCCTAAGGGAACTTATTACACACGTTTATGTTCCCGCTGCCCTCATCCATGAGGAAGGTGCTATGTGGTAACCTCCCTGAGAGGATCCTGAGAATACAGAAACAGGTTGTGGAGATGTTGGCATGCAAGGTGACTCCAGCAAAGAAGGCGATGTGTCTCCTGGGTTCCATGTCCTCCATGATAGGACTGACAAGGTAGGCACAATGGAGAATGAGGAGTTTTCAGGCGAACTTCCTCCTCCAATTCTCCTCAAATAGTCTACTCCAGCCCATCAAGATTCCGTTGTCAGTTCACAATTCCCTGGTTTGGTGGCTGAACAGTGTCTCCTTAGCCAAGGGCTTCACTCTGGGATACGTACCATGGATAGTAATAACGACAGATGCCAGCCATTGGGGTTGTGGAGTCTATTGTCAACGCGACTTCGCACAGGTGGAGTGGAAGTTCCCTGCGGACAACTTGTCTTCCAATCTCCCGGAGCACCAGGAGCCGCACCATCCTCCTTATGGTGCTTATGCATCAGTTGATGTCATGGTCCCAACGATACCTGGCAGGCCTCACAGCAATTCATCTTCTGGGGAAACAAAATCAGATCACAGATTTCCTCAATAGATCCAAAATCGATCCCGGAGAGTGGTCTTTGTCAGACGACGTGTTCCAAATGATAGTAGACAGATAGGGCCTTCCTCAAGTGGACTTGTATGCGTCACGAAAGAACAGGAAGGTGGAGTGTTTCTTCACGAAGGACAACAATCCTCTAGCCATTGGGAGGGACGCCCTTTCCAGCAACTGGCGATTTCGAGAGGGGTATGCATTTCCCCCATTTCCCCTGATTTTTCCCATTCCAAGGAGAATAAGGGTTGTTCACGTCTACCTCATACTCATAGCCCGTTTTGGCTGCGAGACCCTGGTTTCCTCTCCTGCAGAGCCTTTGTGTAGAGCCACCTTGGAGTCTTCCGAGAGTCGCAGACCTTCTGTGTCAAGGTCCTGTTCTCCACAGGATTAGGGTTAGGGTCAACCTGATGGCATGGAGATTGAAAGGGAAAGGCTGTTGAATAAGGGCTTCTCTCATGCGGTGGTAGACACCCTACTCAGGGCTAGGAAGCTATAGAATTTGGGACGTTTTCTCTTCCTAGGCTTCCTCAAGGGATGTCTCGATCCAGTGTACTTCCACAGGGAATATCTTAGACTTTCTTCAGTCTGGCCTCGAGAAGGGTCTGAGCTTCAACACCTTGAAGGTTCACGTATCTGCCTTGTCGGCTTTAACTAACCACAAATGGGCCTTTGATTCAGACGTGGCCAGGTTTCTTAAAGCTGTTCTAAAAATCAGACCTCTGATTAAGCCATTCACTCCACCTTGGGACTTGCCTCTGGTTCTCCTTTGAACCTTTGGACTCGGTGCCTTTCCATTTCCTCTCCATTAAAACTGCCTTACTGGTGGCTTTGCCCTCAGGCAGAAGGGTCTCTGAACTTCATGCTCTGTTGGTCAAGGAGCCTTTCACAGTCTTCCACAAGGACAGGGTCGTCCCAGAATTTCAGCCTAAGGTCACCTCCGCTTTTCATATTAACGAGGAAATTGTACTCCCAGCTTTGCATCCAGTTCCACAATTAGATGGTTATGTCAGCGATCTTTCCTCCTTGGATTTGGTGAGATGCCTCAGAATCTACTTTGACAGAACCGCCCCTTGGGGTTCATCTTCAGGCCTCTTTGTCCTTTATAACGGATTTAGGAAGGGCAGTCAGGCTCCTAAATCTACTATTATACCATTAGCAGATGGATTGTTTCAGCCATTATCCATGCTTATCAGGACTCGAAAGCTCCAGTCCTGCATGGACTCAAAACTCTTTCCTTTCCTCGTTTTGGGCCTCCTCTGCCAAGGTCTCTCCTGAACTGATTTGTAGAGCTGCCACTTGGTCCTCTGCCACTACTTTCATCAGACATTATCAAGTGGATGTTAGAGCTGGTCATTCAGACCAGTTTGGTAAAAGTGTCCTTTCTGTATGAAACCCTTGATTCCTGAAGTTTTGGTGTTTGTCACTTGGTTTGTGGTACCAATACACTTTGCATATGATATTTTGGAGTCTGGGGGTTCCTTTATTTATTCTTCCTTCCCTTGGTTATTGCTTGGGTATTACCTATCGTTGTGCTGCCATGGATATGGCCAGGAAAAGGGAAAATGTATCCATACTTACCGTAATTTTGGTTATATGCCATGGCTTCACAAAGGTCCTGGGATATTGCTAGTAACAAGACTGAGGGAGGAGGGGATAGGAGGAGGTACTTATACATTTATTTTAATTAGTTCCTGTCTAAATAGGGAGAGGGAGGCGCTACCCATCGTTGTGCTGCCATGGCATATGACCAGGAAAAGAAAAATACAGTAAGTATGGATAAATTTTCCCTTATAGCAATTCCAAGAAACATAGTTTATCCTACATCTATGTTAGCACTATGACATAAAAACATAAAAAACTGGTATGTTTAGACCTTATTTCTTAATTATATTAATTTAAGAGGCAATAGCACTGTGGGCAAATATCTAGCTTTCAAGTAGTTAATTAACAATAGTTAATAGAAAAATACATGTTTGATAATGCTGATAGCAAACCAATATTATTAAGTAGTGCCAAAATAGTTTAAAATGGGGCAAGTCACAGTGCTATTGATTTACCATTTTATTTGCATCTCATAATGGAAAAGTTACTGGCTTAAATACACTTATAGCTGACTTTAAATTTACTCAGGTGTTCAGATGTTTGTCTCTATACTACTTACAGCCAACACAAATTGTTTACTGAATTTCTAATCTTCTTCAGGCTCAGAATTTCAAACATTAGCATATAATGCAAAGCCACTCACAAAGCCAGATGGCAGATGGCAGAGTGAACAAGGTCGGTCATTGTTTGGATCAAATGTTCATCTTGGCACTCATTGATTGGATTCTGAAACTCAGCACAAATGAACCACACAACAAGTCACATATATTAGTATATTTGTTAATATAATGTTGAAGGCTGTTGTAAATAAGTATTTGAAAGATTCTTTGAAAACAACAAAAAATAAATAGTCTCCTGCTAGAGTATCTTATTGAAAAACTTAGTGACACAGGAGTACTCGGAATCAAGCGTACTTACACGGAGCTAATTGTGCTAATTGTCTTGATAAGATCTTGTGAATGCAAGACCATAGTAATTTATGCTTGGCTAGAGATGGAATTGTAGTTTGAAAATACACTGTGTAAAAGATCAATAGCCATTGTAATTGCTACAATTAGGAGCCACACTCTAAGCTGGACAAATAAACACTACCATTCCTAGAGGTGTACAACAAAGTTTTGTTCCCCAGTATGCCCTCAACTTGGAGGGAACCAACTTTGAGCAGCAGCTGCCAGATGTAAAATAAAAAAGAATCCATCCTCTATTATCTGCAGAGATCCAGAGCTAAAGAGTATCACATCTGAGGTTTCAGCCCCCAAGGCCCCCCTAGCAAAGCATATGGACATTACAAAAAAAGAGCAACAAGTGTTAACAGTAAAGTGACATGAATATAGTGCAGCCAAGTAAACAAGATTGCCCTCTTCAATCCAAAACAATTGCAACCAATACCAAAAGAATGTCACTGATGCAATGCCCAAACTGGAAAATAAATATGGAAGTGTAACACCTTAATACAAAGTGCAAACAGATATATATTAATACCTCAGAATGGAATACACTTTCACAGGGAGCATGTAAAGAGAAAACACAGATATAGATATTATACAAATGGAGAGGCTTGCACTCACAGTTTTTCGTGAATAAAAAGTTGTATTTTTATTGAAGTTCCATTAAAAGTATCTCCAAAATTTAAGTCCACATCTGGGACTTTCTTCAGGGCGAACAAGATAAAAAAATTCCAGATGTGGACTGAAACATAGGAGATACTTTTAATGGAACTTCAATAAAATTACATTATTTATTTATTTATTTATTTTAAATTTTTTATTTTTGCAGTGAATATGAAGGTAACATACAGGCAATCCGCATGCACATTTAGAGACATTGGTTACACAGTATTAAGAGCATTGGGGTATGTTAGTACAGTGCACTAATTTTATATTTAGGTATATGCTTGAACATTTCAAATCGTGACAGTTTATACGGCACTTTTGTTATATTATATGAGGATTGCAGGCTATTAAACGTTGTTTTTATGGCATACCATGCTAATCTAGACATGCGTAGAGCAGTTCTAGTTGCGCTGATTATATGAAATGTGCTAGTCGTTTAAATGTATACCTCTGTAGCGTAGTAAAAATTATTAAACAACGAAATAAACAAACAGATAAACAAACAGAAACGTGAATGCAGCTAGACAATTTGCATGTGACATGTTATTTGCTGGCATAAACAGTTCTGCCATGTAGGTTAGACTACATGCTATGTATGATATGATAGTGATTACTGCTGGGGATTTAGGTAAACTATATAGAGTTTTAGACCATTTTAACGGTAACTAACGTTTATGATTCTGAGTATACTGTTAGCAATGGCAGTAAGAGAGCGTCCCAAGTCCTGTTGTATATCCAGGCTGGTAGCTGGGCAACAGGTAGCTGTGATTCCTCACCCGATGCCGTTGGTGTGCTTCAGGGGGTAGTCCAGCGTGATGGTTCATGGCAGGCAACGACCCTTCTGTTTCTCGCCATGCAGTTTGCTCCAAGTGAGAAAACTTTTTTACAGAAAATTGCCCGGGTGCCTCCAGCGGAAATGTAAATAGAAAATAAATGGAGCACTCCTCAGGGATTTTTTCAAAGTGTATTAAAGAAAACAATCAATGTTTCAACCCTCCTGGTTCTTTATCAAGATCTTGATAAAGACCAAGGAGGGTCAAACTTTGATTGTTTTCTTTAATACACTTTGAAAAAATGCTCCAGTGCTCCATTTATATATATATATATATATATATATATATATATATATATATATGTGTGCATTTAGATTTGTGTATGTGAGTTCATGTTCATGTATGTATATGTGTTTATGTGTATGTATGTGTATGTGTTTATGTGTATGTATATTTGTTCATGTGTTTACATATACATATTTATGTTTGAGTGTATGTATAAAGTGTATCATCTTTTGCACTGTCTGCTTGTTTTTTTTTCTCCCTCTCCCCCCTTACTCTGCTCTTCAGAAAGATATATATGGCCCTTTGCAAGACTGGTGTCTATTTTCTAACAAACCTGTGTCTTATCTGCACTCATGTCGCTTTAACCCCTGTATCACAACTGAACTTTGAATTCTATGTGTCGTCTTGCTCAGAAATGCTTCAGACTTGAGAAAGGGAGGTTCTCCCAAAAGCTTGTCATTAAAGAATTATGTTAGTCCAATAAAAAAGGTATTACAAGATACAAATTTTATCGTTTTTTTACATCTACATCACTGGACTAATACGGCTGCAATCTCTCTCTCCCTCTATACACATATACACATATATTATTAAAATGCACTAAAGATATTATATGTATAATATAATAAAATACTTTTATTATTTTATAATAAAATAAAATATATAGCACACATCAGCCCCAATATATATATATATATATAAAAATAAAAAAGTTACCGGTGCACTAGCCCAAATCCCTATGCATTTTTAAATAAATGGAGGTTATTTAGTAACTCTAATTGTCATTAGATGTAAGTCACCTGCCACGTCAAGGCAACCTCTTTGGTGGGTCCTACATTAACAATTCCTCTGGCTTCCTTCAGATTAAGTCAAAGAAATCTCTAATGAGACAGATGGGTATTTTTCTAAACCCCTACATACTTATTAACCCTTAATAGGGAACACATGGGGTGAGTAGCAGTATTGTAACATGGCTGTATGATACAAAAGTGAATACAAATACAAATAAATAAGTCCTGCGCTCAAACTTCCACTACTCCTGGGAGGCAGCAAAAACCATAGCACACATCAGCCCCAATACATACAGTTAAAAAAAAAAAAAAAGGAAAAGGAAAATAAAATCCCTATGCATGTTTAAATAAGTGGAGGTTATTTAGTAACTCCAATGGTCATTAGATGCAAGCCCACCTGCCAAGTCAAGGCAATACTCTTAGGTGCGTCCTACAGTAACAATTCACCCGACTTCCTTCAGCTTCAGGCAAAGAAATCTTCAATGAGACACAGAGGGGTATATAAAGCATATTTATGGAATACTATGATTTAAACTGTATTCTTCTTTGCCTATATGCAACATGGTTAGGAAAGACGCAAATGAAAATACTTAAAAATGAGTATATAACAGTGCTTAAAATTAGCTTCCTTCCAATACTATATTATGATAACCAATGATCAGTTACATAAAATTAGTTTAAAGTTTATGTCCTTCAATATAAAAGGACTAAATGCTCTCCATAATAGGAGGCTCTTATTTAAAGAAATTCAAATTTAAAAGTAGACATCCTATGTATCGAGGAATCCCATTTTAGCACACAATCAATCCCAACTTTAATGGCAAAAAATTTTACAACACAATTCCATTCGGTTTACAAAAAAAAAAAAAAATTAAGAGGCATGTCTATTTTATTCCATAAAAATGTGGCATGTTCCAAAGGCAAGATAATAAAAGATAAAACATTTCCTGAAAATATGCATAGGAAGCAAAGTGATCATTTAATAGCAGGAATAGAAAGTAACTGCACTAGCTTTAATAACTGCACTAGCTTTAGTTACTTTGAAGAGAATACTTACACAGAGGTGACACTTTGGAATGCCCATAAGGCATTGAAAGGGTATTTCATACAAAGAGCCTCTTTTATAAAGAAGAGACAATCTAGAAATGTATTTTTAGGATTTGACACAACCAACACATTTGGCCAATCTGCTTCAGTGTCATCAATGATTACAAAAAGATAAAAGAAAAAATACATTAAATTAGATTGGAACACACAGCATTAATGTTGAAGAGATTAAGACAAACATTTTGTTTGAAAGATAATAAGACACCCTTACTAATGGCATCTAAATTGAGACAAACAACCATAAATTCCAGGATAGAATATTTACTAGATGAAAATAATAAAATCACCCACCTAACAAAATTAAGCAATATGTTCTCTTCCTATTATAAATCTCTCTATAATCTAAATAATAATGCTAATGTAATACAACCCACAGAGGAAAATCTGTTTGTCTTAATAAAATTCAAGAAAAATATAAACAGAACAAGCTGAATCTTTATAAAAAGACATTACATAATTTGATAAAAGCTCTGGGGCCAAACAGCTTTACTATATTATATTATAAATAATTTTCTGAAATACTAGCTCCCCGGTTAGTCAAATTATAGAAGTTATACAAAACATACAGATACATCTTTCCTGAGGCTTTACAGGACCAAATTATTACAATGTAAAACCAGGGAAGTCACCAGATATGTGTTCAAATTTTAGACCTGTTTCCATGATGAATAATGATACTAAAATATACTCCAAGAGTAAGGCTAATAAATTTAATGATTTAATCCCCCTTTCCACATTTTGGTGAATAATGATCTAGTAGGATTTGTGTCAAACAGACAAGCTTCAGACAGTGCTAGAAGATTAATTAATTGAATTAATTACATTTGTTCAACTCATACGCCTTATCTGCTTCTACGTTTGGATGCTGAGGAAGTGTTTGACAGGATAAATTGGGGATATTTGGGCAGTTATTAATATTTATTAATGATCCCTTGTCATTTATAGACATAATAGTTGTTTTGCATAGCATGCTAACAGCTTGGCTATGTATCAGAAAGTTTTGAATTAACTAATGGCACAAGTCAAGAGTGTCCATTGTCGCCAATTATTTTTATTTTGGCCTTGGAGCTCACAACAATAACTATTAGAACCAAAGCAGATATTAAAGGACTTAATATAGGTAATCACACAAAAAAAAAAATTGGTCTGTTTGCAGATATTTCCTGGTATTTTTCCTGGCAAAATATTTTATAAATAAATACTATTCTGGCATTGAGTGACCCCACTAGCTATTTAACTAACTTAAATTAGGTTCTTACACATTTGGAGAAATATATCATAAAGTAAATTTACATAAAACTCAGAGTTTGCCCTTTAATATTACACTTCTAGAACTGGTAAATTTGAAATAACAATATGACTATATATATATGTGGCGAAAGTAACCTCGCCTTTGGGTTTTGGAGAGGCCTGCTTGCCAGCCTCTTGCCCTGTAACTATGGCCCCTGGGGTGTATTGCCTTTTAAAAACACTATTTGTGCATATTGGGACTTAGCACAATGCCCCTTTCAAACATGTGTCAGTGGCCATCTTAAATTGTCCAGCAGTGTTTTGTCGTTGAGTGTTTGGAACTGTTTTGAGCATGCGACCATGTGCACGGTGGGGCAAAAATAAGACTTCCAGGAAATTCCTGAACCCCTCAACCAATCTGGGTGATTTTTGGATATGTTGTATTTTGGGGTACTTTTGGGGGTTTGTAAAAATGTATGTTTTTTCTGTTTAGAGTTAATTGAGTTAGCCTTTGTTAATTGTATCACTGGCAGAGCGGATGGTTTGTGTACATTATCTTGGAGTGTCTAATTGTAATACTGTTTTGATTGGTTTTGTGACTGTGGTAACCTTGTGGGAAAAACTATATAAAAGGCAATAAACCCTCAGATCTATTTAGTTCCTGTTTTACCCTCAACATAGAGCCTCATCTCATGTGTGGGGGGAAAAGACTGCATCTACACTGGGGGATTGCTATACTCTGTATACTCCACTGGGCTATAATCACTAAGCTCTTTTAAGAGCCTGTTCCTGCTACTCTCTCGTGGAGGAGAGGTTCACCCACTGGAACCTGGAGCCTTGTCGTAGGACCAGGGTGGGTAGAGGATGGCGAGTTCCCAGCCAAGCTGCAACGCTGAACGTGGGGACTGCGGTGCTGATGGTGTCTGGTGCAGTGCTGATGGTCCTTGGTAAGCATTAGGAGCATCGATTGACGGAGGGTCCATCACAATATATATATATATATATATATATATATATATATATATATATATATATATATATATATACACACACACACACACACACACACACACACACACACAGTGCCTTACAAAAGTATTCACCCCCCTTGACTTTTTTACCTGTTTTGTTACATTACAGCCTTAAGTTCAATTTTTTATTAATCTGAATTTTATGTGATGGATCAGAACACAATAGTCTAAGTTGGTGAAGTGAAATGAGAAAAATATATACATAAAACTATTTTTTAGAAATAGAAAACAGAAAATTGGCATGTGCGTCTATATTCACCCCCTTTGTTATGAAGCCCATAAAAAGCTCTGGTGCAACCAATTACCTTCAAAAGTCACATAATTAGTGAAATGTTGTCCACCTGTGTGCAATATAAGTGTAACATGATCTGTCATTACATATACACACACCTTTTTTTGAAAGGCCCCAGAGGCTGCAACACCTAAGTAAGAGGCATCACTAACCAAACACTGCCATGAAGACCATGGAACTCTCCAAACAAGTAAGGGACAATGTTGTTGAGAAGTACAAGTCAGGGTTAGGTTATAAAAAAATATCCAAAACTTTGATGATCCCCAGGAGCACCATCAAATCTATCATAACCAAATGGAAAGAACATGGCACAACAGCAAACCTGCCAAGAGACGGCCGCCCCCCAAAACTCATGGACCAGGCAAGGAGGGCATTAACCAGAGAGGCAGCACAGATACCTAAGGTAACCCTGGAGGAGCTGCAGAGTTCCACAGCAATGACAATAAGCCTTACGCTCCATAGACTTGGGCTTTATGGCAGAGTGGCCAGAAGAAAGCCATTACTTTCAGCAAAAAACAAAATGGCACATTTTGAGTTTGCGAAAAGGCATGTGGGAGACTCTCAAAATGTATGAAGGAAGGTGCTCTGGCCTGATGAGACTAAAATTTAACTTTTCGTCAATCAAAGAAAACGCTATGTCTGACGCAAACCCAACACATCACATCACCCAAAGAACACCATCCCCACAGTGAAACATGGTGGTGGCAGCATCATGTGGTGGGGATGTTTTGAAATAATTGTTTAGTGAAAAAGCGAGTGTGCTGGATTGTGTATTTTGTATATTTTTGCCCCAGCAGCACCCTATAATGTATGCGTGTTCAGGTGAGTGCAGCCCTCTTGGAGATATATATATATATATATATAATTTATTTGACAAAAAAAAAATGATATGTACTCATTAAATTTAGGACAGAAATGGACAGAACTGAGAGAAGAACTTAATACATGGGGCAATTCTGAGTTGTCTATGTTGGGCAGAATAACTGCATTAAAAATGAACATCTTCCCAAAGATTTTATATCTATAAAAAATAAGAACCCTACCATTAAAAATCCTCAACTACTTTTTCTAAAAAGTACACTCTGATATTGCAAACTTTCTCTCTAAAAATAATTAAATATTATAAAATTAACTAAACTGTAGAGATGTAAGAAATATGGAGGGTTGGGAGTAAAGGGTATTACAGGGCACTAATGCGACAGCTGCTCTGAAATTCAATCTAAGTTTCAATTTGCCTAAATTGTTATCAATGAAAACTGAAATGCTATTGCCCTGACCTACTGATGAGGTTCATGGTTACCCAAATTCACTGGGTGTTCTCAAGAACTCTTACCTGAGGTGGGAGTCCATTAGGCAGAGCTGTGTGCTCACTCTTACCAAGGTGATCAGGTAAAAAACCACCAGGACTGTGAATCTGTGAACAGGGGGCTGTGCAGGAAAGATGCTCCAATTCGCGGTACAGACAATGACACAAGCAGGAGGATAGTCGAGAATAAGCCAAAGTCAGAGGTCAGGATAAAGGAGGATAAGCCAAAGTCAGAGGATGCCGGAGGTCAGGATAAAACAAGGATAGAAGCCAAGGTCAGGAGCTGGGGTTGATCTGGAGAACAGTTCAGGAAACAAAACAGGAACAACACATGATCACCAGAATCAAAAAAACTGACAAGTCTACCAAGGCAAGGCAATGTTTAAATACCCGGTAGATTAGCGATCTGCCACAGGTGAAGCACTGGTATAATCCGCAGATGAAGTCCAGCCCCCTAGTGCTGCAGACAAAGCCAGGAATAACAAGGATAGAACTTATTCAAAAGAATGGAATCTGTTGTGGCTTAGAGGCAGTATAGCAGGTCCAGGACATAAAGGACCTAGGTTTGTATCCCCTGTTTGGCACTTCTGGGGCAACCATGTCTGGCCTTCTGGATGTCACAGTGAGCACTGTGATAGGTGTGAGCAAAACCAATGGTTTCCGACTACTAAGTTGACTTTAAAATTGTGAGACAAAGTCTAAAAAACTTTAAATCCAAATAAATAATGGTCTAGGGATATGCCATTACCTTTTTTAAAACATAATCCAAATCTGCATATTTACATTGATTTTCATATTCATTCATTCATATTCTATAGACCATTTGAATTAGTTTTTTCTTTAAGAATTCACTTTTATCATTTGATAGATTTAAAAGTAGATGTAATTTGGATTATTCTATCATTACAGAATATAATCTCAAATCATCCAAGTTGCAAGAATGTTATAATAGTGTAGACCAACAGTTAGATACATTACAAATGTCAAGTCTTGAATACATTTATTTGAACAATCCAAATAAAAAATATGCCATATCTCTATTATTCTCATGCATTGACAGTTCCAAATAAAAAAAAGGCATTCATGTTAGCCTGGGAATAGAGCTGCAGTAATATACTAAATTTTTAGAATGGTACATAATTACAAATGCTCTAATTGGAATAACTCAATGTTCAAACCATCTTTAAAATCATTTAAAAATTTTATATAGATGTACTTGGTCCCAACTAGGCTACAGACAAAAAAAGTTCTTCAGATGGGTGTTGAAGGACCTGTAGAGAAATAGGCACTATGTCTCATATTTGTTAGGAATGTAGTAAATTAAAAACATTTTGGAACACTGTTCTTTTACTGATTCAAGTGGTAGATCCATCGATAACTAGTCTTTCCCCTAAAATGAGTTTGTTTTAATACATTCCTCAAAAGTTTAGCAACCCTAAAAAAATAAATTATTATTCCATGATAGCAGAAACTTCTCTTCTTCCAAAACGTTGAAATCCCAACATTACAACTAAAAGTGAAATTATTTCCTTGGATCATAAAAATAAGAATTGTGAGATGTCATCACACAATCATCTTCACTCTATGCACAATTAGGTTAACATGGGACTCTTGGGAATGAATGATTAATAAGAGGCATGAAAGGTAAATGGGGTCAACTAATATATTATATGAACAAGAAAAGAATGTAGTGCTTCAGTAATAAATAAATGAATTAATCACCTTTTTGGTTAAGTTAGGAGGAAGATTTCCACCTTGTTATGTATGATCTATACTATGTTTAATTGTTTCCTATAGATATCTATATATTTGACACACAAGTGGAAATCTTCCTCCTAACTTAACCAAAAAGGTAATTAATTCATTTATTACTGAAGCGCTACGGAAGCGCTACATTCTTTTCTTGTTTGTATTTTGGATCTGTGAGACTGTAAGGAATCACATGAATGTATAGCAGCTAATAATAACTATTTCTACGTTGGTATATTAATATCTAAATAATAAGCGCTGGTCCTTACCCACACTTAATATATTATATGACGTTTATTCCTGTCGTATAGTTAAAATGTGTATGTTACATTGCTAATTAGTGAATAACATCTGTAGTTTTCATTTTAATATATATATATATATATATATATATATATATATATATATATATATATATATATCTATATATCTCAACCTTAAGGACAACATATAGACCAACAGGAATTAAGGAACTTCACTTATTCAATAGGGCAAAATAATTGGGTGCACCGAACCAGGGGCTAGCACAATCCCCACACAATATTGAATCCAAGAAAGAGAAAAGGGTCCAGGCACTCCAAAGTTCGATGAGGCTGCTTTATTGGAACCAAGTACACAGCAACATTTCAACTCTACAATGGGTCTTTGTCAAGACAAGTATGAAAAAAAATATCAAGGAGTTCTTCTGCTCCATTACATTTTTTAAAGTTAGAAATCTTCTAACTTGTAGTAGCACTAATGTTATCTATGTACTACAATATGTTGGTAGAATGATGAGGATCAATTAGAATAAGGAAACATATGAAAATCTTAAAAAAAAATCCTCTTCACTTAGAGTCCAGGGACTGGGGATACAAAGCAGCCATGGAAAAAAAATGTGGGCCAGCCCCATAAGTCACTGCGCCATATATTGTCGCGTGTAACATGTAAGGCTATGTCTTGCCAGGACAGATGATTGAGTAATATATATATATATATATATATTGCTTTTTCTAATATAAAATATTGGTCCTTTCAGGGTAAAACGTTTAATTATACAGTAAGCATACTCACATGCAGACACAGGCAATTTCACTGACATTTCAATGACACACAAGCTCATTGATACACAGCCTCATAGACAAACAATCTTACTGATATACATCAGCTCATTGACATAAAAACACAAGCTCACTCACTAGCAGGCACACGCATGCAAGCAAGCTCACTCACTAGCAGACGCACACACACAGCTTAATGTGGTGGTACTGGTGTCTATAGCATGTCCCTACAGGCTTTTCAACGTAAACACTGACTTTTCAGAGAAAAGGCAGTGTTTACATTGCTTCAAAGTGACACTGCTAGTGACAGTCACTCAGACGGTCACTAGAGGTGCTTCCTGTGTTAGTGCACCTACATTCAGGGCCTCCACACTCTGTAGGTGCTGAACGTTCCCCATAGAGATACATTGATTCAATGCATCTCTATGAGGAGATGCTGATTGGAGTGGCGTTTTGCAGCCAATCCTATGGCAAAGCATTGGATTGGCTGAGATCATCAAGCTTGATGATCTCAGCTATAGAGGCAGGGCCAGTCGAGGGGAGACCAGCACGCTGCGTGGGGAAAAAAAAAGGTGAGCAAAAACACTATTTTTAAACACACATTTACACCATGACAGACACAGAAACACACATATACCATGACAGATACACACCCCATGACAGACACACACACACACCATGACAGACCATGACACAGACAGACACACACCATGACACAGACAGACACACACGATGACGGACAGGGTGTGATGCACAAACGTCCTTGGAAAGGGGATAGTGTCTCTGCTTGCAAGGGTAAAGCTCCCGCCAAATCTATCAAATTGTCCTTACCACATATTTATGATAATTTAGATCCTTTAAAGGGTTCTACATCCAGGCTTGTGGGACAAGTAAGGGATGATTATTAGATGGTAGGTTGGATAACAGTACTTGCAATTGTAGTATGTGGCTGCTGAAACTTCCCAAAAACCAAAGTCTCTTCTTTTCTGGTGGTACAATGGATGCAGGCAGTAAGATCAGGGAACAGTGCCTGTGAAGGAATTCCCACGCTCAGAGTGATATGGAGGAGGGAAGGAAAAAGACACAGATATAGTGTAGTATATTGAGATCTTAAGTGATGGTAAATGAAAGGAAAGGAATTGCACTTACAATTTTCTAGAGCCTATACTCAGCTCCAGATATGTGCGCCCGATACAATCCCCGCTTATGGATATGTAGATGGTCCTTGGATGTCCTCAAAAAGGGGGTCTCCAGTGGTGGTAGGGTATATCTCCTTTCCAATGGCAGTAGGCCGGTATTCAAATAGTTGATGATATATAAAAAGGATAAAAACACAAAATAGTGCTCTCTGCATAATACAAAATAAAATGATTAAAAAAAACAAAAAACGGAGGTATACTCAATATATGTGGCATAGGTGGTATGAACCCCACCAAGGATATCACTCCTCGAGTCCTCCAGTGGGGGTGTTGGAGAGAGTAAAAGGAATTATATTATAAAATAAAATAGAATAAAAAGGATAGGCTTGGAGGCTCCAATAGCATGAATGAGCTATCTTTATTGGAGATAAAAAAATAGTAACATAAAACAGCTTTAAAAAACACTGCCGCGTTTCTCCTGCAAAGAGGCTTTATGCTATTGGTGCCTTCAAGCCTATCCTTTTTATTCTATTCTATTTTATTTTATAATATAATTCCTTTTACTCTCTCCAACACCTCCATTGGAGGACTCGAGGAGTGATATCCTTGGTGGGGATCATGCCACCTATGCCTACATATATTGAGTATTATCCTATTTGGTCTTCACTTTTGAGTAGAGTTGAGCGAACCCGTACTGAAAAGTTTGGGTTCATACTGAACATTACGATTTTTGGACCCCGGACCCAAACATGGACATTTCACTGTATGTTCCGTTTGGAGTTCGACATTTCGGCAATTTAATGGCACGTTTTGAAAGGCTGCAGGGCAGTCAATCAACAAGCGTTTGACTTGTGTGCCCTTATAAGCCATCACAGCCATGCCTACTAATGGCATGGCTGTGATTGGCCAGTGCAGCATGTGAGCTATCTACCAAAAGGTGAAAGATTACTTAGTATTAGTAAATTCAGCCCCTACTCGCTATACTGCGAGTAGGGGCGTATCTAGTAAACAGTGAGCAGCCAATGGGGGCCCTAAATAACAATGAGGGGGGCCCTAAATAACACGGTGGGTGGGGGCCCTAAATAACACTGAGGGGGGACCTACTGTCCTCACCCCTAGCCCTGCCCCAGAGCGGTGGGTGGGGGCCCTAAATAAGATTGAGGGGGGACCTATTGTCCTCCCCCCAGCCCCCACCCCTGAGCGGTGGGTGGGGGCCCTAAGTTAGAACAAGAGGGGACCTATTGTCCTCCCCCTGGCCCCCACCCCTGGGCGGTGTGTGGGGGCCCTAAATAAAAATTTAACCCCCCCCGTTACCTCCCTTCCCCCAAAACATAACCCCTACCTACCCCCCTTATCATAAAAATAACGAGGGGGGACCCTTATCTAAATACCTGTAAAAAATAAAAAATAAACTTACCATTTGATGTCTTCTTTCTTCTAAAATCTTTTTTCAGCCCCAAAAAAGATCAAATAAAAAGCCATAATAACCAACGCACTTAAAAAATAAAAATAAAAAAAAGAGCGCAAAAAAATAATCCATTTTCACCCATGGAGGGCTCCGCACAGACTGAGCTCTGCATGGCGGGGGAAGGCTTATAAAGCCTTGCCCCGCCCTGCAATTAGGCTCAGAGCACTCTGATTGGTGGGTTTAAGCCAATCAGAGTGCTCTGTGTAATTTTACACAGCATGCCTTTCTTTGACCCTAGGGTAGACATCCACGCTCGGCCGATTGAGCCCCTCCTGACCATATTTCCAATTTCTACAAGATGTGGCTGCGCAAGCCTTTGGAAAAAGAAATTAGAGCTAAACTCAGAGCTGAATGCCCTCGGCCAACTATTCTAAACAAGGTGGCAATAACGCCAGAATTGGATCCTATGCTAGTGACATTCCTCACAAAATCTGGTAAAGACCCACGTAAGGGGTCTTTACTGGTCCAACTCACATGATTCTGAACTACTTAACAAAGCTGACTCAAGCTCGAATCTTGTAATGGAGGACCCAGTGGATGCAGGTAGTGGGTCTAGTTATCCTTTGTCATTCTTAGTTCTTCCATCTTACACAAAGATCCAGGAAAAAAGGTGAAGAGAAATACACTTTATTGGAAAAAATAAAATAAAATAAAATAAGACCTCACATACAATATACAAGTTCACAGGCCACTTTACGCATTTTGGCTGAATCCCTTTTTCAGAAGTGGGTTACTTCCACTATCCTCCATAGTCCTCCTTTTAAACTTTTGAATTGGATGCCCTTTCACGGCTAACTCCGATAGTTCAGTTTCTTTCTTTAGCTTTCGTCATCAAATGGTGCTCAGATGTTTTCTTTGTTCTGCTGTCATTATCAGAGAGCGTTGGGACGCCTACGTTGTTCTGCATCCTCGCGTCCCGGCGTCATCTCCATAGGTTGCTAGATATGCACCACCCCTGGATCTATGGATATTATGTAAATGTCTATATAGGGCAGTGACTTGACACCATCTTATTGGAGTCTCTCATATATTAACTATCCTTAACATGTAAAAACATAAAAATGGACATTAAAATGGACAAGCTCCTTGGTAGCATCTTGCATAAGAAAGGGGCAGATATGGGCTATGTTTTTAACAACATAATTGAACAATGTTAGAATGCTGTCACACAATAGGTTTTCAGCATTTAAAAAAATAAAACAAAAAAATATAAGCCTTTAAAATGTAAGTGGCCATGAGTCATGTGGCAGAATGAGGAGTTAAAATGTCTTAATGTTCTTTATTATTCTATCTTTAAATATAGATATTTTTTTCCTATCCAGAATTCAAAATCCTCTATACATTTGTTCCTTTAACTTGCAATACTAACTATTCCTCTTTCTCTTTTATGTGTTATAAATGGGGAATTAGCTTTCCAAGTTCTGTCAATCATATTTTTATAATTAGGAACCTTAAATGAAATAGGATTACATCTGGTCTATTGTGTAACTCTATTTCTGCTATACTTTTAGTTATGTGAAAGATCTCTCCAAAAGGTGCACTTAATGGGCAGTTACACCACATGTGCAAATAATTGCTATTTGGATCTTCACTTTTACAGTAGTTATTTAGTTTCCCTGGAAAGATCCTTAGATACCATTTATTAGTTACTTTAAACTGTAATTCTTGTAGATTTAAACAATGAATGTCTTTATAAGTACCCTTCAAGACTCTATGCCAATTTTTTCAGGTGTATATTTAGATTCAGTTCATGCATCCATTTTTGGGGACCTTGTCAATTCCTAACACGCTGGGAACCTTTCCAGATTATGTTTCTATTTTCTCTTTGTCTAAATAATTGTTCTAACTTTTCTCTATGTTCACATTAATCCATTAATCATTTTGTAAGGAAAGATTTTACTCTCATATAATTGAAAAGTTTCTTCTCCTGTAAAGTTGACTCTGAAGATAGTACTTGGAAAAGTTTTATGGCATCATTTTGAAATATGTTAAATACTAATTCCAAGCCCAAATTAAACCACTCTCTCAAATTTATATTTTCGATTAGATATTGCAATATTTGGAATGCAAGACCTTCAGAATCCCTGACGGTATCGTATTTTTCTTTTTAAATTAAGTATAAAAACTAATATGTTCTCAAATACCAAAGATGAATGCTCTAACTCAGGGGTATTTTTCTAATCTCTTTTAGGTCTCCAGAACATTAGCTCTATACTCTAGTCTCTTTTGGTATTTTCTTCAGAGTACCAGTATTCTCTTTTAACCTGCACGTTTTGTGTAAATAGTGTATGTGCCATCAAGTCTGTTTTGTATTGTTCTTTTAAGCCTGGAGCACTCAGACCATCTTTTTTAGGGTTTTGTTTTAGACATTTTACTTTTATTATCGTTGTTTACTACCCCAGATATATTTATTAAAAGAAACTTGAGCCAATTGTAACCAACTTTCAGGTATCTGTAGCGGGATCATTCTAAAACAATAAATCTATTTTAAATATATATATTATCTTATAACATTAACATGACCCCACCAGGAGAATTTCTTTATGTGCACAGACCATTAGATTTTTATTCCTATTTTTTAATAATAGTAGGAAATTAGCCTGCATTGTTTTACTAGGGAAGCACCAGTTATATTTTAATATTCAATCTATAGTTGTAGAATAAACTATATTGATGTATTTCTTGTATAAGTTCTCTAATTGATATTTTACGAACTGACAGAGGATTTCCAAATGTTTGTCATTATGTATTAATAATCTAGTTAATTACCTAATATTTTAGATGTGGATTGTGGATTTAGAGGTGAAATATGAAGGGTTCAAATTGCAGACGATAAACCAGTCCATTGACCCCACTGAACTAAAACTTGATTTACGTCAAAATGCATTTGGTGATTAAGCTTACCCCACTGGGGACTGTACGACTGCATCCTGCGGATTGTTCACTAAAAACTAAGCAATAGCTAGTCCAGAGAGCAGGAGAGATGCTGATGAATACAGGAGCTTGGCAGATAGTATCCCAAGGCTAATACATGCTGGTAAAACTTTCATAAAATGTGAGAGTCTAACTACTCTATTTTTGTTATTTATATTTTATAGAATACATTTTTTTTAATAATTTTTAATGTACTAATCTGTGAGCGATATCTATTTGTCTCCCCTCTCCTCTTTTTTTACATGTTCCCACTCTCGCTGAGAACTACAAGAAACATGGGAAATAAGGGGACCTTATCAGCGATTGCCCTGGAGTTTATATCACTTATAGAACATTGACTAGATGTCTTATATAGGGAAACTTACTTTCTGTCTGTGGTTTTAATGTTGGAACTGATCAGTGTATTTAACTATATAACAACATCTTCTCTTCAAGCATGCAGGGTACATAAAAATTAAGTAAGATTTTAGTTTTAACTACAAAATCATTGAGCGTGTATGTCATGTTTGATCCACCCCTAGTAACAGTGTGTAAGATAGGTGGGGAAGTGAACTGATTTCTACATGTTTGTTAATTTTCAGAAAATATTTTGCCTGTTAAATGTAATGTAAATATCAATCAAGCAATAAAATATATCGAGCAGTGAAAAGCTAATCTAAATTATGCAGTGTTTCAAATTATCTTGCATTTCTAAAATATTCTCAGCATCTGTGGTTATATTATGTTTTTAAAAATTGAGAAAGTTGATTTAATTAGTTGACATATATTCCATTAATAGATCTACTGATATGCCATGCAACAGTTACAGAGACTTGCATCCATCAAGTTCAGCCTTTCAAGGCTTACCTTAGTTAGGAGTCTGGTAGGTAGAGATCTGTGCTCACCCTTGCAGATATACATAGTCCAAGGTGATAAGGTTAGAAACCACCAGGACTGTGAATTTGTGCATGAAATGTGTTCCAATTCACAGTACAGACAAGGTCAAATCCAGAACAGTAGTCAGACACGGTTCCAAAATTCAGGGCAGGTAGCGAACAGGCAATAACGAATAATCCAAACAGAAAGGGTCACAAGCCAAGTCAGTCTTAGGAAACAGGATACAAGTCCAGCCCGCCTACTACTGGAAACAAGGCAAGGTTTAACATTAAACTGAAACGTGTGGTTCAGAGGCAAGACAGCAGGATCTGTTGGGCACTTCTGGGATGACTGTGTCTGGCTGTCACAGTGAAAACTGTGACAGTACCCCCACTTTAAGAATGCTCTCTTGGTGTGAACAGGCTCTTCATAGTAATACATCTCATCATAAGTTTCACTATCACTAAGATAGTCCTTGTAATCGAAGTCTCATGGAGTGATCACCCAGTGTTGCCTGGCAGTTAGGTGGTATTGCAGTGATTCCTCAACATTAAGGCATCACTGCAATACCATTAGAGCTGCTTGAAGCAATCATGATTGCTTCCAGCGCTCCAATTCCATGCAGACGTATCAGGTACAGTTTTTTGTCGGACGTACCTGATACGTCCTTCATTGGGAAGGGGTTAAAAAATGCCGTGGGGTTGGTTTTGCTCTCTTTGGCTATTATTTTTTCATTTTGAAATTTAGGAAATCTAATCGCCGTTTTGCACACATTATTGGCTTCCTTTTATCTTTTATAGGATGCCTCTGATTTGTCCGATTTAAATGCTTTAAATGCCCTTTTTTTATTTTTAATCTCTTGTTTTACTTCTCTACTAAGCCACATTGGTTTCATTTTGTTTCTTTTATATTTATTACCCAATGGTACATACTGAGAAATGTACTTTTCTAATATTTGTTGGAAGATGTTCCATTTATTCTGTGTTCTTTTCACAAAATAGTTTATGTATAATATATTGTAAAGCTGCCCTTAACTTATAGAAATTGGCCTTTTTAAAATATATGTTTTAGTATACCCCATATGCTTTTGTATTTTTGAGTTTATTTCAAAGGAGGCAAATATTGTGATCACTATTTCACAAGTGCTTACCTACTTTAGTGTTGGTCAAAAAGATGGTCAAAAGATCAACGTTGTTGGTTGAACCAGGTCCAGACAAGTGTCCTTTCTAGTTGGTGGTTGTACAAGTTGTGACATGAAGGTGTCATTTAACAAGTTTAAAAACCTAATTCCCTTTGCTGAACTACTAGTCCCTCTGTCCCAATTTATGTCTGGGTAATTAAAATCTCCAATAATTAATGTGGTACCCAGATCTGCAGCTTTCTCAATTTGCTCAAACAGCTGTTGTTCCTCATCAATATTAACATTAGGTGGTTTATAAGATATCCCAACCAATAGTTGATTTCCATTATTTTGCCCCAAGCAGATATTTACCCATAAAGCTTCCACATCTTCCCCATCACATTCCACTTGCTTAAGATTTGGCTTTAACTCATGGTTGACATACAAACATACCCCACTACCTTTCCTGTTTTTTCTGTCCTTCCTAAATAGTGTGTTCCCATTTAAGTTAACTGCCCAGTCATGTGTCTCATCCCACCATGTTTCAGTTATGCCTATTATGTCATATTGTTTAGTGTATGCTATTGACTCCTTTAAATTGTGATCCCTCTATCTATATAATCTTTTTGGTATTTGCGATACTTACACATATATATATATATATATATATATATATATATATATATATATATATATATATATATAGACATTGTTGTGTTTACTTTTATATTTACTTTTATATTTCTTTGTAGATTATTATTATTTATATATTTTTTTACATTGTATATTTTTTACATTGGGTAAAGTTTATATATCATAAAAGATAGCCCTCCTTTTTTGTCCAACTTGGGACGCCCGGTTTTCCTTATAGCCGATTGGCTGTTTGGTCTTCCGTGCGTTCCACGGTGGAACGCGGAAGTACCGCTAATGATATTGTATTGTGCGTTATGGACGTTATGCGTTCCAGTAGGGAACACGGAAGTGAGTTCTTTTTCTACATCCGTCTGAGAGGATTATCTCGTCCAACCAATCAGAATGAGGCAAGATCGAAACCCGGAAGTAAAGGTTTTTCCGCGGCAATTTCAAGATCGTTTGGAGGCTTATAAAAGAAGGATTTTCTGGACATTTTCTTATCCCTGAAGAAGTCTACATAGACGAAACGCGTTGGATATTGATCAGGAACATTTTTCCTTTTTGTTATTTTATTGTTCTCTTTCTTTTTCTTTTCATTGTTTTTAGTATATTATTATTACTTTTTATTATCTATATATTTTAATACTACCATAGAGGGACTTCTTTTCCTCGGTACCACTTGTAAGTGGTGAGATGCTGCTATAATCTTCACTTGATGTAAGTGCAATTTGTATTAATAAATTTATTTTTGTTTGCAATACTGCTCTATATACCTCTTTTCCCTTGAGGATTGGGTGTTTTGAATCTACGACTTTTTGGTCCCTGCATACAAGTCTACTGAGAAAGAAAACGCTATTTAAATACCCTATGGAAGGGAGACAAGCGCAGATCTACAGCATGGTCTTGTAAGTTCTCTACCTACGGGATTGAATCATATATTTCTGTACATGCTTCACTATTATGTGATTTTTTTCATATTTTAGATTCTTTGAAGAACTGTGTTATATTATATACAGGTTGTATGGTTCATGATTGTTGTGCTACCCCTTTAAGCTATACTAGTATTTGATACAGTATAGATTTACCCCTTTGTCTATAGTGTATGCTATTGCCTCTAGTACCCCAATTTTGTTATTTAGGCTCCTCGCATTAGTATGCATACATTCAATATTATCATGAGTCACTTGTACTTTCTGTAAATTATCAACATTACATACCTTCTCTGTTCTGAGCTTGCCCTTCCCTGTCTCCATCCCCCTTATACTGACCTAAAGCCTGTCTCCTTTCTGTCCTGTCTCCATTTGTTAGATTGCTATGACCCTCCCCCCCTACAACTAGTTTAAAATCTCCTCCAAACTTCTAGCCATCCTATCTCCCAGCAGTGCAGACCCTCTCCTGTTTAGGTGCAACCCATCACTGCTATAAAGGTTGTACCCAAGCGCAAAGTCGGCCCAGTGCACTAAAAACCCAAAACCTTCCTTCCTGCACCAAGACTTCAGACACGCATTGACCTCTCTAATATCCCGCTGCCTTTCCACTGTAGTGCGTGGCATAGGAAATATCTCAGAGAATACCACCTTGCAGGTCCTTTTCTTAAGTTTGCAACCTAATACCCTGATATTCTTTATGACCTTCTACCTTCCTCTTACTTTGTCATTGGTACCAACATGGACCATGACCACTGGGTCATCCCTAACCCTTCCTAGTAATCCATCCACTCAGTCAGCAACTTGCTGGAACCGAGCATCTGGGAGACAGCAAACTATCCGGTTGAGCCGACGGCTTATTGCCCTATCTACCCTCCTAATTAAAGAGTCCCCTACCATCACAACCTGTCTAGCCTTCCTTACATTTTCATCCCCACCCGTACTAGAGGGGCTGTTCCTTTGGCTGTTAGAAGGAACAGCTTCCTCTAATACAGCTACTCCTGAGCTGATGCTCCCAACATCTTCACTCAAATGGGCAAATAGGCTAGGTTGCACAAAATCAGGACTAGCTAGACCTTTCCTCTTCCCTCTCCCCTGCTTCCTAGCCCCACTGTCACCCAGCTACGTACCTGTTCCCCATCTGTCTTATCTCCTCCCACTCCACTACCTGCACCCACTAAATTCTGCTCAGCAGCAGACTCCTCTCAAGATTGTCGATCTCCCTCAATTTTGCAATTTGCTTCTTGAGATCGCCAGTCTGAGCTTCCAGAGAAGCCACTCACACACACACTTGTCACAGAGGTATGGACCACAGATGGGTACATCAAGGCATGCATTCATGCAACAAGATGTGCATTGAGTCAAATCAGCAATCTTGCTAACACCCATTTCCCCAGATACACAACAGTAAAACACTTACCTTGTTAGTTTAAATCCCTTGTTTTCTAACTCCTATTTAATAGTCTGTTTTGAAGCAATGTGAGCAAGCTCAGTGAGTTAGGGGTGTGCTTATATGGGAATACAAATCCCACACAGGTGGCAATTAAGGAACACTCCCCCAATTAATCAAACAGCAGCACAAAGGATGGAAAAAAAAACAGAACACAGAAAAAAAAGTAAAAACATTTTAGTTAGTTAGGAGACCATAGGTGTGCGCACGGGGTGTGCACACCCTAATCCCCACGTCCCACGCTGTGTGCCTCGACCAAATGAAAGTCTGAAATATGCAACACAATTATTAATATAAAAATAAAAAATATATTAAACACAGATACAGGACAAAAAAAAAAAGTATTTCCAGGCAAGCCTTATGAGAGGTGAAATCTGCCTGTTAGAGCACTCTGATTAATTGACTTCCAAGCCAATGGGAAACTATCAGGTAAATAATTCAGACATTTAAAATTGGCCCGAATACCAATCATCGGATTTTGTAGCAAGAATCGCAAAATATGGGCAATGCTAAATAGTGTGAAAAATATCAGAATTTTGCTGCCCTAATAGTCCTGTGCTGAGTGGGGTAAAACAATCTGGCTGCATATTGGGTGATTCAGACAACAAAATTGTTGCATCCTGACTTTAGTTAATATATCTGTATGTGATAAGCATGAAGCAATGTCTTTGATAAATTGTAACTTTATATTATCATATAATAATCATCTATCAGTTTCACATAAAAAAATCTGTAGTTGCTTACTTAGTCCTCTTAAGTGTTCCAGTTATATGAAAGTAGATATATAAGGGTTAATACATTCACAAGCCAGTCCAATTTAATAAAATCAGAAAAGAAAATTAAAACATAAACACACAACCATAAATTAATCTATAGGGGGAGATTAAGAGAGCAGTATATGTAATTTCCAGACAGAGTCAGGTAAGTGGAGAGAGGGAAAGACCTTTTACAGATCCAAAGAGTTCAAACCAGATTTTTAGAGGGGAAGGTGCAGTGAGACATCAGGGTAAAGAAACCAACGTTCATAAGCCAGGTAAACAATCAATAAAAGCAAATGCCAGGATGCGGGGTCAGTGTGGCGGGATCCAATGTCAAGTAACTAATAAATTTGCCTGTATGTAGAAGCTTATTAAAAAAAGTAATAAGATGATTTTGGAAGGTAGTCATGAGATGAAACAGTGGGGCCCAGTGAAGTCAAACCTACTGAAAAGGGTTATGTTGCCACAGAGTGGGGACATCTTATCAGAGCAGCAAGGCACTGAGGGTGTGGGCTTAAATTGATCTGCATTACATTTGTCAGTGTCTTTGAAAGTAATAGACGCTTATTATTCGTTAACTCTTAAAGACATAGCTTCATTACACCACTTATGAATGGCAACACATGTAAATTCATAGTACCCATATGCATAGGAAGCAAGAAGGATGGGGACACATCCCCTATAGATAATTTTCGGGAGGTGAGGGATTAGTAAGAACACCCAGCAAAGATTCCTGGATACTTAACCGTATAACTCTATGTATAGATTACACAACCTATGTAGCTTAGAAGGAAGGTCAACGAAAAAAAATAGGAAAACGGCTGTCTGGAAACCATAACCACTATAACAAACAGTAGTGGTTATGGTGTCATGAGTGCCCTGCTGCCCTCCCAGGCTCAGTAAGAAAAATATAGTATAGTTATGGTTCTTCCTTTAAAAAAAATTACATAGGGACTCTAAAATCTTCCTTTATGCCCTTTATGCCCTTTGAAGGGGAATACACTCACCTCTCCAGTAGGTATATTTGTGTATTCCTCATTCTTAGGTCCCCTACTAGAGACCTAGGAGTCTGAGAGTTGTGCACAGTATGCAGTATCTTAGATGTTTTTAGGAATGCACTCTTCTGGCTGAATAGCTTGAGGCCCATGCAGCACAGCATTGAGGATGGTATTTTTCTCCACTTTCCACTTCTTGCTGAAGTGTCTTGTTGACTTTGCATAGAGCCAAGCATTCCAGTATCCATGTGTGTGGCAATGTGTCATAAGCTTTATTGTAGTAAATCCAGGCTGTGCACAGATTAGTCTGTCTTGTCTTGGAATCTTCTGTGACTATTTGATCTATCAGCAGCTGGTGTTTTGAGCCTCTAGTGTTTTTCCAACCTCTTCTGAGTTTTATTCATGTTTTGGTGCATATGCCCATTTCTCAATTTCTTAATCAATCTCATCAATGTGTATTCTATGCATGGCTTGCGTGTTTAGTTTCTTTGCCATATTTCTGATATGTGCATGCCATTTCATAAAAACACATCCTATAGATTTTGAGGCTACAATGCCTGACAAGACTTTTCATGTTGTCAGGAGGCGAGTGATTGATTTGTAGTTAGATGGTGCTGTTGAATTGTGAGGTTCCTTTATGTCAGTATTGTTCTGCCTTCTGTTATCCATTCAAGATTGGATCCTGTTGCCAGCAGCTGGTTCATTTGTCCTGCTAGGTGTTTATCCAGTGTTGTTTAATTCTTTATCCAGTTGGTGTGGGTCATGTCAGGTCCTGGTGATGACCTGGTGTTTCATGTGTACTACTCTTTCCTGGATATCTCTGACTGTGATGGTGACTGGTTCCTATTCTGAGAGCATGCAGTGGTCTTCTTTTAGATCTAGTAACTACTGGACCTTGGTGTTACTTATAAGGGAGGGGGTAAGTGGCACACTATATAACATTGGCTATTTACTTGTCAGGATTTCTAAAAGACCCAACACTCAGGATGTAAAAGAAGAACGTATACCAGACCTTAGAGTGGCCGAACTTTACATTAGACAGATAGAAAATGGTCAGGGACAAGCCAAAGTCGAGGGAGCCAGAAATTACAGAAGCAAGGTATATATGCCATGTCAGGGGAACCAGAAATCACAGTAGCGAGGTACAAAATTTGAGTCAGGGAATATAGAAAGGAGAATAGTCAGACAGCTGAGATCAATACACAGTAATACAAATTATACTATTGAGAACTGTAGTTAGAACCACAACAGGGCAATGTTCTATGGGTGAACCAGCCTTTTATAGTTTGTTTTTATAAATTTGAAGCCACGCCTCCAAAATGTTCGAATTCAGATGTTTTGACAGGCAGTGATGTCATTGGTGCGTGCATGCCACTTCATAAAAGGGGACAGAGCCACAGTGGCTGGCGCTGAAACCGCTGGAGGGAAGTCTGGGACTGTGGAGAGGTTTCCTCTCCATATGCTGACAGTCCCCAATGTGGGTAAGCATGACACTACTAATGTTGTCCATTGACCTTTCTGCATAAAAGGGAGATGATTTAACCACCTGCTAAATAACAATAGCAATACTCAGAAAAACAGAAAGATGCAAAATAAACTTAGTTGATCCAATTTATTGATCTGCAAAGTCATGGTAAATAAGTGGCACAGAGATTATCATCTTGATCTTGATTGCAACCAAAAAAATGAATGATCAATCCATGCCTACATATGACATTACAATCAATACGGTGTAATATAAGGTTCCATATGGAATTTGTTCTTGCACCCATCACCAGTGGGTTCATAAAAAAGAGACGCAAGATAATAATTAACAGGATGACAGATTGGGTCACATGAATTATGCAATAACAATGAAACTAATGTTTCCACAAGAACAATGGAAAACCAATGCGCCAATACTTGATGTTCTATGTCCATGAAACTCCACGAGATTCCATGCACACACAGTGCACATATCAGAAATATGTCAAATAAATATGCAAACCATACATATAAAACACAGTAATGAGACAGATATTTAATAAGTAATGGAGAAATGTACATTGTAGACATTGCAAGAAGTACCAGAAGAGATATCTGTGACACTCATATGCAAATTATGTTTTTTCGTCTTATTTACAAATTAAACTCAGGACACAACATTATTACAGATAAATTACATCTTACATAATTTGAAAAAAAATGTTGTGCTGACTTCCAGTTAGTAGTCTGTCTATACAATTAAAAATATCCTGAAGGAAAACAATTTTTCTGACTACATTGAAATAATGATATGATCTAATTTTGATGGCTACAATTCTGTTTTTGATGTTTAACTTCAAGTAAAAATGATACCAGAAAAAGTATTTGAAAGTCACAGTGAAAAATCAGTAAGATCTTTCTCATCCTGGGGTTATTATGAAACAGCAAACCTTTATATATTGAATCATAATTGAAGGCAAGGGATGTCAACTATATGTCAAAAATAGGAAGTGTAAAAAGTAAAAAAATAGGACGATTATGAAAATATTATGATTATTTATTTAGAGAAAACTATGTATGTATACATTTAGCAAAAAATATATATTTTCAAACACATCTTTTTGTTTCACCCTGTTTTAAGGTCTTGTGTTATACAATTATTAATTTATAATTCCTATGGATTTAACAGTAAAACCATTTATGAAATAAACTGGTATAAGGTGTACATTTGATGCAATAGAACAATAAATTGAATAAATTGAATTTAACATGGCGATGTTTGGGGAAGATATGTAAAGAAATGCAATACAAAAGTTGGCTACTCTTAATTTATACTTTAGTAACACCCAGAACATGCATATCCAAGCAGTGGTGTGCCCCCAATTCCCATTTTTTTGCAGTCTAGATTCCGATTGGGCTGAGCACCTCACCCATCCACTATGGGTGCCCCTTTGGAGGTGATCACAGGAAAGCTTAAACTGAGGAGTTTCTTGAAGCACTTTATATTGAACGTAAGTATTGCAAGTTAGTATGTAAATCTTCCATGTTAAAATTAGTGTAGGACACCGATATTAGGTTACTGCGACATAGTGGTGGGCTTAACACAATATGGCCATATGGTGGAACTGAATCCCCATATTTCTTTAGTAAGATAGGTGATTTTAAGTAGCCTTGTTAAATGTAAAGCTGTAATTTTGTTTGTGTGTGCGCTGATTCTTTAACTGTATTTTGTACTAGTTATTACTCAGTGATAAATTAATATTTTGTTTTTTCCTCCCCATACCTCAGGACAGCAAATACCTTACAATTGGTATGGGCATAACCTTTCCAGGGTTATGCTGAAAATACTGCTAATTTATACCAGACATTCTGTAATTAGTTCTAGAGCCTGATAAATGTTTTGCACAGATACAATGCTTTCTTGCTTCAAGGCCTTGTGGATTATCGTAAACATATATATTTTTTCTCTATACATTCATTAACATGGTTTCCTTGGTTGCATTTACTCAACATTTCAGCAGAAAAAGTGCAGAATTAGATCCTGTGATTTGGGGAATTTGTTTTTATTCTGTTGCAGTTGTTGCTAAATGAAGAAATAACAGCACTTTGTCCAGGGACATTCTTAAACTGTTTATGTGACTCATGTAGTACACATCTTGGTAAACCCAAAGAACATGCAGCATTTTTTTTTCTATGAAAGCAAATGAGCCAAATTCGGTAAGAATCTAGGATAATAATTTGCAAACCCAAGAAGTCTGCAGCTAGGATAGCTTGATAGCATGGAACATAAACTAGTGCTTTCACGTTTTCCGCAGTCATGTGGAGAAGTCTTGTACACTATATTCCCTAAACTTTCAGTCCAAATTCCTGTAGGCAATGTAAAACAGCTCAACATTTGCTTTATGAGCAGCATCATACTCATCAGTGATAAGAATGTCATCTAACATGGGTGTGGGATATCTCCCAGGATTTCACCCATTATCTGTTGCCATACTGCATGCACTGGGGCAATTCCAAACACCATTCATGTATACTGACTGGAAACCAGAAAATTGGAACCTTGATCCATAGTGGATGTTGAAGTTTTGAGATGATTAGATACTAGACTCCTCCCCCAGAGTTTAACGCCATCCTTTAGCTCTGTAGCGATTATCTTCTGACCTGTGGCATCTCTGCACTTAACCTCATTAACTCAAAAGCACTTCAGCAAGTTTTAGGGGTCTGGAGTGTCTCTTTAATAGCTAAATAAATAAATAAACTGATGGACAAAATCGAGTGAAAATGGCTACACTCTAACCAGAATTTCAATTCGCATATTTACTAAAGTCAAATCTGGTTGGGAGTCGAACATCCCAGCAAATGGCAAATGTTGCCTTGATGTATTCACTGTTGCATCTAAAGCCTATCCAAAGTATAAGATTAGACGATTGCTATAGCACCAATAAAAAAACCAAACCTTCAAAAAAAATCCTGGATCCAAATGCAACCAGCAGAATGTATGTTTGCAAACTATTGTTCCCTTGCTCTTTGAAAGTGAATAGATAGGGTGCAAGAGAATACTCAGAACAGACAACAACTCAAACAGCTTGCCCTTTGGTGGGTCCCCGCTTAGTTCTTTTAGCTCATTGTGCGCCATTACAGAGATGACTCTTTTACATATGAAACTTATTCCACAAAATATGTTGTGTAAACCAGTTACATATCCGACTCACTCCACAAAATATGTTGGTCCAGATCCGAAATGAAGGCAGACTACGTCTTAGAAAGATAAATCAATACCAAATAACTGTTTGGGGTTATTCTATTGTCCTACCCTGCCCGCACCTGTGGCCAGTGCATAAGGGCTACTAACGAAATAGGTTGGACTTAAAACCCCCACAGTATATGGTGGAGGGGACAATTACTGTATAATATAAAGGGACCTAATGACCTCACCTCAGTACCTACCCATAGTTATTGTGGCAGATGGCCAGTATATCACCGTCACAGACTCTCTTTCCCAAAATAATGTAGCTCTATCAGTCATGAAAGTAAATATATATTAGTAGAGACTGAATGCTGGGAGTAAATCTGTTTATTTCAGGCAAGCACTCTCAATTTATACATACAGTAAACTCCTCCCTGTGCCTGAGAGATAAATGAGTCAGGAAACTTACAATTCAATTATCTACCAGGTACAGAAAAATATGAAAAATTTTCAGCACCCAAAAAGTACTTCCAACATCCATGGAAAACCTACGAGAGTCACATTCCCGGATAAGCCTGATCTGAGTGCCTAACATATCCAAAAGGCACTCAGATCGGTTTGGTGGTTTGGAATTGCCATCCAGGAAAAGTTTCGACTGGCCGGCCACAAAGCCCAAAATAGTCCCAGAGAAATCATGGCAACGACCGGTCTCGATTTGAGGATTTCTATACAAAAACCACACCCGATATCCGAATGCTTTGAAATGTCGAATGCTCCCCCCAGTCGGTAATTAATATCTCCTGCATGCTGTTAGTATAGGTGGTCGGGAAATTAAACAGGCAGCAGTTCCATTTTCACCAGTGTTCCTGGGAGTGCCTAGCCGAAATCAGTTCCAGGCACTCGATGACCAGGTACCGCTGCCTGCGTTCAGAAGACAAAATGGCCGCCATCCAGGAGAGCATTTTATTAATAGTTTCCATTGTGGTTACGCACTGGATACTTTGTATTCCCTATTCTAATTAGATGTTGGGGTTGTCTTGGTTTGGGAACTGAAGTAAGGGAGTTTCGAATGAGCAAATGACAGGGGAAAAACAAATATTACCAAACCAAGTGATGGGCCATTGTTTTTTCCCCTGTAGGGTTCACCATTATGTCCAGTGTCTGGGCCAGTGTTTCTGGGTGTTCTGCTGAGGAGAAGGTGAATGACTCCTGTCCATGTGAGATTCCTATAGATCTGTCGGTATTCCACCTGTATTTGATGGAGTGGTCTCGTAGGGTCATTGTAACTGGTGCTAGCTTCCACCTTTCCACTAAGACCGAGAAGGGGAGGTCATTATAAATGGATATAGTACAGTCATCAAATTTCACCGTCCCTAGGGACCTGGACTTATTCATTATGGCGGTTCGTACTGCTATGTCTCTAGTGGTGGCAATGGCGCCTCTTGAGGCTAACTCGGGCGCCATTGCTGATTTGCGCACCCAGTAGGTGAAAATTATGAGCGGAGTATCAGTGCCGCATTTAAGGCCCATGGAGGCTATCATCTTTTGGACAAAGAGTAGTAAGTCTTCATTTTTAACCCTTTCAGGTATGCTGCGCAGGCGTATATTTCAGCGTCTATAGCGGGTCTATAATGTGTTGTCCTGGATTTGCTTGTCTCTGATCCACTCTCTCTCCTCCACAACATTCACTCTCTGGTGCAGTATGCCCACTTCAGCCTCAGGTCTACCAGGAGTTTTTTTTATGCCTCCCTTCGTGGAGGGGGATAAGTCTCCATCCTCCTCATTTCTGTGGTACACACCGCTAGAAGGAGGCAAGTCACTGGCTTCTCCATCCTCCTGTGATTCCTCTGAGGCCTCAGAGTCTCTCTGGAGGTTGGGCACCATCTTGGCTGGGGTCGGCGTAACGGGCCGCTCAAAGAAGAGTCTGGGAGTGCGGATCTCTCAGGTGGAAAGAACCGCTTGTGCTTGCGCCCTGTCAGTTCAGCTGTGGGGTAGCATGTATGTTGCACTCGGTAAGTTTGTTTTTCTGCCGTTTTAGTTGCTGGTTTCTGGAACTTCAGTGGAGCTCCACACAGACACTTCTGGGTTGTTGCTCTGCAAGCCACAACCCAATTACTGCATATTTTAATAGTTATATCAGTACACATGTAATATTAATTGGAACTGTTTAGATAAATACACTGCTTGGATACCCCAATTATTTATTTTGTTTGTTTAGTTCAGGTGTTTAACCCCTTAAGGACACAGCCTCAGAAGCTTGTCTTACCCTTAAGGACAAATACAAAAAGATAAGTCCTGTGTTCACTCCCATCACTACTGGGCCGGCAGCAATGACTACAATACACATCAGCCCCAATATAGAGTAAAAACCAAAGAAAAGAAAAAGTTACCTGCGCTCTCTCCTTAATCCCTATGTGTATTTAGACAAATGGAGGTCATTGGAGCAACTAAATGACCTCCATTTGTCTAAATATACATAGGGATTAAGGAGAGAGCGCAGGTAACTTTTTCTTTTCTTTGGTTTTTACTCTATATTGGGGCTGATGTGTATTGTAGTCATTGCTGCTGGCCCAGTAGTGATGGGAGTGAGCACAGGACTTATCTTTTTGTATTTGTATTTACTTTGTATCACACAGCCTTACAATGCTGCCGCCCATCCCATGTGTTCCCTATTAAGGGTTAATAAGTATATAGGGGTGTATATAAAAAATACCCCTCTTTGTCTCATTAGAGATATCTTTGCCAGAAGCTCAAGGAAGCAGGTTGAAGGGTCAGTGTAGGACCCACTTTACGGGGGTCTGCCTTGACGTTGGCAGGGGGGGGCATTCCCTCCAATGGCCAGCAGCAACCAAATTACCTCCATTTGTCTAAATATACATAGGGATTAAGGAGAGAGCGCAGGTAACTTTTTCTTTTCCTTGTTTTTTACTCTTAAGGACACAAGCAATGTTTGCATTTTTTGCTGTTTGTGTTCAACTGCAATTTGCATCTCTCTCATTAATTGCACCATTACATATTATATATCGTGTTTTAGAGGGCAAAAAGGGCTTTAATTTGATATAACATATGCATACATAAATAAAAAAAAATGGGAAATAAAAACTAATTAATTATTATTATTATTATTTTTATTTTTTTTCCAGTTTAGGCAATAATCACGTGTGCATAATATGCCCAGCTTAGGAAAAGTAATTCAAAATAAAAAAATTTATGTGTCTTGATTTATAGAGTGCATAATATGTATAGGATTTCAGCTTATTGTGAAAGTTACAGGTCACAAAATACAATTTTAGAAGTTGGTATGTTTGTCTCGTAAGTTTAGTAGCATCACAAAAATTTTTTTTCCACACAAACGTGTGTGTGTGTATATATGTGTGTGTGTGTGTGTGTGTATATGTATATATATATATATATATATATATAGTAGACATCACAAGCTATTTACCTATGGTTATTTTGACACTTTTTTTACATAGCTATTTCATCACCAATCTCTGCTAAATATTTGAGTAAAATTGTGTTTTTTCTTCATTTTGGCATATGCACATATAACAAGGTTTTGGTGTGTGCTATTCCTGTACAGAACCCCATATTGTGTTCAGCTACATCTGCTGAGTAGAACGATACCCCCATTGTATGCCTTTGTGGATGCTGAAGTTTTTCAAACTTTAAATTTTTACGCTGTGTCCATGTTCCATTTTGGAGTAGTTTAGCTGGTTGGTTATTCAAACTATTCCACAAACGCATACCATTTTTTTAACGAATACACCCTGTAGTATTTCAAAGACATATTTTGACACTTAGCGTGGGATCATTTTTTTTCACAAGTTTGTTCCAGGTATAGAGGTAACCAACATTTTTGTAATGTATGTTGTTACGTTTTCAAACTTTTTTTTTTACTTATTAAATGTTTTTAAACTTTTTTACACTTTAATTTTTTTTTATAAACTTTCTTTTTACTGCTAACCCCTAACTAACTTAACAGTAAATTCCTCAATTTCCCACTAACTCCCACCCACCCCAGCTAGCTAAATATATATTTTTAAACTATTTAAATTAATTTATTAAATAAATGAAATCCCTGAGGGTAAAAAAAAAAAAATGATCACAATACTGTGATTTGTATTTTGATTACTGTAGGCAGTGATCAACTGGCAGGGAAGAGGTTAATTTTTATTAGGACTGGGTAAACGGGGGTGGGATTTTTTAAACTTTTTTTTTAAATGTTTCTAAACATTTTTCTTTTACTTTTTTAAATGTTTGAAAACTTAAAAAAAAAAAACTTTTTTACTGTTAACCCCTAGCTAAACTAACATCAAATTCCCGAATTCCGCACTAACTTCACCACACCCCAGCTTGCTAGATATATCATTTTAAAATATTTAAAATTAATTAATTAAATAAATTTAACCCCTAAGGGTTAAAAATATAAGACCAAAGAAAAAAACAATAAATGGCGCTCAATACACGTCTAAAATCCTGAGAAAAACGTTTAAACCTATTAAGCAGCTCCCTTATAAAGTGCAATAGCCCATAAAACACTAAAAATACAGTAATACAGAAAAATGGGTGCGCTATGTCTTTAAGACAAAAAATGTGCAATATTCCTTTAAGAACACTCTGGTGCTTAAACCAATACTCTATTTTATAAGTGTGTTGCTGTTACATACACTAATGTAAGTGCAAACAAGTGCAAATGCCACTGATATACCAGTGTTATAGTAAAAAAATATATAGAGAGAGAATAAGTAAAAAAACGGAGCACTTACAATACCCCACTGTATATACCTTGGATCTGGTTGCTCCAATTTATATGTACATGTGTATAAAAAACAAATACAAATACATAGTGTAACACAGTATTACAAATTGTGCTGTGGAAACAATATATATTATTGAACTCACAAGTGGAGAGCAGAGAAGTCTGCTCTAACTTTATCCGCTTCGTATATAAAGCCCAGGCTCACAAGACGGCAGCAAGTTGAAAGAAAACTCTTTTATTTTCAGTAAATCTTCACAATTTTAAAAATCACCCAAGTGGTGTCACTTTGCTCCCTCAGTCCTTCTCTGGAACGTACTGCATACGGTTTCTCTGCAGGCTAGCACTGTACCGTAGACACTTCCTGGAGGCGGAGCTTATGGAAGCAATAAATAGCCCAAGGTGTGCTCCTGCAACCAACAATATCTTAGTATTGTCCCATAAGCTCTGCCTCCAGGAAGTGTCTACGGTACAGTGCTAGCCGGCAGCGAAACCGTATGGAGTACGTTTACAGCCCAACACCATGCAGGATGTTTGGCATTTGCCAGAAAACACCAAGATTGGCAAATTCGCCACTGGCGCCTTGTGCTCTTCACAGATTAAAGCAGTTTCACACTGAGCACATGTGACAGACATGACAGAGTCTGGAGACGCCGTGGAGAATGTTCTGCTGCCTGCAACATCCTCCGGCATGACCGGTTTGGCAGTGGGTCAGTAATGGTGTGGGTGGCATTTCTTTGGGGGGCCGCACAGCCCTCCATGTGCTCACCTGAGGTAGCCTGTCCGCCATTAGATACCGAGATGAGATCCTCAGACCCCTTGTGAGACCATATGCTGGTGCAGTTGGCCCTGGGTTCCTCCTAATGCAAGACAATACTAGACCTCATGTGGCTGGAGTGTGTCAGCAGTTCCTGCAAGACGAAGGCATTGATGCTATGGACTGGCCCGCCCGTTTCCCAGACCTGAATCCAATTGAGCACATCTGGGACATCATGTCTCGCTCCATCCACCAACGTCACGTTGCACCACAGACTGTCCAGGAGTTGGCAGATGCTTTAGTCCCGGTCTGGGAGGAGATCCCACAGGAGACCATCAGCCACCTAAATTTTCTGTTTTTCCCCGGATATATCCATGGCAGCACTACGTATGGGTTATACCCAAGCTGAAAGGAGTAAGGGAGGGAGAATAATAACCACAACGCAAAAATCCATGCAAATACGATTTATTGATTCATAAACTATAAGGCAGCAGAGAGGACACTTCTACCAAATTCTGTGGTAGATGAACGCACTATATCCAACTGATAGTGATTGATAAACGTGTAGAAGGAGGACCATGTTGCTGCCGAACAAATGCAATCCGCAGAAATGTTGGCTGCAGCTGCCCAAGAAGCGGCCAAGGATCTGGTAGAATGAGCTCTAAGGCCTTGAGGGACAGGAACTCTCAAGGCTGTGTAGGCCTGACTAATGGCTGAGATGATCCATCGGCCAATATGAGACAAAGAAGCAGCTTGACCCTTCTTGTAACCTGAAGGAATAATGAACAGTCTGGATGTCTTCCTTATCTGAAGTCCGGTTCAGGTATGTAGATAAACAGCGCACCAGATCCAAACAATGCCATTTCTCTTCTTCCGATGAGGGAAAAAGGCTGGCAAAATGATGTCCTGATTCATATGGAGAGCAGAAACCACCTTAGGTCTGAAAGCTGGAATCGTACGAAGGATCACTTGGTCTTCCTGAAGAATCAAAAAGGGAGATTCACAGAAGAAAGCGCTTAGCTCGGAGATTCTTCAATCTGAGGTCAAGGCAACCAACAGAATGGTTTTGAATGTAAGAGTAAGTATAGAAACTCTCTCCAAGGGCTCAAACAGAGGATAAGATAAGGTCTTTAAAACCAGAGGTAAATCCCAAGGAGGGGAGCAAGACCGTACCGGAGGGCGAAGCTTGAGAATGGCTTGAAAAAATCTAGCAATATCTGGATCAAATGCCAATTTCCCATCTAACAGAGCAGAGATCGCTGAAGTATGCACTTTTAGGGAGCTGAGACTCAAACACTTGTCAAAACCATGCTGTAAAAATTGAAGGACGTCACAGATACTGGGAGACAAAGGAGAAATATTATGTGCCAAACACCAGCTACAGAAGATGTCCCAAATACGATAGTAAGCCGATGAAGTGGATTTCTTCCTGGCATTCAGAAGAGTATAAATTACTGAAGAAGAGAAGCCTTTGCTGGAGAGACGTTGCTTCTCAATTTCCAAGCCCTGAAATTGAGAGACTGAGGAGATGGGTGAGAGATCGGACCTTGTTGTAGGAGACTGAGTTGGTCTGGGAATTTCAGAGGAATGTCCTGAGAGAGTTTCTGCAGCAGGAGAAACCAAGGCCGCCTGGGCCAGAAGGGAATCACTGCCAGAATTGTCGCTTGCTCCTGCAGGATCCTTCTTAGGAAAAATATACCCCAGATGGAACTTCCACTTGCAACAGAGAGTATCCTGGTCTTCTGTCAAAGTAACGCGAGAAGAACCTTTCCACTTTGCAATTCTTCACTGTGGCCATCAGATCTACCTGAGGAAAACCCCACTTCTGGACTATGCTTTGGAATGCCAGAGGGGCTAACTCCCATTCTGTGGGATCCAGGTTTACTCGGCTTAAGAAATCCGCCACTTGAGTGTTCTTTCCCGGTAGGTAAACTGCCTTGATCCCCTTCAAATTCTTCTCTGACCAGGACATAAGTGGGGTCAACACTTTCATTAAGCGTTTGCTCTTTGTACCCCCCTGATGATTGAAGTAAGGAACTGCAGAGGTATTGTCTATCCTTACTCTCACCCAACTTTGTTTCAGACAAGGAAAGTGCAGAAGAGCCTGGAAGACTGCTTGCAACTCAAAAACATTCGAGGATAGAAGATATTGTTTGTTTTCCCACTGCCCCTGAACATGAAGGCCCAAATGAGCTCCACAACCTGATTGGCATGCATCTGTCGTGAGAGTAACCCAAGGGACATGGTTCAGAGGATACCCTTGATATAGATTCTCGTTCATCAGCCACCATGCCAGTTCCTTCTTGATCTCTGATGATAGAGATTGCTTGATTCAGATCCTTGTTCGCAAACTTGGATAGAAACCCTTCTTGTGGAATTCTCATATGCCACTGGGCCCATCTCGTAAGGCCTATTGTAGAGGACAAACTTCCGAGAAGGTTCATAAATTCCCGGGCCAGGTTGGAGTTCAGAGGCAGAAGACGAAGGATCTTTGATTGAATACAAAGCCCCCTGTCCAAGGATAGGGAGACTTGTGACTGTGTCAAATCTTGCCCCTAAGTATATCATAACTTGAGAGGGGGGAAGCTGACACTTCTTGAGGTTTACCAACCATCCAAATTTTTGAAGAATTAAAAGAACCCGATCTCGATGAAGAAGGAGAATATCTCTGCTGTGTGAGAGAATCAAGATGTCGTCGAGATAATGGAATATTGAGATGCCTTCCAGACGGATATATGCTATTAAGGCAACCAGGATCTTTGAGAAAGTCCTGGGAGCTGTGCTCAGGCCAAAGGTAAGGGCTCGAAACTGAAAATGCTGATGTTGAATCGCAAATCTCAGGAACTTCTGGTTTGGTGGAGCAATAGGAACGTGAAAGTAAGCGTCTCAAAGGTCTATGGAGATTAACCAGTCACCTGGGGAGATGACTTTTATAATGGAACTTACTGATTCCATCTTGAATTTTCTCACATACAGACTTTTGTTTAATTTGTGAAGGTCCAAAATCGTTCTCCATTCCCCTGATGCTGTCGGAGTGAGAAAAAGTCTGGAATAAAGCTGAGGTGGGAATGCAAGCAACCGGCCTAGGAGGGAGCTGATTGCAGAATTCACTGAACTGGATCAAAGCTTCACCATGGCAGAAGCTCCGATGACAGCTGGTGATGAAAAGACCAGGATTGTTAGGGAGAGACTCTCCCTGTTTGGGCCGAATCCATCTGTGGAACTGATACAGCATACAATGGCTTTCAAGCCATCCAATCACAGTGCTGTGTCATTTTACACAGCGTGGGAAAGTTCTTTGGAATTTTCCCACGCTGTGTAAAATGACAAAGAGCACTCTGATTGGCTTAAACCCACCAATTAAAGTGTTCTTAGCCTAATTGCAGGGTGTGGCAAGGCTTTATAAGCCTTCCCCCGCCCTGCAGAGCTCAGTCTGCGCGGAGCCCTCCATGGGTGAAGATGGATTATTTTTTTGCGCTCTGGTTTTTTCTTTTTCGGCAGGTTTTTTTTTTGCGCTCGGGTGTTTTTTATTTATTTTTTTAATTATTTTTTTAGTAGTTCGACGGTTATGATGGTTTTTTATTTGGCCTTTTTTGGGGCTGAAAAATGAAGATTTGAGAGAAAAAAGAAGAAGTCTAATGGTAAGTTTACTTTTATTTTACAGGTTAGTTATTTTATTCCCCCCTCACTACTTTTTATTTGGGGGGGTGGGTGACTAGGGGCTTGGGGACCCCTAGTCACCGGGGGGGGGAAATTTACTTAGGGCCCCCACCCGCAGCCCAGGGTTGGGGGCTGGGGGGGGAGGACAGTAGGTCCCCCCCCCTCATTATCTTTATGGCCCCCACCCGCCGCCCAGGGGTGGGGGCCGGAGGGGGGGTGGACAGTAGGTCGCCCCCCTCATTATCAATATGGCCCCCACCCACCGCTCAGGGGTGGTGGCCAGGGGGGACAATAGGTCCCCCCCTTATTGTTATTAGGGCCCCCACCCACCGCTCAGGGGTGAGGGCCGGGGGGACAATAGGTCCCCCCGTTATTGTTAATTTTAGGGCCCACACCCACCGCTCAGGGGTGGGCCTGGGGGGGGACAATATTGTTATTAGGGCCCCCACCCACCGCTCAGGGGTGGGGGCCGGGGGGGACAGTAGGTCCCTGTGTGTTTTAAAATTCGCCTGCCCATTGAAGTCTATGGCGGTTCGCCGGGTTCGCGAACATTTGCGGAAGTTCGCGAACCGAAAATTTCATGTTCGCGACATCACTATTTAAAACAACACTGGGAACGTTTTCAATTAAATAGATATTTAAATGTCAATGTTTATTATGTGTATATTAAAACATCCTCTTTCTTTTATGTGATCTAATATAAACGTACTACCTTACTCAACGGAAGTTTGGGTCATTAAATTTACTTAAATGATCTCCTTAAAGGCATAACTGCAAAAAAAAAATACCACTAATCAGGTTAAAAGTTATGATAAGATTCTGTCTGGTGCTTTGTATGCTCTTAAATACGCTAAACAGTAATTAGATGTCCATAAATATCTTATATTTTCCTTTTAAAGACCGTACTATTACTGACACTACTTGCAAGTGACCCTTCTTGGTTATACGCACTTGCAGCACTTAAAGAGATAAGCCTCCAATTTACCTAATCGTTTTGTATATTTATTTCTGGTAAGCAAGTACTAGACATAAATAGGTCACATTTCTTTCCCTTTATTTCCATTGGTTCCCTTCAAGACAAGCGTTATCCTCCTATCTTTAGTCAATATATAAAGTTAGTATACACTCCTATGCTGGCGGGGCTATTTAAAAGGTTTCACCTGAAGGTTAGATAGTAACTTAAATTTATGACATGTTTTAGGTTCAAGTAAGGATCATTCCTTCCTCTACAGTATACCTTGTACGACACTGTGTCATCAGGTACGTTAACTAATTTATCCCTGGTGGGGTTAGGACAAGCTGTAAACGCCCCCGTCAATTTAGATATGGTCCCATAGGCCTCTTCGCCTATAAGTCTAGTGGTTCCGCAAGGCATACAATCAGCCCTTCCATTCAGAGGTTCAGGCCCAATCGTCCAAACGCTTAGTTATAGTCTTGCATCAAATCATAGTTAGGGCCTCACCCATCACGGCCAAAAGGTTGTACATTCTTTTATGTGTCACCGAGAGGCCAACACCCCACAACCCACCTCAGTGGCACAAATGCCCCACGAGCCAAACCATAGGTAGTGCCTCTCATAGCCACTTGGCAAGTAGGGCCTCACCTGTCACCAACATAAGCTAGCTAATACAATTTTGCCTGAAGGCACTAATCTAGTAAGCAGGGTCGCTACGGTACTATACTAATCTAATCCATCTGCCTCACGCCCTTAGCATGTCTAACACTTCTATACAAGGAGATGATCAGTCGGTTACCAGCACCCCTCTCAGATCTGGCACGCAGAGAAGGTAACCCATTCCTCCAAGTCCAGCTTCCAGCTATCGATCCTGGACTATCCCTAAAATCACCTCAGAACTCAAAAAGAGGAATATCCCCTTCCCGGCTACAGCCAGGAAATCTGAACTATTTTGTTTGTTGAAAACTACTGAGGATAACGAAAGGCCTGGCCCTAGTTCAGAGGTTAATGTACAAAATAGCCTGGCTGAATTGCATGTCATGATGGCCTCCCTTGTTTCTTCAGCAGCTACTATTAATAATAGGTTGGATAATCTGGAGTCAAATAATATTCCAACCATCACAGAGGTTCCCGTGCCTCTTGCTCAGCCCACGCCTAACCCTAGAGGTAACGATAACCCTCTACCAGCTAAAAAAGCTACCGATATTATAAATCCTATTAACCTCATACAGCAGACTCTGAGACGTGACATAATAGAGGAAAAGGACATTAACTTGGCTTCACTACTGATAGCATCTCAAGACGTAGTAGAGAACAGGGCATACATGTTTGATGATCTGTCAGTAGTAATGAAGTCTAGAGATCCTAGACTAAATAGGAAACTCAACATTCACGAATTTGTCTTGGCATTCGGTCTATACAGAGACGTGATCTGTACAGCTTTTCCCCTCCATAGAGAGGAGCTCGACTTATACCTACACAAAGTGATAGTTAGCATATAAGTACGGGGGCTATGCCTTTTACGATTATCACAAGTCATTCGCATCCAGATCTGTCGCATCACCATCTCAATACAATACAATCACAGACTGGGGACAGTTAGACACAGAATTGTTTCTGATGCATTTTGCAGGTCTCAAAACTCCTTCCTGCGCCATACGCTCAACAGCAGCTCATTCGATTAATTTCTGTCCTGAAAATGTAGCAATCCCTTCTACCAGTAGAGCCAATAGCGATTATCAGTCCACCACTACCCAGAGGGAAGTGAGAGACAAATTAGGCAGGCCAATTGTTTTTCTGGGTAAAGCACAAGTCTGCAATCATTTCAATGATGGGGGTTGTAGTTATAGTGCTTGTAGGCTGCTTCACGTGTGCTCTTTGTTTCAGGGCACACGCCAAAACGACGTGCCCAAACAGATTGTACCCTAAAAATTCTTCCACTCCAATAAACGTACCTAATTTGCAGCGTTACCTGTCTAATCATCCTTCTTTACATCTGGTGGAATTTATCACAGCTGGTTTCACTAACTGGTTTCACACAGGGTTTGTGTCACTCCCCACAGGTATCTTGGAATGCCCCAACCTACAGTCAGCACTCACAGATCCAGACACCATACAAGAACTCTTACAGAAAGAAGTCACCAATGGTTTCATGATAGGCCCTTTCACAACACCACCTTTCACATCCTGGAGAACAAACCCACTAGGAATCGCCACAGGGAAATTTAACAATAAAAAGAGACTGATTATCGACTTTTCGGCACCTCACTCATCTTCTACACCTAGCCTAAATGCACTAATCCTATCAGAAGACTTTTCCCTGCAGTACGCCAGAATCGATGATGCCATACAAGCAATCATTAATTCCGGGAAGGCTGCCTGGTTAAGTAAATCTGATATTACTAACGCCTTTAAATTACTTCCCATTCATCAGTCAATCTGGCATCTGCATGGAGTTAAGTGGCAAGACCGCAACTATTTCGCTACCAGACTTGCCTTCGGCTCCAAAAGTAGCTCCAAGTTATTCGACATATTCGCCGAAACTTTAACCTGGCTACTCTTGAACTTCTGCAGAGGTCCAGTAGTCATACACTTACTTAGACGACTTCCTCACCATCAAACCACACCACTGCACACCACACAGCCCTAATCACATGCTCACTCTGTTCAAAGATTTAGGAGTCCCTGTAGCCCAGGACAAAACAGAAGGTCCCAACACGGAGATTACTTTCCTGGGGATTACGCTCAATTCTGTTTTTATGCAGGCCAGCCTGCCCCAAGAGAAAGTAGACAGAATTCTCTCTTACATAAACATCTGCACGTCACAAGGCACTTGCAGCAAGAAACAGCTACAGTCACTACTCGGTTCACTAAATTTTGCTATGAGAATAATTCCACAGGGCAAGTCTTTCATTTCCAGAATCCTCTCTCTATTGCACGGTCTCCCTGATGACGACTCCATGACTCCCATAGACGAGTCAGCTAGAGCTGATCTAAAAATGTGGCAGCTGTTCCTATCCTCTTGGAATGGCAGGTCGTTATTTGTTCCCCCCATTTCTGATGACTCCCATGTACTTTGGACTGACGTTTCAGGTGCCATAGGTTATGCAGCCATTTTTGGTAATGAATGGCTATATGACTCTTGGCCTATTGAGTCCTCCTCGCTCAAAAATTTCAGTACCACCTCAGCACTATTCGAAATGTACCCTATTGTAGCAGCAGCACACACGGGGTAAAGAATGGAGGGGGGGCAGTCAGTCAGATGCTTTTCTGATAACTTAGCTACATGTAATATCATTAACAAGGGCTGCTCTCAGTCCCTCACTTGATTAGAAGACTGACATGGTTAGCGGCTAATCTTCAATTCTGCATAACCTGTATTCACGTTTCACGTGTACAAAATACCTCTGCTGATGCTCTGTCAGGCTTTAATTTGCAGGAATTTTTAAGGCTTCATCCATCATCAATACCGCAACCCAGGGAACCTCCAAACTTCATAGACTTAATTATGCGTTAAGTTCTCTCTTGCACCATAGTAGGTCACTCGCTCAGGCAAGCTTATCCCTTAATACAAGGAAAGCTTATTCCAGAGCGTATGAACTGTTTAAAAGATTTGTTCGTGATTACTGTATGTTTTTTTCCATTGAAACCATGGTTGCATTTACAACTTTTTGCCACATTTCTCTTAAATAAGCTTACAACACTATCAAACTATACTTAATGGGTATACAACACTACATGTTAACCAGCTTTCCCAACAAATCTCCATTCCTAGCATCCTACCCAGTTAAAAGTGTCCTCAAAGGCGTTCAGAAATTAACAGTACACAATCCCACTAAGCGACTTCCCATAGACAGTATGCTCTTCAAGAGTATCTCCGATGTACTTGACACGTCCCCTTTTGAACAAATCACAAACCTAATTATCAAGTCCACAGCTTACTTAGCCTTCTATGGTTTCTTGAGACCTGAAGAATTTACTGTAGAGAAAGCATCTGACTCCAAGTCATGCCTCCAGAAGAAACACCTAGTTAAAAAACAGGACCACTACATCTTATCTATTACTCATACCAAAACGAGCCAAACAGGTCCACCGGTTGAAATAAAATATTATCCTACATCTACCAAATGGTGTCCTATCCAAGTATTGGATAAACTAGTGGAATCCCAAATCACTTCCAACCCTGATTGCCCACTACTAGCTATTCAAGGGAAGCCCCTAACCACTAAAAATTTTATGCTTTACATTCGTATGTTATTACTCCGGCTAGGACATAACCCACATTCATTCTCGTGCCATTCATTTCGTATTGGAGCAGCCACAGCTGCCTCAGGTAATCATGTACCAACGCACATCATTAAAAATATGGGTAGGTGGAAATCATCCGCATACAACATATACATTCCCAATACTGAGAAAGAAATAAGAATGGCTTTCAGTGAAATGTCTAAATAATGTATTGCTTAATAAACGTATCTGACTTTATGAATCGCTTCTTATAGTTTGCCCTTTTTTACAGGTCTAACCTCACGTCAGTTTCGGCACACCTCAACTGACTTTGCTCTTACTAAAACTGCTCATTTAATTTGTTTTCCTTACGTCCTCAAAATGTGCCATACACAAATATAATTATATATATTTAATATCATTCTGCGTGTATTTTAATATTAATATATATAATTTTATATATTAATATTAAAATACACTTACACAGTGTATGTATGTATATGTATGTGTAAGTGTGTATGTATGTGTGTGTGTATATATATATATATATATATATATATATATATGTGTGTGTGTGTGTGTGTGTGTGTGTGTGTATATATATATATATATATATATATATATATATATATATATATATATATATATATATATACTTAGATCATATATATAACATATATATGATCTAAGTATATATTATTTTATTTTACACTGTTTTAAATTTTATTTAACTTTTTACAGGTAGCAGGGGGACTACCTGTAATTCCGGGCAGGTTGTTTACATTGAAGTCAGTGTTCTGACATAGAACTTCTGATCCTGGCTCCTGAAAACATCCTGTATTTATCTGCATTATTTCAATCTGAAGAGACTTACCTGCATGATCCTGTAAGCAACCTGTATTACATTATACTGGAATCTACTTACCTGTCTCAACTACTGCAACACTGCATGATCCTGTAAGCAACCTGTATTTCATTATACTGGAATCTACTTACCTGTCTCAACTACTGCAACACTGCATGATCCTGTAAGCAACCTGTATTACATTATACTGGAAGCTACTTACCTGTCTCAACTACTGCAACTCTGAATAATCCTGTAAGCCACCTGTATTACATTATACTGGAATCTACTTACCTGTCTCAACTACTGCAACACTGCATGATCCTGTAAGCAACCTGTATTTCATTATACTGGAATCTACTTACCTGTCTCAACTACTACAACACTGCATGATCCTGTAAGCAACCTGTATTACATTATACTGGAATCTACTTACCTGTCTCAAGTACTGCAACCCTGAATAATCCTGTAAACCACCTGTATTATATTATACTGGAATCTACTTACCTGTCTCAACTACTGCAACTCTGAATAATCCTGTAAGCAACCTGTACTATATTCTACTGAAAGTACTTACCAACTTTAACTATTTCAACCCTGTATCATCCTGAACCTGGCTGCAGTGTGACATTCCACAGACTACTAATCTATTTGGGAATAACGTCAAACCTACTTGTATATAAAAGACTTTATTCATTTACTTTCAAGATATCCTGTTTGTGGCATATTGCCTTAATTCTTTCTTTCAAGTAAATTGTTATGTCTAAAAAGACAAATAAAGTTTCAATCAATAACCCTGGCAATCGTCTCCTCTCTGACCTGTTTTGGAACATGCCAGTGTGTGTATGTGCTTATTCAGACATACATGCATTTATTTTGTAGTTTATTTCATTCTGCATGCTAAAGGTAGTTGTTCCCTGCCCTACTCATCATTGTTGGTTTGTTAACTTAAATGTTATTCAACTATCTGCTTATCTCTAAAGACTTTCACTGTTATTTCTGCTCTCCCCCCCCATAGTTTATTGATACCCACCCGAATGGTCCTATCCTCTCTCTTTCCACAGTCTGAGTTTTAAAAGCTCCCTACTGCAAACCAGGACATAGCTTAGAGCTTCATTTCGTCTGCTCACACTAAGACAGCCAGAAACCACACAAACCTCATCCACATACCCTGCAGTTTATCCTCCTTTACCAACATTCAGTGTGCACTCTGGAACGCCTGTTCAATCTGTAGTATTATTAAATCAACAACTATACAGGACCTCGTCATCTCTAACTCACTCACGTTATTGACATTCAATGAGACCTGGCTGTCCTCCTCTGATAGCGCTACTCCCGCTTCTTTATGTTTCAGTGGACTACAATTCTCCCAGACTCAACAGTAAAGGAGGCACTGTAGGCATCCTTCTCTCCCCTTAATGTACCTTTCAACCTATCCTCCCTGCCCCTGCCCTTTCCTTTACTTCCTTTGAAGTTCACACTGTCCGCCTTTTTAAGCCCACTCCTTAAGAATTGCCATCATCTATCGCCCCCTCGTACATCCCAGGCTATTCATTGGACACTTTTCTTCCTGGTTACCCCACTTTCTATCCTCTAGCACTACCTCCCTCATACTTGGGGACTTTAACATCCCAATCAATAACCTCATTGCCCTGATGCCTCCCGTCTGCTTTCTGTAACCTCCTCCTTTGGCCTCACACATTTGTCAACTTCAGGAACTCATACAGCAGGAAAGACTCTTGACCTCATCTTCACCAATCTCTGTACCACCTCTAATCTCTCCACTGTTCCATTTCCTTTGTCTGACCACCATCTAACATTTGACATCAGCATACCCCGTACCAAAATTTCACCACCCTCAACTCTCCAATCTCGCAGAAACCTCAACTGCCTTGATCTCCAGCAGTTTTCCACCAAACTCAATACTCTCCTTTTACCCACCTCAAATCTAACTTGCCCTAACTCGACTACCTCACTCTACAACTCAACTCTCTCCTCTCAACTCAACATCATGGCACCTCCTACAATTAAACGCAGCAAGCACCCCCAAGCATCCCCCGTTACCTCCAAAAATGTTCTAGAGCTGCTGGAGAAAGTCACACTTTGCATCTGACTTCCTCCACTATAAATTTATGCTGCGCTCCTATAGTCTGGCTCTCTCCGCTGCAAAAGTCAATTACTTTAACACCCTCATAAGTACACACTGTCCCATCAACCAAAACACCTATTTCACACTTTTGATGCTCTTCTTCGCCCTTTTAATCCCGCTCCTTCTACCACCTTGTCCGCCACAAACTTTGCATCTCACTTACCTGAGAAGATCTCTACAATCAGAAAAGAGATCACTAATTTCTCTTATTACCCTACCATTACATCACCCAACCCCACTCCCTCCACCATTCTACACTCATTCGCACCTTCTACAGCAGAAGAGGTCTCTGCTCTGCTCTGGTCCTGCCGCCCCACCACCTGTTCCCTCGATCCTATTCCTTCATATCTCATCCGCACTATGTCTCCATCTCTTGCTCTTCCCCTCACTAAAATTTTCAATCTCTCTATTTCCTCGGGCACATTTCCCTCACCCTTCAAACATGCAACTGTAACCCCAATTCTGAAAAAGCCTAGCCTTGACCCCAACTACCGCCCTATCTCGCTACTGTCATTTGCTTCCAAGATCCTCGAGAGGTGTGTACACCAGACTGATTGACTTTCTCAAAACCAACTCTCTGCTTGACCCCCTTCAGTTAGGATTCCGTGCTGGTCATTCTGTCGAAACGACTGTGACCAAAGTATCTAACGATTTAATTGCTGCTAAATCTCGCGGCCATTACTCTATCCTAAATCTCCTTGATCTATCTGCTGCCTTTGACACTGTTAATCATCAACATCTTCTTTGCATTCTTCATAATTTTGATTTATGGGATACTGCTCTCTCCTGGTGCTCCTCCTACCTTTCCCAGCACTCTTTCAGTATTTCTTTCTCTGACTCTGCCTCTTCCCCTCAACCACTCTCTGTCGGCGTCCCTCAAGGCTCTGTCCTTGGTCCCCTACTGTTCTCTATCTACACTGCCTCCCTTGGTAAACTCATCAGCTCCTTTGGCTTCCGTTATCATTTCTATGCGGATGACATGCAAATCTACCTGTCCTCTTCTGATCTTTCTCCACCCATCTTGACTCGTGTGTCTGACTGCCTCTCTTCAATTTTCAAATGGATGGCTGCTCACTTCCTTAAACTCAACCTGTCCAAAACAGAACTTCTGGTCTTTCCTCCCTCAAGTGTTACTACTCCTGTGTCTGTCTCCCTCCAAGTCGCTACCATCACCTCTACCTCACAGGCTCGCTGCCTGGGTGTTCTTTTTGACTCCAACCTCTCCTTCACCCCTCATGTCCAATCAATCGTCAAATCCTGTTGCTTCCATCTCAAAAACATAGCGCGCATCCGCCCCTATTTAACCCCGGATGCGGCTAAGTTGCTGGTCCATGCTCTTGTTCTCTCTTGCCTGGACTACTGCAATACTCTTCTCAGTGGTCTTAAGTGTTCCCAGATTGCACCGCTGCAATCTATAATGAATGCGGCGGCGAGGCTCATTTTCCTGTCCGCCCGCACCTCTCAGTCAGTCCCTGCATTGACTTCCTGTTAGATATAGCGCTGAATTTAAAATTCTGGTGCTTGCTTACAAGTACCTACATAATGCTGCATCAACCTACCTATCCTCCCTAATATACAAGTATGTCCCGTCGAGGCCCCTACGCTCTGCCAAAGACCTGTCCCTACTCCCACCTCTAACGCTCGCCTCCAAGACATTTCCAGTGCTGCACCTCTTCTGTGGAACTCCCTTCTCTTCTCCATAAGAATTACACCCAGTCTCCACTCATTCAAAAAATCATTGAAAATTCACTTCTTCAAGAAAGCATATCTATTAAACTGTTAGCAGGTTTTCATCCCCCACCCTCTGTGACTCCTCTCCTGCAACTGTCAAAAATTACCTACTAAGCTCTCAATTAATTTTCTAACAACCTACTTCATACCCCTACTTTTACCCTCTGTGTCACTATACCCCACTCCCTCTAGAATGTTAGCTCATGGAGCAGGGCCCTCCACCCCTCTGTTCCTGTACGTCCAGTTGTCTGGTTACAATTACATGTATGTTAGTCCACCCATTGTACAACGCTACAGAATTTGATGGCGCTATATAAATAATAAAATAATAAAAGAAAATCTGTCAGGATGCATGTTTGCAAATGATCACTCACTTGATTTTTGCAAGTGTATTAATAATCTGAAGAACTAATAGTTGAAAACCCTTGGTGCTGCAAGGCTAAATTATGTGGCGGCTGGCTAAACAACTGCCACGTTAAAAATAAATAAATGTTTCAACAAATAAAAATCATTTTGGAGTCAATAAGACCCTCACATTGCTATAATGGAAGTTGTAAACTTGCTGGCCACACAATAAGTGCTCATAGTTGGGAAAGGGACTTGGCTGTCAGAGTGCTCTGATTGGTTGGCTTACTAGCCATGCTTATTTTACCAACATTTGCAATAGCTGTCATAGTTTCTTAGTTACATAGTTACATAGCTGAAAAAAGACTTGCGTCCATCAAGTTCAGCCTTCCTCACATATGTTTTTGCCATTGATCCAAGAGAAGGCAAAAAAACCCAGTCTGAAACACTTCCTATTTTGCAACAAACTAGGAAAATATTCCTTCTTGACCCCAAAATAGCAGTCAGACATCTCCTTGGATTAGGCAGCTATTACCCCACTAATTAGAAATGATATCCCTGTATGTTATGTTTTTGCAAGTATTTATACAATTGCAGTTTAAACAACTGTATGGACTCTGATAAAACCACCTCTTCAGGCAGAGAATTTCATATCCTTATTGCTCCTACTGTAAATAAAGCTTTTCTTTGCCTTAGATGAAATCTCCTTTCTTCCAGCCTAAATGCGTGACCACGTGTCCTACGTATAGCCCTGTTTATGAATAGATTTCCAGATAATGTTTTGTGCTGGCCCTGAATATATTTGAATAATGTTATCATATCCCCTCTGAGGTGCCATTTTTCCAAACTAAAGAGATTTAGTAAAAATAGTGTTAGTGCAATAGCTGTCATAAGGCTTTCCACTCTGTAAGCGCTCATTCTGCAGTGAGCCCTCCATGGTTAAAGATGGATTTTTTTTTTTTATTGCAGAGTGTTTTCAATTTTTTTCCATTGAGGTTTTTTTAATTTTACTATTGGTCATTTTTTTTAATTTTAATTAGTGATGCTGGTGATTATGGCTTTCTAATTGTCATTTTTCAGGGATCATCAAGAACAGAAATATTAGAAGAAAGAAGATTTCTGATGGTGTGTATATATATATATATATATATATATATATATATACAGTTGCAAGAAAAAGTATGTGAACCCTTTGGAATGATATGGATTTCTGCACAAATTGGTCATACAATGTGATCTGATCATCATCTAAGTCACAACAATAGACAATCACAGTCTGCTTAAACCAATAACACACAAAGAATGAAATGTTGCCATGTGTTTATTGAACACACCATGTAAGTCATTCCTTGCGGCTTCCCGCCAACCTCTGTTCGCACAGACGCGCACAAATGAACGAACACCAGGTAACCGGCGAGAATAGCCGTGTTCGGGCTATTCCCGCCGTTTGGGTCCTGGGTCCTTATTAGTGGTTGAGAGACTGTAGTAGTAACAGGCAGTGCATATCACAGCTAAATGGCAATGCTTCTTGCAGTTAGTATTTCCTAGATGTAGCACACCAACAAGTCATTATGCTGACCTTAGTGCTGACTATTGACAGGCTATGTGCAATGTGTCTTCTTGTCACTGTATACTGCATTCTTCTAGTGACTATGAACTGCTCAGTGAGCGTAAAGAATGCGATTTCACAGCCACTTCAAAACCCGCTCACTAGTAAAATAATGCTTGCCAAAGAGTGATAGGCAGCTGCGTTGCATGTCATTAGTGATGTACCGAACGGTTCCCGGCGAACATAGCATGTTCGCGTTCGCCACGGCAGGCGAACATATGCGCGGTTCGACCCGCCCCCTATTCGTCATCATTGAGTAAACTTTGACCCTGTACCTCACAGTCAGCAGACACATTCCAGCCAATTAGCAGCACAGCCTCCCTAGCAGACCCTCCCACCTACCGGACAGCATCCATTTTAGATTCATTCTCAAGCTGCATGCTTAGTAAGAGGAGGGAAAGTGTAGCTGCTGTTCATAAGATAGGGAAAAGCATAGCTAGGTTAGGGATAAGGGTATGCTTTTAAAAAAAAAAAAAATTCTATGTAATGTAATTGCACTTAGTTGTCTGCCACTGCTGCCAGCTTCTGTGTCAGGCTCACAGTGCATACTGTGCCCATTTCCCCAGTCAGTGCCACCACTTATATCTGGTGTCACAATAGCTTGATTTAAAAACAAAAAACTTTTTTCACTGTTATAGATTGAATAGCAGTCAGTTGTCTGCCACTGCTGCAGCTTCTGTGTCAGGCTCACAGTGCATACTGTGCCCATTTCCCCAGTCAGTGCCACCAATTACATCTGGTGTCACAATAGCTTGGATTTAAAAACAAAAAACTTTTTTCACTGTTATAGATTGAATGGCAGTCAGTTGTCTGCCACTGCTGCCAGCTTCTGTGTCAGGCTCACAGTGCATACTGTGCCCATTTCCCCAGTCAGTGCCACCAATTACATCTGGTGTCACAATGGCTTGGATTTAAAAACAAAAAACTTTTTTTACTGTTATAGATTGAATAGCAGTCAGTGTCCTTAAAGCGGGTGTGTTACGCTAACAGTGGATACGCTGACAAGTGCCACTAATTAGATCTGGTGTCACAATAGCTGGATTTAAAAAAAAAATAATCTTTTTTCACTGTTATAGATTGAATAGCAGTCAGTGTCCTTAAAGCGGGTGTGTTACGCTAACAGTGGATACGCTGACAATTGCCACTAATTAGATCTGGTGTCACAATAGTTTGGATTTAAAAAAAAAATAATCTTTTTTCACTGTTATAGATTGAATAGCAGTCAGTGTCCTTAAAGCGGGTGTTTTACGCTAACAGTGGATACGCTGACAAGTGCCACTAATTAGATCTGATGTCACAATAGCTTGGATTTAAAAAAACAAAAAACTTTTTTCACTGTTATAGATTGAATAGCAGTCAGTGTCCTTAAAGCGGGTGTGTTACGCTAACAGTGGATACGGTGACCAGTGCCGCCAATTAGATCTGGTGACACAAAGCTTGGATTTAAAAAAACAAAACACTTTTTTCACTGTTATAGATTGAATAGCAGTCAGTGTCCTTAAAGCGAGTGTGTCACGCTAACAGTGGATACGGTGACCATTGCCACCATTTAGATCTGGTGACACAAAGCTTGGATTTAAAAACAAAAAACACTTTTTTCACTGTTATAGATTGAATAGCAGTCAGTGTCCTTAAAGCGGGTGTGTTACGCTAACAGCGGATACGGTGACCAGTGCCACCACTCACTGGTGTCATAATAGCTTGCATTTAAAAACAAAAAACTTTTTTCACTGTTATAGATTGAATGGCAGTCAGTGTCCTTAAAGCGGGTGTGTTACGCTAACAGTGGATAAGCTGACCAGTGCCACTAATTAGATCTGGTGTCACAATAGCTTGGATTTAAAAAAAAAATAATCTTTTTTCACTGTTATAGATTGAATAGCAGTCAGTGTCCTTAAAGCGGGTGTGTTACGCTAACAGTGGATACGCTGACCAGTGCCACTAATTAAATCTGGTGTCACAATAGCTTGGATTTAAAAAAAAAATAATCTTTTTTCACTGTTATAGATTGAATAGCAGTCAGTGTCCTTAAAGCGGGTGTGTTACGCTAACAGTGGATACGGTGACCAGTGCCACTAATTAGATCTGGTGTCACAATAGCTTGGATTTAAAAAAACAAAACTCTTTTTCACTGTTATAGATTGAATAGCAGTCAGTGTCCTAAAGCGGGTGTGTTACGCTTAACAGTGGATAATTGACCAGTGCCACTAATTAGATCTTGGTGTCACAATAGTTTCTTTCTAAAAAAAATAATCTTTTTTCACTGTTATAGATTGAATAGCAGTCAGTGTCCTTAAAGCGGGTGTGTTACGCTAACAGTGGATACGCTGACAAGTGCCACTAATTAGATCCTGTGTCACAATAGTTTGGATTTAAAACGAAGAATAATCTTTTTTCATTGTTATA
>OW240917.1:122918145-123002058 GCA_933207985.1 Pelobates cultripes | reverse complement strand
TTCGGGTCACTTGTCAGCGTATCCACTGTTAGCGTAACACACCCGCTTTAAGGACACTGACTGCTATTCAATCTATAACAGTAAAAAAGATTTTTGTTTTTAAATGCAAGCTATTATGACACCAGTGAGTGGTGGCACTGGTCACCGTATCCACTGTTAGCGTAACACACCCGCTTTAAGGACACTGACTGCTATTCAATCTATAACAGTAAAAAAAGTTTTTTGTTTTTAAATCCAAGCTATTGTGACACCAGATGTAATTGGTGGCACTGACTGAGGAAATGGGCACAGTATGCACTGTGAGCCTGACACAGAAGCTGGCAGCAGTGGCAGACAACTGACTGCTATTCAATCTATAACAGTGAAAAAAGTTTTTTTTTTTAAATCCAAGCTATTGTGACACCAGATGTATTTGGTGGCACTGACTGGGGAAATGGGCACAGTATGCACTGTGAGCCTGACACAGAAGCTGGCAGCAGTGGCAGACAACTGACTGCTATTCAATCTATAACAGTGAAAAAAGTTTTTTGTTTTTAAATCCAAGCTATTGTGACACCAGATGTAATTGGTGGCACTGACTGGGGAAATGGGCACTGTGAGCCTGACACAGAAGCTGGCAGCAGTGGCAGACAACTAAGTGCATTTACATTAGATAGAAAAAAAAAATCCAAAAAAAGCATACCCTTATCCCTAACCTAGCTATGCTTTTCCCTATCTTATGAACAGCAGCTACACTTTCCCTCCTCTTACTAAGCATGCAGCTTGAGAATGAATCTAAAATGGATGCTGTCCAGGAGGTGGGAGGGTCTGCTAGGGAGGGTGTGCTGCTAATTGGCTGGAATGTGTCTGCTGACTGTGAGGTACAGGGTCAAAGTTTACTCAATGATGACGAATAGGGGGCGGGTCGAACCGCGCATATGTTCGCACGCCGTGGCGAACGCGAACATGCTATGTTCGCCAGGAACCGTTCGCCGGCGAACCGTTCGGTACATCACTAGTCTTTGCATGTGCCCTAAAACATTTTAAACAGACATGCAATAGTCTACATCCACTGTAATTACAAGACCCAACATTAAAATTATTACATATCTGGGACTTGCCCAGAAACTTGATTGGGCGTCCCAGTTTGTCTCTTGACAACTTCTCTGGAACCCCAGAGGAACTAGCTCCTTGCGTGGAGGCATGTTCGTCCGCCGTGTTGGGACAAAAATTTGTAGTATGGGCTGTGGAGGAGCAGTATGCACAAGCTGGTGTTCTTAGACCTGCAAAGTGTCTGCAAAAAATGACGGTATCAATCCTTCCCCAGTTGGATCGTGTTCCGTACTGGGAGAAGGCTCCAGACACTTTTGCAGAAAAAGACCTATGGTAGTCATAGAAGGCTGAACCACCATATTTGTTGCCCAGGTCTACCAGCTTGTGCATATAGAGATCAAACTCCTCTCTTCTGTTGGGATAGACCGCACAGATGACATCCCTGTAAATACCAAAAGCTAGTACAAATTCAGGGATAGTCAGTTTCCTGTTCAGGCGGGCATCCCTAGATCTGACAACAGATATATCATCATAAGCATACGTCTTATTTTCAACAATATCCTGGGAGGCAATCAACAGGGAAGCCAGGTTGACGTCTTTACCTTTTAATGTGCTCAGGTATCATATGAGCCGGGCTAACTTCCTGGTCATCCAGGGTGATGGCTGGAGCAACAAGTCGGCTGGTGCTTGTGAAGCAGCAGCGGGTGGCCCTGCTAGAGAAAGGGCCGTGGTGACCGACTCAAGTTTCTCCAGCCTGGAGTTGACCCTGCTCATGGACGCCATGAGTGAGGATAACATGGCATGTATGTCTCCTGGGTTGGACTGGCTAGGTCCTTCCCCGGCATCCATGTTATTTGTCGATGTGCGTAGCAGTTTGAAAAGTTCTGCTTTCCTAGCTGTAGCGGGGTAGGGGATTTGTCGTCTCCTCAATTCCGTGGTTATACGTGGGATCATCCAGGATCTGATCGATGCTGGACTAGCTAGCTCTCCTCCTTGTGTGGGAGTGACAGCTCTAGCCGGGGTGCTAGGCAGGGAGAAATCCTCTACCCCTTCCTGAGACATAATATAAATAAAACAATTAATTAGTATATGAAACCACCAAATTGTACTGGCAGGCTAGCTAGGCCGGATGGCGAAACATTATACTTGTTTGGTGAAAGATGAGGCCCTGCTAATTGCCAAGCGGCTTGAGAGGCTCTATCTATACGTTGGCGCGAGGGGTTATTGAGGCCACTCGACTCAGTGGCAGGAGTTTTAGGCCTCTCGGTGACTGTAAGACAGAAAACAGGGGAAGGGAGTGACAGGTGAGGCCCTCTCTATGCAACATGCGAGGCGGCTAGCTAACGTGTGGCCCGATGGGTGTTTGCCTCTGAAACGTTTGAGGCGGGGTGTTGGCCTCGCGGGACCACTAACTGATGGCAACTGCCAAGCCGGGGTAAATACCTATTGGGAAGCCTGTGACCCTATTGTACTCTAACCTAAGGGGACGAAATGAAATGTATGGTAGAATACCATATGAGCAAGTGTACGTACCTGGTAGTATGACAAATTCACAGGAATAAACCGTGTGGAGCAAATATATATAAGCTTGACAGCCTGAAATGGGTAAAAGAGAGTAGTATGATGAGTGTGGATTGTTGGAAAGAAAACAGCCTTATAGCCTGTAGAAGCAATGTTTGAAAATGTTGATACCATGGGAATAGATATGAGTTACTCAGAAATGTTGTCATGCTTAAATAAGACATCTGAGGGAGGCCGTGGCCTATGTACAAACAACATATGTGTTATATGATAATGGTGTGTAAGGGAAACATAAAATGTAGGTAATATATATATGTAAATATATATGTGTACTGTGCAGGAAACGTATGATTGGTTGGATCAGTACGTGTGATTCAACCCGAGTATGCATGAAAAGGAATTAAAGCCTTATGTGTCATGGTCATAACAAAGAAATGAGGCCTGTAACGTAGGCTGAGTTAATTGAATTGAAATGGATAATTATGAAAACTCCTGTAAGCGTGGGAGTTCAATGATCCATACAGAAATGTAGCTGGTTTAATAGAAAAGAACATGGATGAGGGTCATGGCCTATTTTACACAGCGTTATGTGTGATATGTAGTAGAATAACAAAAAGGGGGCAGGGATACACAAAATGCTTAAAGTGATGCAAAGTGATGTATATATATGATATATCTGTATTGAAAAAGACGTATGATTGGTTGGAACAGTACGTGATTCAACCCGAGAATTTATTGCTTGTAAATGAAACTGTATCCTTTTGAATGTGTCGTAGTAATAACACAGAAATGAGGCCTGTAATGTAGGCTGAGTCCATTTGGATAAATGGATAAGTAATGCAGACCACTGAAAGCGTGGGAGTCAAAATGATCTATACAGATAAGTGAGCTTGGTTGTATGGACATAATACAATACTGAAACATTTAAAGGGTAATAGAAATAATCTGTCTATTTAAACAAGCAATTCGTTAACCAAATATACATGAAATGGGGGATATAATCCACGAAAGGATTAAGCGTTTAGAAATACAACCGAAACCCAATGTGAGGGAAAACAGAAGTTGGAACGAATAGTTTAAACGTATGAACTTATGCAAACCGCAAGCGTGTTTGAACGTGTATTGAAAATTGCCGAACGGCAAAACAACCGAATTGATAATCCGTTTCAATGTAACATGAATAGTTATATGCGAAATGACTATTTGTATGAATATACTGTTCAGCCGAGTGACTGTATGAATGACTTGTACCATTCGTGACATAACAGGGAAAAACCGTAAAGCGAGGACCCGTGCTGTACCGTACGCCGTGGGAACCGGTTCTGGCGTGACAGGTAGGTCTGACTTATGGTTTCGGAGTCCCTGGGACGCGTTCTACGACGAAGACCGGGGTCAGAAGAAGCTGGACGGCGGAAAAGGCCTGAACAGGATTCTTGGACAAAGCTATCGCGGTAAAACCTCGTGGATGCTTGAAACCAAGATGGCGTCTAAGAGAACCCGGAAGTGGATCCTCATTCAACGCTGACCTCGAACGGTAAGGAGCAAGGTAAGGGGAGTGCCTTAAGTAGGCTAGGGGTAGCAAACCAGCACCTCCCACGAATCCAGGCAAATTGCCTTAATACATGTGTATATATATATATATATATATATATATATATATATATTTTTTTTTTTTTTTTAAACAGGTTTTACTTTTTTGGGTCTCCTCTTCCTTATTATTATTTTTTTTACATATCTTGTTTTTATTATATTTTCATATATAGTGCAAGTAAAAAGACAAGTAAATAATACAATGGCATAATACAATGACAGTACAGCATAGCAACCATATTCAGATCACAGCGTGTGCATGCACAATTTAGAATGGTAAAGTGTTCAGAAAATACAATACTGTTGGAATCTGACAAGGGCATACATAGGAGTTTTTTGCTTTAGAAATATTGAAATATTGACATTTATACTTTAAGCCATTTATTGATACGGTAATAGCTCATAAGTCTCCTTAGACATAACTCGGCACACGAGTGATCAATGCCTAGCCACCTTATGTACAGTCAGTATTGAAACATTGAACCTGTGAAAGATCAAGCTACCAGAACTGGAACATACCAGAAGTGAAGCGTAGAAAGAAGAAATCAGCAAAGGCAAGGAAAGAAAGAAGGAAATATAACCTTGTGTTGTTATAAAGCATAGCCCCATCATAGGACCTGTATGGTAACCAGCGTGCATCGTTATCAGCTCTGAAGAGAGGTTTTGTCTTAACATTGGGTCACAGATTTGGGGTGGTACCCTGGGGGACCAATTATTTCTCTTTGATCCTCTGCCATCCGCAGCAATCTTTGTCATAATTCTTATCTTTACCTCTTAAATAGAGTTGAGCGGACACCTGGATGTTCGGGTCCGGCGGGTTCGGCTGAACTTTGAAAAAAAGTTCGGGTTAGGGCTCGAACTTGATCCTGAACTTGACCCCGAACCCCATTGAAGTCAATGGGGACCCAAACTTTTGGCCACAAAAATGCCTCTAAAAAACTCCTGGAAAAAGCTAGAGAGCTGCAAAAGCAAGTAAAAATGGGGGTAAGAGTAGGACAAGTGTCCTGCAAACAAATGTGGATAGGGAAATCACTTAAAATAACATAAAAATTGAAAATACAGCTGAGCCATAAAATAGCACTAGATGGAAACTTTGATTTTAGCTTTGAAAGAACATAAAGCAAAATCTAAGGCATGGCTGTCAGGAGGATACCTAGTTTATACTAAGTGACCCATAGGTTGAGGATGCGGTGACCGTGGCAGAGTAGGTGGTAGCCAACACTGTTTTTTTTGTTTCTTAATTGGGGTAGCCCCCAAAATATTGGGACATACAAAAAAAAGAAACAATTTGCGGCCTGCGGTGCATTTCTTAAAGTCCTGATGCATGGAGAAAAGGCCTTCAGAAGTCTCTGCTAATGTGTACCTAGTTTATACTAAGTGACCCATAGGTTAAGGAGGCGGTGACCGTGGCGGTGTAGGTGGAAGCAGCGGTGAAGGAGGAGGATAAGGTAGCCAACACTGTTTTTTATTTTTTGTTTTTTTGTTTTTTTAATTGGGGTAGCCCCCAAAACATTGGGACATATAAAAAAAGAAACACTTTGCGGCCTGCGGTGCATTTCTTGCAGTCCTGATGCATGGAGAAAAGGCCATCACAAGCCTCTGCTAATGTGTACCTAGTTTATACTAAGTGACGCATAGGTTGAGGAAGCGGTGACCGTGGCGGTGTAGGTGGAAGCAGCGGTGGAGGAGGAGGTGGTAGCCAACACTGTTTTTTATTATTATTATTATTTTTTTTATTTGGGTAGCCCCCAAAATATTGGGACATATAAAAAAAGAAACAATTCGCGGCCTGCGGTGCATTTCTTGCAGTTCTGATGCATGGAGAAAAGGCCATCACAAGCCTCTTCTAGTGTGTACCTAGTTTATACTAAGGGACCTATAGGTTGAGGAGGCGGTGACCGTGGCGGTGTAGTTGGAAGCGGTGGTGGAAGAGGAGGAGGTAGCCAACACTGTATTTTTTTCCACATTTCAGCCATGCTAACCCTGCCTTCTGAGGTGCTGGCGGTGCCCCCGCTGCATGGACGACCTCTTCCTCCTCCTCTGCCTTTGCCTTGTACTTCCACTGAGCCCCCAGTGTCAGTTGGGAATGCCTTCAGCAGCGCGTCTATCAGCGTGCGCTTGTAGTCGCGCATCTTCCGATCATGCTCCATTGAGGGAATTAAGGACGGCACGTTGTCCTTGTAATGGGAAACCAGCAGGGTGGCCACCCAGTAATCAGAACAAGTTAGAATGTGGGCAACTCAGCAGTCGTTGCGCAGGCACTGCAGCATGTAGTCGCTCATGTGTGCCAGGCTGCCCAGAGGCAAGGACAAGCTGTCCTCTGTGGGAGGTATATCGTCTGTGTCCTCTGTATCCCCCCAGCCACGCTCCAGTGATGCCCACGAGCTGCGTTGGGTGCCACCCTGCTGTGATCACGGTTCCTCCTCCTCCTCATCCTCATCATCCTCCTCCTCATCCTCCAGAACTGTGCCCTGGCTGGACAATTGTGTACCTGGCCTATGATGGTGCAGGAACCCACCCTCCAAGCCACTTGTGAATGACTGGCCTGAAAACCATGGAAATGAACCCTCCTCCTCCTCCTTTTCCTCCTGTGCCACTTCCTCTTCCATTATCGCCCGCAGCATTTTTTCAAGGAGACATAGAAGCGGGATAGTAAGGCTGAGAACGGCGTCATCGGCACTGGCCTTGTTGGTGGAGTACTGGAAACAGTGCAAAATGGCACACAGGTCTCACATGGAGGCCCACTCATTGGTGGTGAAGTGGTGCTGCTCCGCAGAGCGACTCACCCGTGCGTGCTGCACCTGAAACTCCACTATCGCCTGCTGCTGCAGTCTCTTCAGCATGTGCAAGGTGGAGTTCCACTTTGTAGGCACGTCGCATATGAGGCGGTGAGCGGGAAGGCCAAAGTTACTCTGCAGCACAGACAGGCGAGCAGCAGCAGGGTGAGAATGCTGAAAGTGCACACAGACGGCCCACACTTTCTGCAGCAGCTCTGATATATCTGGGTAGTTTTTCAGGAATTTCTGCACCACCAAATTCAGCACATGCGCCAGGCAAGGGATGTGCGGCAAACCGGCTAGGCCCAGAGCTGCTACGAAATTTTGCCCATTATCGCACACCACAAGGCCGGGCTTGAGGCTCAGTGGCAACAACCACTCATCGGTCTGTTGTTCCATGCCTGTCCACAGCTCCTGCGCGGTGTGGGGTTTTTCCCCCAAACATATCAGTTTTAAAACAGCCTGCTGTCGTTTCCCCCTGGCTGTGCTGAAGTCTGTGGTGAAGGTATTACGCTGCCCGGATGAGGTGGTGGTAGAGGAGGAGGAAGTGAAGTAGGAGGAGGAGGCGACAGGAGGCAAAGAGAAATGCCCTGCAATCCTCGGTGGTGGAAGGACATGCGCAAAACTGCTATCCACATCAGGCCCAGCCTCCACTACATTTGCCCAGTGTGCAGTTAGGGAGATATAGCGTCCCTGCCTGTGCTAACTGGTGCACGTATCTGTGGTTATGTCGACCTTGCCATTGATGGAGTTGCGCAGTGTACACCTGATTTTGTCCACCAATTGGTTGTGCAGGGAAGGGATGGCTTGCCTTGCGAAGCAGTGGCGGCTGGGAACCACGTACTGTGGGACTGCCACCACCATCATGTTTTTAAAACTGTCCGCCTCCACCAGACGGAATGACAATATTTCAAAGGCCATGAATTTTGAAATGCTGGTATTCAGGGCCAGGGATCGCGGGTGGGTAAGGGCGTACTTCCTCTTTCTCTCCAGTGTTTGGGAGATGGGTAGCTGAACGCTTCCATGGGACAGTGTGGAGATGCTTGGGAACGGTGGCGGACATGGTTGCGTTGCTGCCACATCCTCTGTTTGTGGGGTGGCAGGTGCCACTGTCACTCCAGAGGTGGAGGAAGAGGCCAAGACAGCAGCAGAAGAGGGAGCAGGGGGAGCTTTCTTGGTTTTTGATGTGCTTATTCCACTGCAGCTCATGCTTTGCATGTAGATGCCTGGTCATGCAGGTTGTGCTCAGGTTTAGCATGTTTATGCCTCGCTTCAGGCTCTGATTGCACAGCGTGCAAACCACTCATGTCTTGTCGTCAGCACATTATCTGAAGAACTGCCACGCCAGGGAACTCCTTGGAGCTGGCTTTGGTGTGCTCGGTCCCTGGATGCGGTGGGCAGCTCCCTCTTATGCTGTGCTGGTGCCTCTGTGCGACCACCACCTCTTCCTCCAAACTGGACACTGATGTCACTCGCATGACCTTGATTCCATGTGGGGTCTAGGACCTCATCATCCTCCACATCACCTTCCACCCACTCCTCAACCCTGCCCTCCTTGCCGGTCTGCACACTGCCGAAAGCCACAGCAGTTGGCACCTGTGTTTCGTCATCATCAGAGACGTGCTGCGGTGGTCCTTGCATGACCACATCCTCACACATAAGTGGTTGTGCATCAGTGCACTCAATCCGTTCCATTTATGGGGACGGGCTATGTGGATGGCCAATGGAAACCTCACCAGCAGAGTCATCAAAAAGCATAAGAGAATGCTGCATGACTTGTGGCTCAGACTGCTTGGGTGATTTGCAAGGGGGTGAGGTGATAGAGAGCTGGCCACGGGCTGCAAGTGCCAACTCTGAGCTTTGAGCAGGGAGACAATGTGCAGGAACTGGAGGCACTGTTAGCCATCCAATCTACTATCGCCTGTACTTGTTCTGGCCTCACCATTCGTAGAGCGGCATTCGGGCTTACCAAATAACGCTGAAGGTTCTGTCGCATTCTGGCACATGAGGAAGGTGTTTCACTTGTGCGTGTAGCTGGCACAGATCGATCAACGTCCTCTCCTTTCAACAGGGATTCCACCAACACCAGAAGCACCACAACCAGGGCCACGTCCCTTATTTGACGCTCTCCTTGTTCTTTGCATTCACCCACCAAACTAACAGATGTTTTATGTCAGTCGACAATGTAACCGCCAATAGTCAACAATTATTTTTTTTTTAGTTTATTGGACTGCAAGAAATGCACTGCAGGCCGCAAATGTACTATTTAGCACAGTAAAAAATAGAATGTTTACAATTGCGCTGTAACCGCAGTATTTGACGTTTCTATTTGACTCTCAGATATGAAGAGCAGGCCACAAAATGTACTATTTAGCAGTTTAGCACCAAAACAATTAGAATGTTTACAATTGCGCTGTAACCGCACTATTAGACGCTTCGATTTGACTCTCAGATATGAAGAACAGGCCCCAAAATGTACTATTTAGCAGATTAGCACCCAGAAAATAAGAATGTTTACCACTGCGCTGTAAGCACACTCTTAGACGCTTCTATTTGACTCTCAGATATGAAGAGCAGGCCACAAAATGTACTATTTAGCAGTTTAGCACCAAAACAATTAGAATGTTTACAATTGCGCTGTAACCGCACTATTAGACGCTTCGATTTGACTCTCAGATATGAAGAACAGGCCCCAAAATGTACTATTTAGCAGATTAGCACCCAGAAAATAAGAATGTTTACCACTGCGCTGTAAGCACACTCTTAGACGCTTCTATTTGACTCTCAGATATGAAGTGCAGTCCGCAAATGTACTATTTAGCAGATTAGCACCCAGAAAATAAGAATGTTTACCACTGTGCAGTAAGCGCACTATTTGACGCTTCTATTTGACTCTCAGAAATGAAGAACAGGCCCCAAAATGTACTATTTAGCAGATTAGCAGCAAAACAATTAGAATGTTTACAAGTGCGCATTAACACACTATTAGATGCTTCTATTTGACTCTCAGATATGAAGTGCACCCCACTAATGTACTACCCCACTAATGTAATATTTTGCACCAAAAACAATCTACTTTTTAAAACTCTGATGTAACCGCGGTATTTGAAGCTTCTATTTGACTCTCAGATATGAAGTGCACCCCACCCCACTAATGTACTAGTTTGCAGAATTCTTTCCTAAGCTGTCCCTATCAGTGGCAGCATCCTCTCCCTACACTTATAAGACCGTATGTGTGTGCGGTGCTACGTGACTCCAGCTTATATATAGAGGCTAGGTCACATGCTGCACTGGCCAATCACAGTCATGCCATTAGTAGGCATGGCTGTGATGGCTTCTAAGGGCACAAGAGTCAAATGCTTGTTGATTGGCTGCCATGCACCATTAAATTGCCGAACACCGAACTCCAACCCGAACATTCAATGATATGTCCGTGTTCGGGTCAAGGGTCCAAAAACCCTAATGTTCGGTAAGAAACCGAACTTTTCAGTTCAGGTTCGCTCAACTCTACTCTTAACCTATATGCCAATTTCTCATACTGAGAAGTCACATCAACGCATAACGCATCTTGAATGATAGTAGGGCACTTTTTTTCCAATTTTATGCTATGCTCTTTTTAACTGCTAACAGAATATGGATTATTACTGTAGTTTGTGGCAACACCACTCCCTTGGGATACACATGCAAAAGATAGATTGTTGGTTTAAGAGGCAAACTTATTCCCAATGTCGTGGAGATCACCCCTTGTATTTGCTTCCAGTAAGATTCTAGGCATGGGCAGGACCAGAATACATGCATCCTCTATCTCTTACACATCTCCAGCATACTGGAGACAAATCTGCAAATATGTGCGATAGCCTAGAGGGCACCAAGTATCATCTCACAGTAGGTTTCCTAGAGGGGAATACTACTTGAGGACCCCCTCGTCAATGATATTGCTTTAAACTATGATGTCCTGGGAATGGAGATACCCAAATCCCTCTCCCACTTATGCATGTAGGAAAATTTGCTATTGGCTGAAGTGTCATTGAAAGGATTTTAGCACACAGAGAGGGGTTTATTCATTCATTGGTCCTGTTGTCATACATATGCATACTAGTGGAGGTGGCACTGCAGGATCAAGCATAACAATATAATATGATTGTAAGATATTTTTAACTCACATCTATGTATAAATTTCTTTTGTGGGGAGCATAAATTCCTTTTGGATGTCTGGGAAGCTTTTAATCCCTGAGAGGGTGCAAAGCATATGGACCCTGAGGATTCTGCAAGTGGTCCATACATTCAGATCTAAATCCAGTGTGAGTGCCGGTAATACATTAGACGGGGCCATTGAGAGACTCTTAGTAGTCCCTATTATTTTTTGCATCCAATGTTTCCAGCATTGGAGCATAATCCTGGAGGAGTAGAGTATGTTGTATTTGGTCTCCGTGGGCATCTCTGATGTCTAGCTTATATGGGAGTGTGCAACCATCTCGGTGGCCAAGATGTTGTTTATAAACCTGGAACACCCAGTCGACCTGAAATAATAGGGATACTCCCCTAGTTTTATTTGGGGAGTAAGAATGATAACCCTGAAGGTATTGCTTAGACTGAAATTTGGATGGGGTATTAGCACAGAAATGAGTCTCCTGTAGACAAACTACAACTGCCTTAGATTTGTGCATTTCTGAAAAGGCTAGTCACGTTTTGTGAGGGCTATTCAGACCGTTGACATTTAAGGACAACATACAAAAGGTACTATCCATGACTGGGTAACACAGGATATGCTTTTAAATGCTTTAGAGATGTAATGCAGATCCTGGTCGCAGTGGTCCACCAGGGAGTCTGGAGAAGTATAATTAAGGCTCAGTGGCAACAACCACTCATCGCCCCTGCAATCCCTAATTTATGATTAAACATATCATTTTTCTCTTTTTTTCTTTTTTTTTTCTTGTTTCTTTTTTCTTTTTTTCATTTATGTATTTATTATTTGTTGTTAATGTAAGTATGGTTATAGCCTTACTATGCCCAATCTGGGAATATAGCAGCTACTGTAGCGCCAACATCCACAATTTTAAGAATGTGGGCCTAAGTGTAGGGATTCAAATTACCACTATTGGAGCACTAGGCTGCTAGCATTAGGACAACCTATGGACTCGACTATCTGGTTGCAGAAAGAAAAATTGAAGTAAACCATTTAGACATAACTGAAAATATAACTGAGGGATTTGCTCTACCCAATATCCACTAGAGAATTTCTTCATCTGGAACATACAAAATGAACTCATCACCAGAGTGTTTTGAAGCATGTAAAGACATGAGAGAGTCTCATGTAGTTCTGTACAGTGTCACTAGTCCCATGTCCTAAAATCACTTGCGATTCGTAGATCCCACCATCTTCCACGCATGCTTAACTTTCTTCATTTAAGCGTGGGCTGGAGTAGCTTTTGCAGGAGTCCCCACTCTGTAAGCTTCGCTATGCCAGCATCAGGATCTTCAATAACGTGTGTAGCTCCATTGCGCCATACCAACATCTTTGTGGGGTATCCCCACCTGTAGGGAATCTTATTGTTGTGGCGAATAGAGTTCCACAGAGTGAAGAGCTCATACTCAATATAACCTCTCTCGATGACTGCCGGACATGCCTCCCTCCCTATTATTAGGTGGAGGGGGTAGGCAGTTACTTTATTTTAGGAGGATCGCTAGGAGATTGGTGGCATGAACAATCACTCCATTATACTGATAATTTCAACTTATTGATATCTCCAGGCATTGCTGAAAATAGGTTTATTGTGGAATTCACTGAATTTTTAAAACAGCAGTTCAGAGGAAGGAAATTACAGGTGCAGTCACTTAGCATTCACTTCAGCAGATAATCGCAAATATCAGGATCAGTAGTACAGTACTGAGGTTGCTGAGAAACATTGAATGCAACCTTTTCACTGGTAGAATATAACCCCAATCAAATACAAGAAAGTTACATAAAATATCTAATCATTTCCATCCTAGATCTGATGATTCAAATTAGTGGAACGAGCTATGCAGTGGCATATGGAACTAACCACCATTTTAGACATGATTTAGTATATTTAGTAACATGATGTTTTTAAAGGTTATAGGAAATAGGTTATCATTATTTTAGTATATTATCTCATAATATAACCTATAGTTTGTGTGAGTATAGGACAAATAAGTTAAGTTAACTTCATTTCAGGTGATTGAAGTTGTTGAAAACATGTTCTTCAAAAATCATACATTTAAAAGACAAATATTATTTTCCAAAACATTTTGTTTCGTGTGAAATGCATCATTATTTCTATTGTTTATCGTTTATCTATTCTAATGAATAAAATGAGGGCATTTATTGTATTTGATTTCTGAATGTGTTCAGTGCATATCTCATTTAACTTTATGACTTCTGATATTTCTTTTCTCAGAAGGAGGCATACTTATCAAAGTTCTTCTGTTGCATATGATAAAGATTATCAGAGGCTAATGATTTCCATTTCAACTCCTCACAAAATAACTGAAAGAAAGTCTAAAGAGCTTTGCACAGAAAGTAATTAGGAAATATTTCTGCACAAGAATACATTTAATCAGTTGATGTGATAAAAACATGCTCCTTAAAATTGAAATACAGTCCCAAGAAAGACCTCATCTATTGTGTTATCTTTAATAGATTTCTGTCTTTTCATGTATCTGAATTCATGTGTGTGTGCATTTGTGGGTGTGTGATAGAAATTGATGTATTCATTGTATTGGAAAGCGAGTATTTGGTGTAACTATCGGAGCATTTCTCAAGTGGTATCTCAGGCGGTATCTGCACATGACAGGTACCAGTGCAGTGAATAAGCAGATAAAATAGAATTACATGATTAATATCATTTACTGAGGTGTAATGCAGATAGATAAGATAGATAGATAGATAGACAAACAGACAGAAAGACAGACAATTAATCATGAAATTTTAGATCTAGGTGACCTCTGGCCCTATTAGGTATTTAGAGCATTTTATTGTTGTTTTACAATTATGATGGTATTATAGCGCAAAACATTCAATAAATGTCATTGCTTGCCATTGCCAGTGTATCTCAAACTCGCCATTTAAAGTGGGAAAATGGATCCGCCGACTTAGCTAGGCTATGTTCAGAATTATGCTTGAGAGCTGTGCTGATAAATATTACGGAAGTTTTAATTAATTTTAGAACGTAATTTTTTTTCTGGAAACCTTACTTTTTACAACCTTTAGAAAATTGACCTGCTTATATATCAAGATGAAATCAATATGCCTCATCTCTATTTTTTGTGGTGTGTGACGTGACCTGACCTCCTGAATCAGTTTTGTTTCCAGGTGGTGCACTCTCTCTCGATTAAATGTGTCAAACCTCTTTGTGATATGTATAGTTTCTCTTTCTGGAGCTGGCTGCCATAGATTGTTCTTTGGATAACCATGTCACTTGCCTTATTTACATCTTTCCAGATATAACACTGTCCTTTCTCAATTTTCTGTTGTATTTCTCATTCAATCTGCCTTCACCATGGTGAAGCTCTGACACATCTTTAGCTTCTGGGTCATTTATGAGGGTCTTATATTACTCTGAAATGCTGAATAGCAATAATGATACTGTCTATCGTATCTCCTACAACACCATGTAGCTCTACCACAGTTTCCATCATACCATTAACCTATTAAAAGTATTTATTTGCTTTTGTATTTCCTTGCTATTGGCCAGAGTAGTCTTAATATGTAGTTTACTGTTTAAAGTTGAAGACTTTTGCAGTAATCACATTTTGCTGTATATTCACATTTGAATGTGAATTAGCTGATTCTACAAGGCTATCAACAGGTGTATTGTGCAGCAAGTCCCACACAAATAGGGTTGAAAATTTTACCATAATTTCCATAATTTTAGTATACTGATTGGTAGCACATAAACATTCTGCCTGTAACATCTAGAATATATTTATAATTTTTATACACTTTGGGGTGTTGATTGGCTGAGAATGCTTAGATGATGCTCTCAGCCAATCGCTGCCTGTTACTCTGGGTACAGAGTGAAGTGGAATTGTCAAGATAGACTAAATTCCCAACACGCAAAACTTGAGTAACAATGAAGTAAAAATAAAGAAACCCAGAACAACTACAGCTTATTGTATATGTACTGGTGAGTATAATCATTACCTTCAGGCTTTTTGCAGAGAACATTCAGTGTTTACATTACAGCCTAGTAATAACTCCACTGGCCACTCCTCAGATGAGGTGTTCTCTATCTCAGTGCTGCAGAGTAAGCAGCACTGCCATTCAGTGTTCCCACCCTCTGCATGCAAACAGTGAACTTTCCTCATAGAGCTGCATTGATTCAGTTCATCTCTTTGAGGAAATGCTGTCTGGCCAGGGCTGTGTTTGACTTGTGCTGGCTCTGCCCCTAAACTGCCTCCTTGATAGTTTCAGTCAATCCTATGGGGAAGCATTGCGATTGGCTCAGACAACCACTTCTGTCAGCAGACAGAAGCAGAGCCAGCAGCTTCAGACTTTAATAGAAGTAAGATTTTACTACATTTACGGAGGTAAGGATGAGCCTGGGGGGCTAGATGGCAGTTTTAACACTATAGAGTCAGGAATACATGTTTGTGTTCCTGACCTTACAATGAGGGGAAAAGGTATTCGATCCCCTGCTGATTTTGAACTTTTGCCCACTGAAAAATAAATGATCAGTCTATAGTTTTAATGGTAGGTGTATTTTAAAAGTGAGCAACAAAACAACAAAAACAAAAATCAAGAAAAACACATTTAAAAAAAGTTATAATTGATTAGCATGTAAATGAGTGAATTAAGTATTTGACCCCTTCGACTTAGTACTTGATGGCAAAACCCTTGTTGGCAATCACAGGGGTCAGAGGTGTCTTGTAGTTGGCCACCAGGTTTGCACACATCTCAGGAAGGATTTTGTCCCACTCCTCTTTGCAGATCATCTCCAATTTATTAAGGTTTCAAGTCTGATGTTTGGCAACTCAAACCTTCATCTATTTCCACATATTTTGGGGGGAATTAAGGTCTGGAGACTGACTAGACCACTTCAGCGCCTTAATGTGCTTCTTCTTGAGCCGCTCCTTTGTTGCCTTGACTGTGTGTTTTGGGTCATTGTCATGCTGGAATACCCACCTGCAACCCATTTTCAATGCCCTGGCTGAGGGAAGGAGGTTCTCTCCCAAGATTTGATGGTACATGGCCCCGTCCATCATCCCTTTGATGCAGTGCAGTTGTCATGTCCCCTTAGCAGAAAAACACCCCCAAGTTTGACGGTGGGGATGGTGTTCTTGGGGTCATAGGCCGCATTCCTCCTCTTTGAAACCATGAGCAAAAGGAGAATTGGGTTTAAATAACCCTCCTGTGGATCTGATTGGCTGTAACCGGCCTTTGACCCCAAAAGCAATTACCAGGTTTCTATGTGCATGATTGCCGATCGGCACAACTTTTCCTGTCAGGGCGGTAATGCTGCTCAGTGCAACTTGTCCTGTCAGAACGGTAAATGCCATTAACCACATTTTTATGTGTGGATGAACACGTGACATCTAGTCCCACTTCAGGCTATCCCATCTTTTTTATTTTATTTAATAAATATAAACTTTTAGCCATGATTGCTGTTAGGGATGTGCATGGGCCAAAAATTTCAGTTCGGACTAATGCCATTCGGTTCGGCACTTCGGTAATTTGGAACTTCGGGAACTTTGGTAAATTGGACACTAACCCTAGCCACTAACCCTAACCCAAATCTTAACCCGAACCTAACCCCTAACCCATTACGCTAACCCCTAACCCCTAAACCTAACCACTTGTTTTGCCACTTTTCAGAAATCCAAAGCACCTTGGAACTTCGGCAATTCGGAACTTCGGCAATTCAGTTCGGTTCGGCACTTTGGAAATTTGGCAATTCGAACTTCAGACATTCGTAAGCATTCGATTGTCCGAATTGCACAAAATTAATCTGAATGTACAATTGTAACAAAATAAATTCTGTAACTCCTAAATAGCATATGGACAAATCACAACACAAATTAAATGGACATTGAAGGATACCTTTTGTTTGTTTCGTGATTCAGAGTTCCAACCACGATTCTGAACTGACAATGCCATATGAATGAATATCGGTTCATCTGTATTTTTGGGGAGGAAGGAGACAAATAGATTCAGACAAACCAATTTTTTCCATCATGCACATGTGTAATAACCTGTTGTTTAGAACACAGTTTTTGATGCCAATACTCTGGTACTAGGTACTAGCAATGAACTATTCATTTCCAACTGCAATGCCAATTAAAGGACCACTATAGGCACCCAGACCACTTCAGCTCAATGAAGTGGTCTGGGTGCCAGGTCCCTCTAGTTTTTTAACCCTGCAGCTGAAAACATAGCAGTTTCAGAGAAACTGCTATGTTTACACTGCAGGATTAATCCAGCCTCTAGTTGCTGTCTCACTGACAGCCACTAGAGGCTGCTTCCGTGATTCTCACTGTGAAAATCACAGTGCGAAGACGCTGACGTCCATAGGAAAGCATTGAGCAATGCATTCCTATGGGCGTTTTTAATGCGCGCGCAGCTCTGGCCACACATGCGCATTCGGCTCCACTCCACGCCAATGTCGGAGGGGGTGGAGAGGTCACCAGGGAGCCCGGCACTGGAGAAAGGTAAGTGGCTGAAGGGGTTTTAAGCCCAGTGGTAGGGGGCCATGAGGGTGGGGGGACCTAAGGACTACATAGTGCCAGGATAACGAGTTTGTTTTCCTGACACTATAGTGGTCCTTTAAGAACTTTTTTCTTTCAATAAATATAAGACTTTAATTTATACATTTTTGAACTCCATTACGCAGCTTTTCTAGAATCATTTAAGAGACATTGTTCTAGTAGAACTGTATTTATTATTAGAAAACAAAAATACTGTAGACAGTGCATGGGTGAAAAAATGTCAAATGTAAAAAAAAACAACTGATGCTTGATCTCTTGAGTTTTTTTGAATGTCCTTTTTTTCCATGCTGATAACTTCAAAGTACAGACTGTGAAGAGAAAGAGAGAAAATTACTGTGTGATTGTGAATCTTGTATAGCTTCAAAAGAGCTCCCTGGGAATCTAGAAATATTATATCTTGTAGTTGAACAGGGATGCCTGTGGCTTTTGTAATAACTGCTTTTAAACTTTTCAAAAATTATTTCTTTCACTTATTTTCATGTAATTTTTGGTGGTGCAAATAGCGAAAATGAAAGATTTTACCTGGCTAATCTGCCAGTTATTTAAATCTCAGGGTAATAACAGGGATTACAGGGTCTAATAAGACACTATCACTGTCTGGTACATATCATAAGTAACATTTATCTGAGTAGTAATTAATATCCTGGGATATAGTCTTCAGGTAAAATGCTAAATATTAACATCATACTGACTGTATTAACTGTAATGATATGTTAAATATTAAATGCATACACAAAGCACTGCCGGGATCTTTTTACTTTCTGTTTCCCACAGCAGCATTGATTTAACTAAACTCCTGAAGTTTTAAGCCCACACATACAGAGTGCCCAGTTTCACACTATAGTTTCACCCTAGTTTGGTAACTTAATGTGGGATTACCATATTGAAGGATTCCAAGTTAGGAATTGTATTAAAGGACACGAGTCTCATATTATGCTTTATCTCTTTCTTTATTCCTCAGCAGCAAAGAAAGGATATACAGATATTCATAAAAAAAATAAAAAATAAAATACCCTCAGAGCGTTAACCATATAACATCTTAGCCAATGAGAGCAGTCTACATTCTAAATACTCCCATGTGACCCGAAGCCACTACTCTTTCTTTGCTGCTTCCTCAGCTAAGTACCATATGAAGTTTTGCTCTGTTGATATTTTTCTGTATTTTGCTAATAATTAATTGTTAATTACTTGTGTTATAGTATATTTAATTACACTGTGTATTTTGCACAGGGCCCTCTGTCTTTGGTTCTCTCCTTTTTTGTTTTTGCTGTTTTTTCCTTTTGGGGTTTCCCACCTCCCCCCTTTCCTCCCCCCATGGTTAACTACCCTTCGGGTAGTTTATTACCCCTTTCTGGCCCAGCCCTAGCAACCCCGACATCTGGGGTCTCCTTCTGGCCTCAGGGCACTTCTCCCTCACTGTCCTCTGGTTTGCGGCCTATACCGCGACCGGCCCCACTTGCGCATGTGCAGTTCACGTCTGTGCATCACAGCGGCCATCTTGCGTGTGGCAAAAGTTTGTACAGCTTTTTCCTGGCTTGTGACACTCGTTTAGGGGTGGGCGCAAGCTGATTGGCTGCCTGAGTTGCTGGGAAGCTTGCCAGTGCTACCCTGAGGCTATTCCTGAGGGAACACTCGGTGTGCTAACCAGAATATGTTGTGCTTTGTCCCTGTGTATTATTATTGTGCCTGACAGTCCCTGATTCAGCATATCCTCCTTTTCTGTGCCAGAATTATTTTTTTCTCTAAGTTTATTACTAGTGTGGAGAGTGTTATTATCCCATATAGTGTCACTATGCAGACCTCTACTGATTTGGAGTTTAATGCTCCTATCACCTCTAGGAGTGCCACTAGGCAGCGACTGGCCCCTTTTCCTACTAGAACCCTGACCCATCAGGGAGAGGACGAAGCGTCAATAGAGCAGATGAACTCGGAGGAGTTCCACTCGCTCTTGGATGCTACCATGACTAAATCGGTTACGGAGGCTATTTACTCTGCTATAGGAGCTATGTCCGACAATTTGTCCCAATCTATTACCACTGCTATCATAGCATCTAGCCATGCTCCTGGCTTGACACTACCTAAGGCCCCTTGATGATAAGCCAATGGCCCCAAGCAACTGTAAGGCTACAAAGAATTCCAAAAGTGGCAAAAATACCTCCAAAACTGTACAGACAGACAGGTTGAGTCCTGTTACCATTGAGGACGTGGTGCCCTCATGTAAAAGAGCCACCTGCCGGGCAAAAGCGGTACGAACATGGAAGATTGCCAAAGCCCTAACTGATTCTTCTGACTCTGTTTCGCATTCTGAGGAGGTTTCAGACCACTCCGATGTGAACGCCTCTATTGACTCGGAGAACTCATCTCCTGATTTCAGTTTGTCTGCAAAGCCAGTAACTAATGCCAAGAAGGTTGCGGATGACTCTACCATCCTCAACCCATATAGGGAACCCCTGTTTGACCCCGATGCACTGCAAAACCCAAGGTCAGCAGAATGGTACCCCACCAACCACATGGCCAAGTACATTGCAGCCAGGATTCGGAAGCCCCTAGATAAGGCCACGAGAAATAAACTTAGGCAGAGTGCCCACACCCTATGGTTCCCGATTTGGCCTGTGCCACACTGGAAGTAGACGCAAAAGTTGGCCAGTTCCTGGGCAAGTCCGGTTGGAAAGCCAAAAAAGGGCTGGACTATTCCCTACGTCACTGCCAAGACAAAATGCTAGATGTATATGGGCCTAGTGCCAGAATCTTCTATATGATATTAGCGTCCTTAACAGCTGGTGCACCACTAGATCTATTGGCATCAGGGGCTGGGTCCAGCGATCCATTTGTCTGATAGGCAATGCTAACACCACATTGGCCACTGCTAGGCGCAAATCAATCATCATGAAAATCGGGCCTAAACTCATCAATCTGACAATATCTGAGCCTGGACCACAGGCAAAAGGTCTCCTATTAGGGGACAATTTTGTTAAAGAACTGGGTAACTATGTCAGTACCTTCATGGCACTGGACAAGGCACAAACAAACATGAAGAGAGTGTTCTCTCCCCAGGTTTTTTGTGGGGCTGGCAGACATCAGGGCATTCTGCCCGGCTGTTCCCTGTTCCTCCCGGGGTTCCTATCGGGGTTTGCTGAGGTTCTACCACAACTAGATTCCAGCATGCAGAGACCAAGGCCCCTTCGCCTTTCTTCCCAGTCAGAGGCAGATCATGGCAGTCCCGAGGGACCAGAGTTACCTCCTACGGCCGACGGCCTTATGGTGAGTGTTTTAACATTCCTTCTATGTTGTATGTCTTATGTGGGGGCAGACTATCCCATTTTTTCAATGCTTGGCACAGACTAACCTCAGATATTTGGGTCCTAAACACGATTCTGGGTTCTCACATCAAGTTTGTGCAGTACCCTGTCGAAATCTCCGTGCCACACCAGACTGTTTTTTCCCCCACAAGACAGGAACCTGGTAGTGGAGGAAATTCACACGCTCATGTAAAAGGGAGCGATCTACCAGGTTTCAATTTCCACTCCTGGGTTTTTGTGCAACCTCTTCTTGGTACCCAAGAAAGGTGGTGGTGTGAGACCAGTTATCAATCGGCACCCCCCTCAATGCACTTGTCCGGTATCACCATTTCAAAATGGATGGAATCCACTGTCTTTGGGACCTACTCAGGTTAGGGGATTGGATTGTCAAACTCGACTTTCAAGTTTGGGTCACAACCAACTATCTAATCATACTGCGAATGGACAATATATCTGCAGTCCGCTACATCAATCACCTGGGCGGCACGAGATCCAAGATACTGACAGATCTGGCAAAGGAGTTTTGGCAATACTGTCTGGATCGCAATATATCCGTACAAGCAGAACACATTCCAGGTTTGTCCAATACAGTAGCAGATTGGAATTCCAGACACCTGTTAGACAACAGCGATTGGTGACTGGAGCGTGAAAATTTCCTACAACTGCAAACATTTTGGGGCCTGATGCATATCAACCTGTTTGTGTCTCAACTGAACTCCCAACTCCCGGTGTTCTTCAGTTGGAGGCCGGACCCGGACGCCCTAGCAGCGGATGCTTTCCTTCAACCATGGCCGAACAGATGGCTCTATGCATTTCCTCCTTTCTCCCTAATGCCACAGACACTATTTCACCTCAGACGTGCTTGGACATCTTTGGTTCTCATAGCCCCATTCTGGACTGCAGAACCTTGGTTACCTTCACTCATGGAGATACCCATGGATCTTCCCATACTTGTTTCTGATTCACTGCACCTCTTACTGGACCTAGAGGGGAACCCACATCCCCTTCTGGTTCAAGGGCACCTCAGGCTATTAGCATGGCTCCTCTCCGGGGACCCTGGGTCATGCCAAACATTCCACAGTCAGCTCTTGACTTATTGGCGGGAGCTTGGGCCCCAGTAAAAAGACGTTCCTATGGCCATGCCTGGAACACATGGAGTTGTTGGTGCGTGGAACGACAGGTGGATCCTATACGTGCTCCTGTGAATTACCTGTTACGTTTCCTTACCGTCCTGTATGACCAAGGTTTTGCCTATCGCACTATTAATGTCTATAGATCGTCAATCTCTGCAGGGCATCGTGGATTGGATGGTTCTCCGGCTTGTAAACATCTATTGGTTTGTCGACTCTTAAGGGGCATTAGATTTGCACAACCACCTCAATCTCGATATCGGATGTGAATATGGTTCTTAACCTGTTGGAAACCTGGCCACGAAATGCAGTACTCACATTTAAACAGCTGTCAGAAAAATTGACCATGCTCCTCTGTTTGATATCATTCAAATGGGTTTAGATGTCCGAGCACTCCTGCAGGAGTTTCATTCAATATTTCCAGACGTACCAAATCATCGAATACTTCAGTTTTCTACCACTCGTTTCCTCACAATGTTAACCTCTGCCCAGTGACTTGTCTCTAGGAATATGAAACACGGACTCAGTCATTCAGGGATCCAGCTTACCACGACTTGTTCTTGGCTATTAGACTACCTCATCACCGATTATCCATGGTGGCGCTAGCCCGCAAGGTGAAATGAATAATGTCTTCAGCTCACATAGATGCACACTCTACTAGAGTGTTGGCTACCTCCTCCACCTCCACCGCAGCTTCCACCTACACCGCCACGGTCACCGCCTCCTCAACCTCCTACTCCACATCCACCTCCTCCTCCTAGAGCAGGGTGCAAAAGCGGAGCAGCCGTCCCCTAGACAGTACGCCTGCTACTGCCCACCGCACCCAGGGACTGAGCACACCAAAGCCATCTCCAAGGAGTTCCCTGGCATGGCAGTTCTTCAGACGATGTGCTGACGACAAGACACGAGTGGTTTGCATGCTGTGCAATCAGAGCCTGAAGCGAGGCAAAAATGTTCTAAACCCGAGCAAAACCTGCATGACCAGACATCTACATGCAACGCACGAGCTGCAGTGGAGTAAGCACCTCAAAAACCTCCTGCTTCCTCTTCTGCTGCTGTCTCGGTCTCTTCCTCCACCTCTGGAGTGACAGTGGCACCTGCCACCCCGCAAACAAAGGATGTGGCAGCAACGCCACCATGTCCACCACCATCCCCAAGCATCTCCACACTGTCCCATGGAAGCGTTCAGCTGTCCATCTCCCAAACAGTGGAGAGAAAGAGTAAGTACCCCCCTACCCACCCGCGATCCCTAGCCCTGAATGCCAGCATTTCAAAATTCGTGGCCTTTGAAACGCTGTCATTCCATCTGGTGGAGACAGACAGTTTTAAAAAGAAATGCACCGCAGGCCACAAATGTTTCTTTTTTTTACATGTCCCAATATTTTGGGGGCTACCCCAATTAAAAAAAAAAAAAAAAGTGTTGGCTACCTCCTCCTCCTCCTCCACCGCCGCTTCCACCTACACTGCCACGGTCACCGCCTCCTCAACCTATGGGTCACTTAGTATAAACTATGCACACAATAGCAGAGGCTTGTGAAGGCCTTTTCTCCATGCATCAGGAGTTGAGCTCAGTTTGAACAATGAAAGAGAATACACTGCACTCCAACCCTCTCTCAAATGGATAATTCTGGTGATCCTCCTGACAGCCATGCTTTAGATTTTGATTTATGTTCTTCCAAAGCTAAAATCAAAGATTCCATCTAGTGCTATGTTATGGCTCAGCTGTATTTTTAATTTTTATGTATTTTATGCTATTTTAAGTGATTTCCCTATTTCACTTGTCCTACTCTTAACCCCATTTTACTTCCTTTTGCAGCCCCCTAGCCCTTTTACATGAGTTTTTTAGAGGCATTTTAGTGCCCAAAAGTTCGGGTCCCCATTGAGTTCAATGGGGTTCAGGGTCAAGTTCGGGTCAAGTTCAAGCCCGAACTCGAAGTTTTGACGAAGTTCGCCGAACTCGAACATCCAGGTGTCCGCTCAACTCTAGTGCCCGAACGTCCTAAAACAGAAGAAAACACTGTTGTTTTTTTACTCTACGCTCATAGCAACTCCCCAAGACCCAGCTTGGTCCTTTCAAAAAGAATGGCACAAAGATATAGGGAGAGAGTTAACACCTCAAACATGGAAAAGGACCTTTACAGCATTTAGAGGCATGTCATCCTGTGCCTCACACTTAGAGATCTCAAGGAAATTTTGTATAGGTGGTATCTGACCACCGATAAGATAGCATAAAATGTATCACATCTCAGGAAATAAATACTGGAGATGTCAAGCGTCCCCAGGCGACACCTTACACATATGGTGGGCGTGTCCGTTGCTCTCATTATACTGGTTAATGATAGAAGACATGATAAAAGTCAGCACTGGTGCTAGGATCGGACCAGCCATAAAATGCTATCTACTATTCATAATGCCACCAGGCCTCCCAAAACCGATACGCAAAATAGCTTTCCTTACTCTGGTAGCAGCTGTTACTTTGCTAGCACGAAATTGGAGATCGGCAATGATACCCTCCAAAACGGAAGTGGTTAAACTGGTTACCACAAACGTAGAGTATGAACGATTTGTAGCACCTCCATGGCAATCAGAGTCTACACAGAGGGAAGTCAACTGTATATGGCAAGCTTATAGAGAGAGCAACCCCCTAGAACATAGTAGGCGAGATGCCTCAGCACTTTGATCCAATACTAGGAGGATACCCAGAGGTACTGAACCTGGAATACACACAAGCGACCAAGAGGGCGAACACACCAAACAAGATAGGCACTCACAGGCAAACATACACAGGGAACCATACATTAAATTTGTTGTTCAACCTTTGTAAATATGTTATGCTTTTGTTAAAAACCTTTCAAAATAGGGATGGATTAGCATACTACGTATAAGCCACCTTCAATAGAGATGTTCCACACTCACAAGCCACGTCCATAGATCAATGACATTTCACAAAGCTATAGCTTACTACTAAAGAATGTTAAAAAGCAATGTTTAATGTCAAAAAAGATGTAATGACTTACAGGTGAATACTACCAATGTTATCCCTTACCCCCTTTCTTCTTTTTGTATCCCTGATTAAATGTAATATATGATGGAAAACAATAAAATTTGTCAATATAAAAAAAAAACAACAGATTTGACTATTTACATGATTTTATTAAGGACATAGAGGCGTATATTAGCCCACCCATTACACATATGTTTTATGTTTTTTTTTCACCCTAGGTACACTGTGGGTAATGATTTTTGAAATGTCTGGATTGCTTTAAAAGTTGGTTATTAATTTATTTTCATGTCTTAGTTACCTACAATATGATTAACTTAACATAGTAAATTATATTATTCAGTTTAGTCACTACTATGCTAACATGGGTGATATTCTTTTGCAGCATATTTTACCATTTCTTCTCTCTGTTCATTACAGACCACTCACAAAATCCAGGATGCAGGATCAGTGGGTAAACACAATTTATTGAATAAACATAAAAATGTAAAAACAAGGAAAGTCCACTGGTCACTTACCACTTGACGCGTTTCGGCGAGTAGCCGTTTTCAAAAGTGGATAGTCCTGTCCTCCTCTGTGATTTTGTTTATAAATGAAGTCTCGGTGCCTTTTTCCGATGGGTTCCAGTCCTTACTACTGCTTTCGTCATCCTTATACGTCCGGTGCTCACATCTTGATGCATCTTGATAAATCAATTAATAAATAAATAAAGAACCTATTTAATATATAGTCAAGAAGGTCTGTATATTGTGTGAAGTTAATATATTAACAAAAGAGCTGCCGAACACGTATCCAGTTCAGGAGAAAAATAGGCAGGGAGAAAGAGCTTTTGAAATAGCTAGATAGCTGAATAGAACTGAATAGTTCTTATAAGACAAAATCCACCTAAAATAGTTAAGGTATATAGCTGATATACTGATCCTCTGGACCTCTTTGAACAACTAGTGGAAATATTGAATCATAATAACATAAATTTGAAACTTACCTACGTTATGTATACCAATGAATTGGTCTTTTTGGACCTAACTATTAATATCCTTGAAGATAGGGAAATTATCACTTAACTTAACAGTAAACCTACCACAACAAACAGTCTGTTACACTGGCACAACCACCATCCCTATAATCTCTAAGCAAACATACCTTATGGCCAATATCTGCAAACTAAAAGAAATTGCTCAAATTTACAGGATTTTGAAAGAGAAGCTAAAGAATAGACAGGGTAGAATCTTAGGTTTTAGAGGGGTTCCTTATAGGCACTATTGTATTTAGTTGCCTAACTATTTCAGCAGCCATAGGGGTGCCCTCAAAGGTGCATAGGAATACTATTGCTTTGTCTGTCTCTCTGTTAACCCCTTTGCCAATTGGTATCGATCTATTAGGCTATTTAGCTGTTTCAGCAGTCATAGGGGTGCCCTTGAAGGCACATAGAAATAATAATGCTCTGTTTGCCTCTCTGAAACCTTTTTGCTAATTGGTACCGATGTATTCAGGTATCGAGCTATTTCAACAGCCATAGGGGATGCCCCCGAAGGCACACAGAAATACTACTGCTCTGTTTGCCTCTCTGTAACATCTTTGCTAATTTATATCGATCTACAGATACTTTAATTTCTTTCTCCCTGTCTAGTTTTCTCCCGAACTGGTTCGGCAGCTATATTGTTGCTATATTAACTTCACACAATATACAGACTTTCTTGATGATATTTTAGATAGGTTCTTTATTTATTAATTGATTTATTATAATAGGTTCTTTATTTACCATCACTATTTTTCTCATATCACTCTCTTGTTTACTATTTTAATGTATTAAGAAACGTTAAGTTTTATTTTTATCTATTTTGCTTACTACAAGTGTGTTGGTCTATGTAAAATACTTTATCCATTGCAAGTGACATCTAATGCAGTGTGTAGTTTTATCTGATTTAACAAGCATAATTATAAAAAAACCAAAAAAACATGTTATGGCAACTCAAGCATTGAGTCTCTGCTGCTGGAGTAAAAAGCAAAGCTCTAAACTAAACAAAAACATTTATATATATATAATAAATTTAAAAAAACTACAGCATTGTTCTGTAAAGTGAGAATTGATCAGGGGCGGACTAACAACTCACAGGGCCCTTGGGCAATAGGAGATCAAGGGCCCCCTACTTGGTGCAAAGCTTTTTTTTTTGGCTACTACTCCTTCCCCTTCTTTGTCAGGCCCTCATACATTGATATTATGTGCGTGCTGCCCAGTCATGTGCATGGGTACAGGGGCTCTACTTAGTACAGTTCAGGGAGAAATGAAGGCTGTGAAGGGTGTAAGGAGTGGGTCTGTGCAGTATGTAGTGAGGGAAGGGGTCTGTGCAGAGTGCAGGGAGGGATGGGGTCTTTGCAGAGTGCAGGGAGGGATGGGGTCTTTGCAGGGTGCAGGGAGGGAGGTGGTCTTTGCAGGGTGCAGGCAGGGAGCGGGGTCTTTGCAGGGTGTAGCAGAGAGCGGGGCTTTTGCAGGGTGCAGGCAGGGAGGGGTCTCTGCAGGGTGCAGGGAGGTTGGGGTCTGTGCAGGGAGGGAGGGGTCTGTGCAGGGTGCAGGGAGGGAGGGGTCTGTCTGTGTAGAGTGCAGGAGTCTGTGCAGAGTGCAGGGATAAAGGGGTTCTGTGCAGGGTGCAGTGGGGGAGAGGGTATGTGAAGTGTGCAGGGAGACTGCAGCGTGAGGAAGGGGTTCTGTGTATATATACACACACTACATGACACAGTGATAAATGTAATTTTTTGTGAATGATTTGTCAGTGATTTTGCGTGTGTGGTGGGGGGTCTGTGCGTAGGTTTAAGTCAGTGATTATGTGTGTGGGTCTGTGATTCTGTGTGTATATCTCTCTGATTATTTGTGTGTGTCTGATGTGTTTGTAGGTATGTGATTGTGCGTATAGGTCTGTGGCTATGTGTGTATGCATCTGTGATTGGGTATGTGTGGGTCTTACTGTGTGTGAATGTATGTGATTGTGCGTATAGGTCTGATTGTGTGTGGGTATATCTGTAATTGTGTGTATAGGTCTGTGATTGTTTGTGTATGTATGTGATTCTATGTGTGTGGGAGTCTGATTGTGTGTGTGTATCTGTGTAAATTTGATTATGTGTGTATGTATGTGACTGTGTGTATATATATTTGATTGTATGTATGTGATTGTGTGTATAGGTCTGTGATTGTATGTGTATGTCTGTGTGTGTACATCTGGGATTATGTGTGCGTATGTGACTGTGTATAGGTCTGTGAGTGTATGTGTGTGTCTGTGATTGTGTGTGTGTATGTATATCTGTGGTTATGTGTCCGTATGCATATACATGTGTATGTATTTAGTAGACAGCTCCCTATTTTGGTATGCTTAAATATGGCAATTCCACATAATAACAAATGAGGGAGTTGTCTACTAAACAAAAATAAAATGGGTTTTTAAGTTTTATTATATAAACTAATTATATTATAGGCTTTATGTGTGGCCCAAGACATTTCCTCTGTGCTCAGCCAAAAGGTTGGACACCCATGATGTAAGGGGTTATGTGCAGGATACATGGAGGAAGTGGATCTGTGCAGGGTATATGGAGAAAGTATGGGGGGCTGTGCAGGATACATGAAGAAAGGGAGGCTGTGCAGTGTACATGGAGAGAGGGAAGGAGTCTGTGCAGGGTACATGGAGAATAGGAGAGGGTCTGTGCAGGGTACATGGAGAAAATATGGGGGGCTGTGCAGGGTACATGGAGAAAGGGAGGCTGTGCAGTGTACATGGAGAGAGGGAGGGAGTCTGTGCAGGGTACATGGAGAATAGGAGGGGGGCTGTGCAGGGTACATGGAGAATAGGAGGGGGGCTGTGCAGGGTACATGGATCCTGGACATGGGCTTCAGATGTCGTATTCCTCTTTTCAAGCCGCTTCTGAACAACAAACAACGTCAGAAGCGTCTTACCAGGGCTAAAGAAAAACAGACCTGTTCTGTTGCTCAGTGGTCCAAAGTCCTCTTTTCTGATGAGAGCAACATTTGGAAACCAAGGTCCCAGAGTCTGGAGGAAGAATGGAGAGGCACACACTGCAAGATGCTTGAAGTGTTGATTTGGTGAGCCATGTCATCTGCTGGTGTTGGTCCACTGTTAAGTCCAGGGTCAATGCAGCCGTCTACCAGGAGATGTTGGAGCACTTCATGCTTCCTTCCGCAGACGAGCTTTATGGGGATGCTAACTTCATTTTCCAGCAGGAAAATGCCCACACTGCCAAAAGCACCAAAGCCTGGTTCAATGACCGTGGGATTACTGTGCTTAATTGGCCAGCAAACTCGCCTGACCTGAACCCCATAGAGAATCTATGGAGCATTGCCAAGAGAAAGATGAGTGACATGAGACCGAGCAATGCAGAAGAGTTGAAGGCCGCTATTGAAGCATCCTGGTTTTCCATAACACCTCAGCAGTTTTACAGGTTGATAGCTTCCATGCCACGCCGCATTGAGGCCGTAATTGCTGCAAAAGTGGCCCAAACCAAGTACTGAGTCCATATGCATGCTTATACTTTTCATAGGTCTTATATTGTTCTTTGTACACTCCTTGTTTTATTGATTTCATGTAATATTCTAATTTACTGAGATTGTGGTTTTGAGGTTTTCATGCGCTGTAAGCCATGATCCTCGCACTTATGACAAATCATGGCTTGAATTATCTTGCTTTGCATGTAATGCGTCTATCTCATATATTAGTTTCCCCTTTTACGTTGCATTACTGAAATAAATATACTTTTGCACGATACTTTAATTTTTCGAGTATCACCTGTATGTCTGCTAGTACCAGCACTATGTGTCCCCAATCCCAGTACTGTGAGTGTCTTTGTCAAGGTTTGGTCAGGAAGGGGTCCTGACCACAAAAGCAATCACTATATGTAGTAACCCATAAGGCAAGATAACCAAAATACACACAATTTTAAGAAATAACTAGCGTATCATTATAAGCAAGAAACACAAAAGAATAATAAATGCAAAACAGTTAACTCAATATAAGGAAAGGAGCAGAGCATCTGGAACACTGGGGGTTTACACAGAAAATCTGCTTGCTCCTTGAATACCGAGGGTCGCACAGAAAAGCAGCAACTGTGGAACACCTAGGGTAAGAGGATAGCAGCAAGCTCTGGAACACTGAGGGTGATACAGAGAGCAGATCTAAAACAATATTAATGAACTGGCAAACAAGAAGGGGCAAGCCTTAACTAAATAGGGAGGAGATAATTGCAAGATAGTGCCCATAAGGAATAGAGTCATACTGTTTTAGTCTGGCTGCAGTAGCCTACAACAGCAATCAGAAATGTTGTGGCTGTCAGGTACTGCACCAGACGGAAGAAAGAAAACAGAATTGTGACAGTCTACTGTAACTGTGTCCCCCATTGCTAGGACTATGTGTGTCTGTTTAAGCAAGATGCCAGACTATCTCAGGTTCCTAGGTACATTTGTCTTGGTACCCAGTAATGATGGCTAATAAATTATGTGATAGCAAAATCTTATTGGAGGCTATTTTATTTGGAAAGCTTGAATGTGTAGTCTATTTTCAAAATAAAATACATCCAATCTCTAGGACAGACCTTTACAAGAAAACAATCCTTCATAACAAAATGCAGTAAATGTAACATTTTGTTTTATATTTTAATAAAAAGTATAAAATATAGGACTAGTTTAATGTCTTTTCTCAATAGTAATCATTTAGTACGGTATGATTGCCAGCATTAAAAAATAAAATATATATACTTTTAAAAATGTAAAAATAAAATTAGGGAGAAACTAACATCATCTAGACTTGGGCATTCGTATTCAGTCTAATGTATTTTCAGGCAAAAATTAGCATTTTGGTCCATTCGTCCAAATAACGAATGGGGAGATGAACAACAAAGAAACGAATGGGCGCAGAAAGAAATTCTTTCATGTGCCATTCATTTATTCATTCATTCACAATTCACGTTCAGACTTTTTATTACACTGTCTGTAATTGAAAAGGCTGAACGCTTCATACAAATGCACAAATGGCTATTTTTTCGTTGGGCCATTTGTCCTTCCTTTTCACTCCCATCATGTTTGATGGGAGTGAGCTGAACAAAAGAATTAGCATTAAATAAATATTTGAGTATTATTATTAGTAGTAGTAGTATTCAATTATACACCAAATGTGGCATTGTGAGCAGGATAGCTCCATGATACATGTGGGATTTAGAGGCCTATCTGCTGAATGGCTTCAAGATGCAGCCATAAATAAAATTTCAAACTGGAAGAATGACCGAATGTATTACCCGAAATGGAAATAATGTACAAATTGCAATGGATGAAATTTGTTTCAGACTAAACAAATTTATTTTTTCATCTGAATGTATTCAGACGAAACAAACATTTCTCCCATACCCAAGTCTAATATTATTGCTTAAATAAAAAAAATTAAAAATCTACTCACATTTGTATGATGCATAGCAATTTTAAATTGTAACATTTAGAGTCAGATGATTTAGATTATAGAAAAAAGATATGAGATACGGTAGCAAAAACATCATGAACCAGCAAAAAAAAAGAAAACTGGGCAAGTGCTGGTAAATGTTAAAAAGAATATTAGATTTTATTTTTTTAAATAGACAAACATAAAAAAAAATATAATATCAAAGTTCACACTTTCAGTTCCTTTGCTAACAGCCAGGACTAAAAGTTACTTGCTCCTGCATGCCTAGAGGGTCTATGGCACACTGATGAGAGGTAAGTTTTAACTTCCAATGCTGAATTCACAGTCTAGTGGAAAATGGGACATTTGAGCACTTTTTACATATTTTCAAGTATTTTTATATTAATTCACAAAGTTGTTTTGCTCTACAAAATTTTCTGAATATTTTTAAAAGTTTAAATCAAATTTGTGTATATATGCTGCACGGCAGCTTAGTATTTATTAGAAAGTTACAGATATAATATACTGATCTAAAAGAATAAATTGGGAAATTCATTTTAAGTGGCTGTATAACTGTCTAAAGGTCACCAAAATGTATCTCTAACAGGATGGGAATATTTCACATATCTTATTAAGATCTCATAGCATTTTTCATACAACAAGGTGAAAGTCAGTTTGCCATTAAAAGCCCAGTAGACTGAATAGTTGTCCTGTGAATATCCATGCTAGCCCACTGTTGTGCAATATTTCATGAATCACTTGTCATTTGTAAACAAATATAGAGCTATCTCTTTGAAGACCATTTAAAAGGTCCCACTAAGGTTCAGATTTCTTGGTATCTCTATATAAATAATATCCTCACCAGTGTTATTTTGCATATGTAATGGACTAAATTGATAATGTTTGGATTTGCAAGGTCAGGCAAGAGTGAGATAAGTAAAGCATGTGAGGGACACAAATTGTTTGCCTGTAAATCAAAATATATAAGCCTCAATAACAATTCCACACTTGTTTTCATTAGATAACCATTTATGAACGTTAGCCAGCATTGGGTCTTGTTTTTAACATGTACAGAATCCAAATAAGTCTTATTGTTTTTTGCTTTTAATGCCAACACAATTCTTGATTTAATATTTTTGATTAAGCTTTTCAAATGAATTAATATTTTTGCATACACTTTTAAATTGATGTATCCACAAAACTTTCAGTAGCCTTTACGGGTAACTTGTTTAAATACATCATTTGAAAAGCTTATCTAAAAAATACGAAACCAAGACCAAAAATGCCAAAGCATACTCATCCACTGCATATTTGTATTATAAAACTACATGCATCTGCATAGACTTTTCCTGAATTTTGGCTGACTGGTTGTACAGGCAGATAATAACAATAAATGTCAGCTTCAATCTCCACAACTGCTAAGTGATGTTGAAAATGATGTCCCCAGAAACATCTCAGTGGTCTATTGTGACTGGTTGATTGGGAGACAGTACCGACAGGATCATTTGGTGGAAGAGAGGCTTGGTTAGTTCTATCTTTGTATATAGAAGTGCGCTCAAACTCCCACTACTCCTGGTAAGTTGCAAAGACTATAGGAAACTAATACATATCAGCCCCCCTAGATACAATAAAAACTAAAAAAAAAGTTACTGGTGCACTATACCAAATTCCTATGCACATTTAAACAATCAGAGCTTTTTAAGTATTACTCTAATGGCCATTAAAGTGTGCAAGTGTGTAATACTAAAAAAACTTCAGTTACTTAAATGTACATAGGGATTTGGGATAGTGTGCAAGTAACTTAACATGTCCTTAACATCTTTCTGGTCACTTGTTATCTATAGGCAACCAGTTGTTCAGTCCTGTTCCAGTTCAAAAATTGCTTTCATTTAGTAACTGAAAATGTTTTAATATAGATCAGGTTTCTGAAGTGAATTATGCGTCAAAGCAAGCTATTTTAAGATGATTCATCTATACATATTTTCATGAACACAGAACAATGTACACTCAGTCTCTGCATATATTATCATTTAAAAGTATTTCATGTGGAAATGAAATTGAACCATTAAAGATAAAAGCAATGAATAGAGTGTATTTTTCACTTTGCCCTTTGAGTCTCACTTTGCAGAACATGTTATTTTTATATATCATATTGAAAATGCATTATGCTTATTTAAAACAAGTTTTCTATCAGCACATTAATTACGGATGGTGTATTTAGTATTTATTGTGTTTTGTAAGTAAATTTTTGTCCTAAAGGTAAAAAGTGTCTGTCCTGGGACGCCTTATTTAAATGTATGTTAATTGTGCAAAGGCTGATGTGCTTAATTATTCAGTATTGGGCATTAGCACAATTGCTAAAATGTATTATGTATTTTAAAAAAAATCATCTTTGGAATTAAGCAGCTGATGAATTATTCTTTTTTTGAAATGTCTCTTTTTTTATTTTATAATTGTGGTCAGATTTATTATTATTATTATTATTTATAATATACCATCAAATTTTGCAGAGCTGTACAATAGGTGGACTAACAGACAAGTGTTTGTAACAAGACAAGTTGGATGCACAAGAAGGGTGTAGAGGGCCCTGCTCAAACTAGCTTACATTCTAGAGGGAGTGGTAGGATGTATTTCATGTATGGGAAAAATTAGGTTACTAGAATAGTTTACAATTCAAGATTTTCCTAGTCTTGACGTCAGAAAATATAGATTTTATTAAAGACAGGAGGCAAGTATTATGCATTACCTTTCTTTACTTAACTACAGCAGCAAATAATTGTTTTCAATAAAGTTTAGTGAATAAAAGACAAAAAAAACAGAGTAACTGAGATGGAATGTCAATCAGCATCCGGCATAGTCTATATAGTAAATGATCTTCCTCTTTCGAGCTATGAATCTAAAAGAAGTATCTAGTAGAGTAAACTCCAAGGTTAAGAACAACGAAACTCCAAACAGGATTAAGCTGAAACATAAAGAAAAGGGTGGGTTAATGGAAGGGATAATACTCGCCTTCTGTCTTTAAGAAAATCTATATTTTCTGACGTCAAGACAAGGAAAATCTTGAATTTATAGCAAGACAGGAGGCTCGTATCATGCATGTTAAAAGCTGAATAATCATAGAAATATATATCAAATACATAGTTAAGATATTACAAAATTATCTTTGAAACATGCATGCTAGGTCTAAAATAAAACTGTTTAAATGTAGATTCTGAAGACCAATCTGCAGTTTTTAACAGATCTGATAAAGAGCCTCCTGCTAGAAACACTTTAGTAGCTCCTGTTGAAAAGTGAGCTCCAAACACTAAAATATCAATACCTGCCATAGACATAGTTTGTCTTACCCATCTGGCTAAAGATGCAAAGGAGACAGGCAGAAAAGGTATACGAAAAGAGATTACAATTGAGCGTAATTCAAATTTCTTATAGATTATTATTATTGGTATTTATATAACGCCAACTAATTCCGCAGCTCTTTACAATGTTATAAAAGGGGGGGAAATTTACAATACATGAGACAATTACACAGTGACAGAGGAACAATAGGTAGATGAGGACCCTACTCAAACAAGCTCACAGTCTAGATACAAGCTTACAGTCTAGATATGAGGTTTTAAGCTCATAAGTTTGAAAACAATTGATAACACATAGAAGAGGATGGTCAGAAAAAGAAGGATAGAACAAAGAGCGGAGATTAGTTTTGATACATCTAATAATACAGAAATTAACACCATCAGGAGTCTATCATTTAGGTGTAAAGCCTTAACGTCAGAAACTCTTTTAAAAGAAATGAGGCATAGTAATGTGGTAAGCTTAAACAAAAGCAATTTTAAGGATAATGAGTCATTGTCTACCCACGATTCTATTAACTGGTGTGCCAGAGTACATTTAGGGCATGGAGGACGCTTTAATCTTTTACCCTTCATAAGTCTACAGACTAAGGGATGTTTGCCCACAGGGAAAAATCCTATAGGGTTATGATTTGCTCAGATAGCTGATTGATAGACATTGATAGACATAATAGACATTAATGATGAGACAAGCTTTGCCTGAGTCAAATGAGGCTGACAAAAAATTTAGAATGTTTGCTAGATCTGAATGTACGGGATTCACAGCCCGTTCCATGTACCAATTAAGCCAAATTTTCCAGGCTGATCTGTGATTTGCATGTCACCTGGTGCCCATGTCTCTAGTTGAGTTTGAAAATTTACTGTGAGATTCCTATGACCCGAGATGAGAGATGCTATTAAAGTTAGTTGGCCTGATATTACTAGAGGGTGAAGATTTCCATCCGGATCGTGAAGAGCATCTATCAGCATGCTGAGATGCTGGGGGAACCATGGTTGTGATGACCAGAGAGGTTGTGATGACCAGAGACCAAATTAACACTAGGGTTGATTTCTTTCAGAAGTACCCGAGATATCATCGCAGATGGGGGAAATGCATAATTGACTCAGTCTTTCCAGCATTGGAGGAATGCATCTCACTCTGCTGCCTCTGGATCCGGATGCCAACTGAAAAATGTTTCTAACTGGCGATTGAGTGGTGATGCAAAGAGGATGTATTGAAATGGACCCCACAGGGAAAGTTGTTGTTGGAAGATGCTGGGATCCAACATCCAGTAGCTGTAATCCACTAGGAAACAGGAATTCTAATCTGCTACTGTATTGGAAAGGCCAGGAACATATTCTGCTTGTAAAACTATGTTTCAATCGAAGCAAAAGTGCCATATATCTTTGGCAATGTCCGCCAGTTGCTTGGATTTTGTACCTCCTAAGCGATTTATGTATTGGACTGCTGGTATGTTGTCTATCTTGAGAAGAATAGAACAATGGGATTTTTGTTTCGCAAAACTGCGTAGAACTAAAAATCCTGCCATGAGTTCCAGGCAGTTTATATGCATACTCCTCTCTTCTAGAGACCATTTGTCTCCCATGGAATTGCCTCCGCAATGGGCTCCACAGCCTACTCAAATTGCGTCGGATTCTATAATCAGATCTGGGAATGAAGTGAAATTATCTTTCCCGTTCCAAATTTGAACGTGATCTAACCAACAGAATAGTTTTGTTCTTGTCTCTGGAGTCAAAGAGATTTCATCTGAGTAAAGGAGACCTTTGCCTATATGTATATGTTCTCTTTTTAATCTTTGAAGAGCCCGATAATGAGGGGGCTGGTAAAATAGCTTGAACCGAGGCTGATAAAATACCTACAATCTGTGCCAGAGATGTGATGGAAATTAATTCCTTGTTCAGAATGAGCCTGGTCTCTTTCCGAATCATTTTCAAGTTCTGTGATGGAACACTGAAACTGGCTAAATTGGAATTCACTAGAAATTGAAAAAATTATATTTATCGTAATTTATTACAAAGCCAAGGCTTGCTAACAGATTCAATGTCCTTTGAGAATGTAGCTGAAGAGTTTGCACACTCTGTGACATAATCAATGTGTCGTCTAGATAGATTATCATTCTCACTCCCCTGTTTCGAAGCAGGGATACAACTGGTTTGAGCAATTTGGTGAAATACCAAGGTGCAGAGGATAAACCAAATGGCAATGATTTGAATTGCCATTTCTTCCTTTCCCATATGAATTGTATATAATTCTGACATGAATGGTGAATCTATTTTGATCAACCAGTCATTGAGTATCAGTAGGTCTTTGAGATAATAAAATCCCTCCATTTTGAAATGGTGACAAAATTGTTAAAATATTTTAAATTTATGAGTGGTCTGTGCCCAGTATTTTTCTTTTTCACCAAGAATAAATTACTTATGAAGCTTGGACTGCTCATGGGCACCTGCGTGATGGCATTTTTTGAGCATAAATGTAATATTTCTTGATGGACCAGAGCTTGGTCTTGGAACGAAAATGTTATCCAGAAAGGTAGTAGTATCCATTTGTAATCTGACTCCAAACGTGGAAATAATGAGTAAGTCTGCCTCTTAACCCTTCTAGGGAAGAAAGGGGAATTGTACTTACCAGATGAAGATCTCCCTGGTGGCCTCTTGATCTCCAAGGTCTGCCACGTAGTGGGAAGAATGGAGTTTGTTGGTTGTCATATGAGGGCCTGGTGGGCTGGAAGGTGTTCCTTGGAACCTGTCTATGTTGAAAGGAGCAGCTGGAAGAGCGGTTCCTTCCTCTTCCAGCCCTTCCAAAAACCTTAGGGTTGAGTACTTTCCTCAGAGATGACTGAGCCTTATCAAGGGAGCTAAATAAATTGACATATTTATTAATGTTTTAAATAAAGGATTCTCCGAATTGGAGACCTTCAGTAGCTGGTCCAGGTTCAGAAGTGGCTAAATTCGACAACTGAGGGTCAATTTTCATTAAAATAGACCTACAGAGTTCACTATTCAGAGCTGCATTAGCATTCCCCATAAAGCATACAATGCGTTGGGTCCAAACTCTCAAAATATCAATGATGGGAGGAATTCCAGAAGCTGCAGCTTGTTCTAAAGTCTCAAACATTTTTGCCACAGGACCATAAATGTCCATTAATTTATCTTGACAAGATTTTAGTGATCTGTAAAGTCCTTTACTTGGGTTCTTCCCTGATTTTGTTAAAAATTGCACATCAGTGGGACCTAGATCAGGGCACTGTGCGAGTTTCTTAGACAAAGTCGGTCTAGGGAAAGCAGCTCTTAACTTATTTCTAGCCGCTTGGTCAAGGGGTTTCCTCAACCAGAATTCAAGATATTTGGCTACATGAGCCATAGGGACCCATTCGGCTGACCTAGGGTGCTTAATATGGTCTGGGTCAAATAGTGGTTTACCAGTAACATCCATTGTAATATTCTCTTCAGATTTAGAGAGAAGCTCAGGTGCCTCTAAAACAGATGAATAATTTGAGGCAGAATCAGATTCCGATTTTTCATCTTTTGAACTTGTAGATGAGTCATCATTCGAGGAGGTTTTCTAGGAGTCAGGTTTGTTCCTGTGAATGGCCTTCCGAGCTTGTCTGTCTTCCTCATGAGCAGAGGGTCTTTTGAGTGATTGATTGCATTCTTCAGTTTTGTGTGAGACACACATTTTGATTTGGTCTTGGTCCTTCCCCACCTTCCCCACAGCTAGGGAATTCTAAAGGACCGTCAAAGCAGTGTTTGCGTTTCTGGGTGGCCTTCCCAGACTTCCTGAATCCCTGAGCTAAATTCCGTTTTGACTCCACAGGTGACCAGAGTCTTATCATTAGGTTTTTAATTGCTTATGGCCTGAGCCACAGACTTTGCCATTGCTTCTTGCATGGAAGAAATTGCAGTATAAATTGCAGATGAAACTGATTTGTGAACTGATAAGTCTACAATATTTTGTAAAGAATCCTCAGTGAGGATTTCACAGTCATGAGTAGCACCAGGTTTTGGTGAATTAGAAGGAGTTTGTCTTATTTCTTTAGAATTTGTAGTTGAATATTGCAACAAATTATAATTTGTAATTACTATTAAAATAGTAAAATAATGTTGCAAAAGATTAGGTAAAATTCTGACAGGAAAATCAAATAATGAAGTTATAATAATTACCAACAAAGAGCAACAAAGTTGTGGAGAAACACTGTGCTGAGGTAAAGTGGGTGGGAATTCCAGCCCATAATAATGCCGTCAGTCTATGAGGGACTAACTGAAATCGCGCGTGCAGCGATTCACATGAAAAACTGCCGAATTAAACTGAACAGTGAAATACACGTTCGTACAAAATACCCGAACATGAGTATAATAAGCGAATACAAAAAAAAAACAGATGGCCACGATTCGCGAGAAATCTACCGAACGCGAGTCATTCCAAATAACTGAATAGTAACAATTCGTATAAAAACTACCGAACACGGACAAACCGCAAACTCAATTCAGATGAAAAGGCAAGAATGCCAGTGTAAAAAATAAGAAAAATATATAAAATTAATTCAGAAAACATACAACATAAAAGAATAAATATATATACAAATATATTTAACCAAACCAGAAGGTATTCATATACAAAACAGTAGCATAAGTGAATATATATGATACTTATCTCTACTGGAGCAGCAAAGAAAGAGGGGGATCATTCACTATATAGACTATGCCGGATGCTTATTGGCTACCGAGTGTTCTATCTCAGTTACGGTACTCTGTTTTTTGTCTTTTATTCACTATTATTGAAAATATGTCTTTGCTGCTGGAGTTAAGTAAAGAATATTAATGCATAATACGAGCCTCCTGTTAGTTTTTTGGATAACACAGTTGCAGGAGTGGAAGCAAGGTGGGTTACTAAGGTGCATGGATGGAAAGCTTTTAACAGTTTAATTGCTATGCTTCCCTAAAGAAGTGAGTTTTTAAATGATCTTTTGAAGGAACTGAGACTGTGCGAGAGTCTAACGGAGCAGAGAATGGAAGTTCCATTAGATCAACACAGCCATAGAGAAGTTTTAAAGGTGGGCATCAGAAGTGCAAGTACAAGCAGCACATAGATGTAGATCTTCTCAGAGCGTAGGACCTAGATACTTGTATGTTACAAGCACCGATGAAGACTTTTTATTCCAAGTTGAAACACATTTGCTTTTATATTTTGAACTGAGCGGTGTAACTTTGAAGCTGCATATTTATATCAGTCTATTTTTGCTGTGTTATATTTAGTTTTATTAATACTTTTCTTTTTGACTGAATTCCTGCTGGCTTCCTTCATTTTGGATCCCTATAGTCTGGAGAGGAACCTTTGGTCAGACTATATAGAGCATGGCACAACTCTTGTTTGTGAGTATTATTTTACCTTTTATTAAATTCAATTGGTTACACATATTATGTTTTTATCTTTGTAGATATCTTTTGATGCTGTGATTAATCTCTCATTCAACTAGTATTAGTGGAGTATACTGAATTCCTGATTTATAAGTAATATTGTTTGTGTGTGGTTTTGCACTTTGGTGTATATTTTCATGTGGCTTTATATCATTTTATATCATACTTGTATATTAGTGAGGATACATAGGTAAGAGCAGCGTTATGTAGAGATTTGAAAGCAAGCACCAGAATTTTAAATTGAGCCCTAAATCTTACGAGAAGCCAGTTTAAGGACTGATAGAGGGTCGAGACATGGGAGGTGCGGGTAGACAGGAATATGAGCCTCACCACCTCATTAATTATAGACTGTAATGAGACAAGCTGGGAATGCGTAAGACCACTGAGAAGTGAATTGCAGTAGTCAAGGTAAAAGAGGATATCGGCATGGACCAGCACCTTAGCTGTATCCATTGTTAGATAGGGGAGGATACAAACTATGTTTTAGAGATGGAAATGGCAGTATTTAGTGAGTTATTGGACATGAGGGGTGAAGGAGAGGTTGCAGAACACCTGGGTAGCAATTATATCATTGGATACTTTAGTCAAAGCCATTTCAACAAAATGACGAGCAAGTAATCAAGACTGAAGTAGATCGAGCAGAGAGTTGAATTCAAGAAAGTCAATCTAGCTTACACAGCTCTCTCAAGGATCTTGGAGGCAAACAGTAGTAGAAACATAGTCATAATAGGGTGGTAGTTGAATGGTGGGTTAGATTCAAGGTTGGGCTTTTTTAGAATTAGGGTAATGGTAGTATGTTTGAAGAGGGAAGAAAATATGCTGGAGGAGAGGGAGAGATTGATTAGTTTAGTGAGGGGCAGAGCAAGAGAAGGGGTTAAAGTGTGTGTGTAAGGGAATAGGATTAAAGGAACAAGTGGTGGGGTTTGAGGATCAAAGCAGAGCAAAAGCCCCTTCTGGCATAGATTGTGTGACTGAATGAACAGAGGAGGAATGGGGGTTGAACAAAGCATTAATAGGGTTAGGAAAGAGATTAGAGATCTCTTTCCTGATCGAGAAAATCTTCTCAGTGAAGTGAGTAGTGAGGCTTGTAGCAGTCAAGTTAGTAGGAGTAGAAACAACAGGACAAAATAAGAGAGTTAAAAGAGTGAAAGAGGTGTTTTACTTCTAAGGCTTATGAGGGTGTTAAAGTCATTTTCTTTTGCAGAGGAAAGAGCCAGACTGTACAAGCATATAGTGGAGAAAGTCAAACACAAAATGAAAATGTCTCCAGCATTGTTAAACAGTTTTGAAACATTTTTGGATGTACTGGGTCAGCGTTCAATGTATAATTATAGAACGTGACATTATGTCTAGTTCAGATGAGCGGGAGGTGGCAGAGCTAGGACAGGTGAGGTTTGAGATTGGTGAAAGGCGAGTTCTGAGCTTGGTGGAGATTTGCTGCAAGTCGAGACAGTGGAGGTTTCTACGAGATTATACCGGGCTGGGATGATTTAAGTATGGGATATGCCGATGTCAATGGTCAGCAGATGGTGGTCTGATAGAGGAAATAATAAAACAGAGGCAGTACAGAAATTGGTGAAGAAGAGTGTTTCCCGCTGTATTAGTTGCTGAGTTAGATCATTGGATGAGACAAAGGAAAAGGTTACAGTGAGTGAGGATGTGCCTGGACAAAAAATTTGGTTTGGTTCGGCACTTCCGAAATTCAGGACTCCTGCAATTCGGTTCGGTTCGCACTTCCGAAATTCGGGACTTCGGGACTTCCAAAATTCGTGACTTTGGGAAATTCGGGACTTAATATATAGTGACAATGTGTTACATATACTTTTTTGCCAATAAGTAATGTGCTAACAATGCTTAGTGCCATAAAACAGATTTACACAATACTATCCTGAACACAAGAAAAAATCATTTTATGGTAATTTTTTGTGGCACGTTGTTTAGCAGTGAATGGATTGAAAAGTTCATTTTATTCAGTTTTCAAGCCAGCTGACTTGCCAAGGTAGCTAACATTATGTCAGCTAACACTGTGGATTGCAACTCTCATGACACTCAGCCAAACACTGAAACACACGCACTCTATCACAGACACACTCTCATACACTCACATTTTTTGCGGACTACAAGTATTTGGAGATCGGCTGCTAACATTCTAGCTGCTGTGGAATGTAGCGCTCACCACACTCAGCCAAACCTTAAAACATACACACTACTTGTTGCTGACTCTTGATACATGGGGAAGGAATCTTTACTTTTCCAATAAATCTTTAGCATTAGAAAATATACTGCAATGCACTATATACCTGAAAAAAAACAAAACAGAAATGTAAACAGAAAACTGATCTGAAAAATATATATTTATAGAAATGTTGCTTATTTCTTAATATAATGAATATTAAAATGACTGCAAACAGAATGTTTTGCATTTTTATATGTTATTGTAATGCATTGTTGTAGTGTGTGAATGTATTACTGCAGACTGTCTGTGTTTTTTGTTTGTCTGTTTGTGTTTGTACGTTACACACAGCCTTCCATACTGTAACAATGTAACACACACTGTGCAGCCCTTTTTCAGTGTATTAAATTGCCAGTTACTTGGGTAAGATCCTTTGCTGCTTTGTTCCCACCAGATATAATCCTTTATCAATCACAGTGACGTTTTCAGGGTTATCTCTTTATACCTGCTGGGTCGACAGTCTTTCAAATAACACCTTGTATGTGTGACAGATCACAGTAAACAGCATATTTTACCCATTACTGCTAAAGGTATAATCACAGGAGGAGAACATAGCTGTTGATATTACAGAGATGCCAAGTATTTATTCAAACCCAAAGGAAGAAAAAATCTTTTCATCCAGGGCATTTTTAACATCATCAGTAAAGTCTACTTTCTCTCCCAAAGTCAGGTTCTATATTTGTATTACTCTAGTATGCATCAGTTATATCAGTAGGATTATTAACTATATATAGGCGAATTAAACACATTTCAAAGCTATGGGGCTTCAATGTATACAAATCCCAGCCCTATAAAAATGTTTATGATATTAATTTATCACTAAGGAAACACAGCAATAAGTAAGTAGACTGGGTGAGGGATGGGGAGCTTGCTTTATTATCTCAGGTGAATTGTACTCCAGTGTGTTCTAATGTATGGGCAATAGGTATCTGGCTAATGGAGTAAGTGCATTAGCCAGTCTATCAAGGTCCTGTAAGTAAATGTGAAATATTGGTTTGAGCTATAGCGAGAGATCAGATGTTAAGACAGAAGTATTGGGCTAGGCACGAATTTGCCATTGATACTCAGGTTTAATGGTAGTGTGATTTATAATTATTAAGCCATTCTGTTTTAATTTTTTTTTTCTATCCACAGCACACAAATTATTTCCTAATATCTTACTAACTATGACACTGGGTAAGAGCTTCTACCCACTCTAATCTAATCCCAAACACTAATAAGGAGCTGCAGAGTCACTAGATCTGTCTAGACCAGGGATAGGCAACCTTCGGCACTCCAGATGTTGTGGACTACATCCCCGATAATGCTCTTACATCCATAATGCTGACAAAGCATCATGGGAGGTGTTGTCCAAAACATCTGGAGTGCCGAAAGTTGCCTATGACTGGTCTAGACTGTGGACCTCACAAGTCAAACTTGTTTGGGTTAGTTTTGAATATCTACCAACCTGATCAACCTCCCTAGGAATGGAAAGGACACAGGCTAACACCCTATTTTTCTATCAAGAGGAACTGGGTTTACTCTAACAAATCCCAAGATTTGAAAATTAAGTCATTTCCTAGTGAGAAAAGAAGAATTTGATAACAGTATCACTTGAGTCTGGATGATGGGAATATTAGTGTCATAGAGAACTAAAGTTGGTTGTTGTAAACTGATATACAGTGTAACATTCTTCATTCTTCCACTGGGTACAGCTCTGTGTGATGCCTTGTTTCAACTGCAATAATATGTGCTTAAATTAAAAGGGCAATCATTTCAATGCAAAGATGGCATACCTCCCTGAAACACCACAACCCCATTAGGAATATAATTACACTGGGAATGGGAACATTACATTAAAATGAAAGAGCCATTTCTAGTCCCTTTATGGCAGTAGTGATTTCAAGATCATGTATTATCTAGAGAATACAAACATTAGAATTGAAATAAAATGTGTATTATTTGTTAACGGTGCCATAACTCCTCTTTTCCCATTGCCCATGCAATCCCTTACATTATGGATCAGTGATCTGTTAGTTAACTTACCAGTGAAAGAGTTAATGATAGTATCATTATGACTACAACATATCAATGCCAAAAAGCTGAAACTAAAAACTTTGAGCCAATGCTGTTCCTCACTGGGATGCTGTAATATTGTGTTTAGGCTCATGTTAATTTACCTGTAGATACAAATGGCTGAGGACAGAGGAGGGTTAAGACAGTCTGCATGTTATTATCTTACGGTAATGTCACTGTAAATAGTATGTCATAGTGCATGAACTTAATTCGTTTGCAAAATATTTGTTCAGTTTCTGTAAAGATCTATTAGGTAACTGTGTCAAAGAATAGACGTTCTTAACCTTTCTTTTAAATTGCTGCCAGGCATTAAGTGGTGTGAGTGTTTGGAATTAAATGACTTTCACTAATTGCTCCTCAGGATTAGAAAGTGCAAGTAGGAGGAGATAAGAGAGATTTATAGTGGCCGTCATGCTGTCTCTGCAATCAGTTATACATACACATTATATTAGCTTTCATCCCTTCCAAGCAGTAAATGAATATCCAGCAAAAGTGTAAAAGCAAAGTGTAATAAGGTAAAACCTTGGAAAGTTTTTGTAATACACTGAGATAAACAAAATAATGTAAATCTGGAATCAAAGTACAATGAATAATGATCTTAAAAATTATCACTAAAACAAAATATTTAATTGCTGTGTATTATTATTGATATATATTCCTGTTTGGCCAGATCCACTGTGCTTTCCTGGGCATATATAATGTTTGCATATTGCAGGGGATCTCAAGATAAGCGTGGAATCCACATTATTAGCACTTCGGCAATATTAGCACTTCGGCAATTCAGCTATTCGGCAAATCCGAAATTCGGCACTTCGGTACTTGCCTGAAATTCGTCTGAATTGACATTCGGAACGAAACTAATTGCACATGTCTAACAGAGAGCTGTTAGGGTTGATGATTGGGATGTGAAAGGAACACTACAGGCACCCAGACTACTTCAGCTCATTGAAGTGGTCTGCGTGTAGTGTCCAGGCCCCTTAGCCTTGCAATTGTAATTGTTGTTTTTGATAAACAGCAATAATTACATTGCAGGGTTAACTCCATATATAGTGGTGGTCTAAAAAACAGCCATTATAGGGACTGGGTGGTTAGGTGACTTTTGGTCACCTAACTAATGCTGGCTGTCCAGCGTCACTCAAAACCCCATAGGAGAGCATGATACAATGCATTCATATAAGGGAAGATTGTTTAACATGTTCATTGGGGAGAGAAGGATGCTTACACTGCGTTTTTACAGTTATAGGTCTGGGAGAATTGAAGGTCACCAAAACATAAAGAAGCAGGAGTACCGCTATCAGAGGGAGATACTCAGTGAGTTCTAGTAAAGTTAGAGATTTTGAAATGAAGAGGTCATGTATAGCTGTAGATTTCAGTTTGCTGCTGACAGAAAGAGTGTTCCACAGTGCACACTTGTGCTCAGCAGGGGTTAAATCAGACTGATACAAAGTGAACACCAATAATAAATAACATAACATTTAAATAAATACATAATAAATAAAACACAAAGTCAGAAGTGTTGCAGAAAAGGCTGTGGTCTTTTATTTGGTTTACAAATAATACAAACAACACTTATTAACTTTATAACCAAACAACTCCGGTTTTTAAACCCCCAGAGCATTAACCAAACATCTCCGATCTTTAAACCCCCAGAGAATTAAAACATAACTCACCAGAGTTACGCCCTATTAGCCAGAACTTCAACCAAATGATCCTAAACTCAGCTAGTCCACCCCTCTTTAAATTAGGCAGGTGACCTCAACCCCAATAAGAGACCACGACAATTGAATAGGGAGGGAGGGCGGGGAAAACAGCTCCAGGTAGGTAAAATTCTTCTTTCTTCAGGGCGCCTATATATATTATAAATTCTTTCTTTACCTCAGGGCGCCTTATATATCCAATTGGAACACTGTCCGTGTGGACCCCTGTTTTGAAAGACTCACGAGGGCACTGCAACAGCCGTTGCAAATGCACTCGCGGTCATCGCTATTCGTGCCACAGCCTGACCCCTGATTAACCCCGCGACGCACATGTGTACCTACTCTATGGACTAGGTACATTCTTAACATTGTTAAATGAAGAGAAAAGACAGGATACTGGGATGAGTTTCATGCGGTTTCTGGTAGGCTTAGTGTGAGCAGAAGAAGTGAAGGGCCCTGGATTGGGAGAGACATCACCAGCTGCTAGAAGCATGAGAAAAGACAATGAATGACAAGAGATGAGTGTTTTTTTTTCTTTCAGATAAGCATGCAAACTATCAGAAAGGTTGGAGATGAGGGAGCAGGTCAAGAGTGCTGAGGAAAGGAGATGCACTGGTGTACAATGTTTGAAAAAGGTATACAGGATTGATTTGAAATATTAAAGTAGGAGTAGGGAGAGTAAGAATGGAGTTTAAGGAGTTAAGAAAATGTAAATGTGTGCTGATTAATGTTCGCAGCTGTCATTTATGCAAAGCTCTTTAATATTTGTGTCCATAATAACGCTAGTTCTCCAGCATTAATTTTAAAATAGTTATTGATCATTTACGTACCTAAATAAATTTATTTTATTGTACATACAAATACATTTATGGCATTTTGGGAATTAATTAGTTTTTTCAGGCGCTATCAGGAGTGCATACAAAATTTGCAATTATAAATACAGTACACATTGTTGTAAGTATAGGCATGGTATAAATGCACAAATGCATGTGAATCTAATACGTTCTGTGCCCAGAAAAAGCAAAGCATTTAACCCCTTAAGGACACATGACATGTGTGACATGTCATGATTCCCTTTTATTCCAGAAGTTTGGTCCTTAAGGGGTTAAACTACCCTTCATATTTTTGGTTATAGGTCCAAGATAAAATAGAAAAAAGGATTAGTTGGGGAGAAAAGGGGAGAATAAGCTGGACAAAAAAAAGAGATAAAGGCCCTAATCATCTTAACCAATATGTCTTCTGTATTAAACTTGATAATCATGGTGTGGTTTATATGCTCCTGTCTTGCATAAACTGATAACTCTGTATCTTTACAATTGTACTTTTACCATTGTGCATTTTTTCATGTAGACTAATGACAAGATGTACTATTTCTCTGCCAGTGCTCCTAAAATAAAGAATAATAAAAAAAAAAAAAAAACGAAAGAGATAAAGGGACACTGTAGTCAATATAATATAATTAAATTAGTTATAATACCTGGAGCCCTCTGGCATTGTTCCTCGTTTTAGTGTTAAACTATTGTTAAAGGACCACTCTAGGCACCCAGACCACTTCAGCTTAATGAAGTGGTCTGGGTGCCTGGTCCTTCTAGGGTTAACCCATTTTTTAATAAACATAGCATTTATGAATGGGTTAAGCCTCCCCCCTAATCCTCTAGTGGCTGTCTCATTGACAGCCACTAGAGGCGCTTGCGTGCTTCTCACTGTGATTTTCACAGTGAGAGCACGCCAGCGTCCATAGGAAAGCATTGTAAATGCTTTCCTATGTGACTGGCTGAATGCGCTGAATGCGCGCGCTGAATGCGCGCGCAGCTCTTGCACTATAGTGCCAGGAAAACAAGTATGTTTTCCTGGCACTATAGTGGTCCTTTAAGTAGTTTAACACTGAATGAGGGTCCCTGGCCCTCGACAAACGGGCCCCTACCAGCAGAATGGCCAAGGCAGAGTTATACATTTTGTCATAGCCTTATCAATAGCCTTATCATTTAACTAAAAACAGTCTGCTGACACTCTCATCCAAACACAGCCATATATTGCTATTCAGGCTAATGCTTCCTCGTTAGCCCAAGCAGCACAGAGTGGACAGATGTCTAGGGACTCTCATTTAGCACTGAGTTAAAAATGATTCAACACTGAATGGATGGATGGTGGCAGGGGACTGCAGACACTATAATCACTTCAATGAGAAATTAGGAACTGGGGCACTGTATCACAACCAAGAGGTCCAAATTGTATTGTATTTCTGTACTGTCATGTAACCTTGCAGTAAGGTATTCCATTTTCTTCATATATCTTGTAATAATCTTGTTATGAGGTATTCCAAGGTGTTGAGGTTTTCTACTTCTTTCTATACAGATTTGATCAGCAGTACAGACACTACGCATGAGGTGTAATCAGCTCTTGTGAGGCTAACATGGCTAACATGAGGGTGTTTGCTATTCAGCAATGCCACCAGGTCTGGGTGAAAGTCTGCCCTTAATACCATGTCTAACAGCCCAAATACCATTCATGTTTTTCACTATTTAGTACATATACCCTTAAAAAAGCATGCACACATTTTTTTTGCATGTTTTCTCTGTTTTCTTTAAAAACAGATTGCCAGAGCTAAATATCTGCTTCTCACTCTCTGCTGGAATTCAGAGCATACACACTTAATTGCAGCATTCCAATGCTTCTCACCTGCTGCTGTAGTATAGCTCAATAAAAATGGTAGGTGTGCTAGGTTAAAGCGAATGAGGAAGAAAACTCAAACTAAAAGTGAATGAATAAGTGGTGATCCTTAATAAGTATACTCTGATGTGCAGCAAATAATACTCCAGAGTTGTATCCGTACATGCAACTATAATTAATGACAAATAAAAACAATAGTGGAAGTGTGCTCAAATTCACATAACAATACTTATCTTATGATCAATGGTAGTCTTCAACCACAATGAAAGAGTAATTACTTACAAGAGTGTGACGAATTGCCCTTTGCCACTTGTTCTTGGAGAGGACTAATGGCTAGCCTTTTGCCTTGTGACCATGGCCCCTGGGAGGTATTGCCATTTAAAAACTATTTATGGCTATTGTATTTTGGAGATCATTTCTGGCCCTTTAAATTGTACTGGTCTAGTTCTGCACTTTTGAAGTGGCACTTCGGATGCAGCCGAAGTGCCGAAGTAGTCGAAGGTTCCGCAGTTCAGCATACGAACACGTGGCAGCGGCCATTTTAATTTAGCCGAACGCGGTCAGCTGTGTTTTGCCGTCGAGTTCATGGAACTTTTACCTTCTCTGGAACTTCGACACTTCGGTGGGAGTCGAACGGCGTTCGACTATACGAGCGCCACATTAACATTGCATATTTGTACAAACGGTCCCCGTTCGCACATTTGAACAGTATTTTAACTGTGGTGAAGGGACTGGCCGCACAGCCACAATCTGTGGAACTGTTTTGGGCAGGAAAGCCATGCTGGCGGTCGGTCAAATGAGACTTCCAGCTATCTCCCGAACCACTGGGCCAATTCGTATGATTTTTGGATATGTTTGTTCCCTAATTATGCTCATTCAAAAAATTGAATAGTTTTATTGAAATTGCATGTATAATTTTGAAGTTATAAAAATTGTGTAAAAAGTTAAATTTCCACTTGGAGATAATTGAGTTGATACAGCAATTAACTAAATTATCTCCCATGCAGAGGGGAAGAATTTTCTGTAATGAAGGGAGTGTTTAACTCTGTGACTGTAAACTATTGGTTACTCAGTTTGTGTTTTCAGTACCCAACAAGGTCCACATGGGTGGTAACCTTGTTGGGAAACTTGTATATAAGAAGCAATTAAGTTCAGTATGTTCTGTTCTGATCTGCTTAACCCTCAATATGTAGCCTCGTCTTGTTATTGTAGGGAACTGGGGATTGCTATACTTTGTATACTCCCCTAAGCTCTAATCACTTAGCTATTTTTAGAGCTGTTCCTGATACGCTCTACAGGAGGAGAGGTCTTTCCCACACGGTCCTGGAGGACAGAGGCTGATCCAGGGTGAAAGGAAGATGGCGAGACTCCAGTTAAGCTATAGTGGTTGTGGAGTTTGCGGTGGTTGTGGTGTCCGGTGCTGTGCTTGTGGTCCTCGATGTCAGCTAGGAAGCGTCCGTCAATGGAGGTGCCCTTTCAGGGTGCCTGGTGATCCATTACAAAGAGTAAATAAACACAGCCAAATTGTTTAAAACCATTCAAATACATTATATACACACATCTGTAAAACACAAGTTCATGTAATTATATGACTTGGAATGATGTGCAATAATGAGAGATTGCCCACTTACAGACTGCAGAGACCACACTCATGCCTGCATATTGTGTATGTTGAGTAAGGAGGTATAGAAAGGAGACTTCAATCTCACTATCAGCCCTCGATTCCACCCACCAGGCAGACAGCCCTGTTCACCCTATAACTCTGTCCCGGCTCCCACACTCATGTCAGGAAATAGGGAGGAGGTCAAGGGTTGATAAAAGTAATAACATTTGTTACAAAATAGAATTAAAAGTCCTTACATGTAGGTATCCACCTAACAGCAGCATTTTGTGTAGTATTCAGAAGAAATATGGGATTTAAATACGATTGCCACACCAGACTCCTCATGTAGCCCATGGATCAGCACAGCTAAGAGGAATAGGCCTTGACAGAGCCAGGAGGTAGGCATAGTAGCCACAGGAATTTAGTGACAGCTAGCATGCTGGGTAGGGCGGAGCCATAAGGGGAGTATTTATATCAGCCATTATATGAAGTGGCCATTTTAACTGAACCTAAGCTTACCTGTCAGTTGTGAAAGCTGCCTGCCCTAGAGGGAGCAGGCAGCAGCATGGAGGCAGCATGAAGAACAGAGCAGTACTGAGACAGGAGGCAGCATGGAGTTACAGGAGAGGCTGGAGTGAGCTGCTACTACATGATCACTCCCATCAGCAGCATGGAGGCAGCATAGAAGAACAGAGGCAGTATGGAGGTACAGGAGAGGGGGAAGGATGCAAGGGCCCAGCAGTGTAAAAGCAGTGTCCCCCCAATGGGCAGGGGGGGGGTCCAGGTCGGCGGGACACAGACGGAGGCGGCCCTGGATGGGGCCAGGGTCAGGTCAGAGGTGAAGGAAGGGGATAGTGAAAGCAGCAGACGGAGTCTTCACAGGCGCAGCAGAGCAGCTATGGAGGGGAAGGCCAGCAACCAGGATTAATTAAAGGGGCCACAAGTGGATGAGGCGGCCGGGGAGAGGCCAGGTACTGCAAGCAGAGGGCAGAAGAAAGGACATGGACGGGTGAAAATGGACGTAAGGCACATAGGCAAGCGGGAGCCGAAACACAGGAGGAGCATCAGCAGGTGTGGAGGGAGCAGCGCAACGACAATGACAGGCACAGCAGCAGCGGGAGGTCGGATGAGGGATGGAGGAGCAGGTCGAGGAGTGTTGAGGCTACAGGCTTGAGGCTGGATCAGCGCGGACAGGAGTCGGCATCCACCGGATACTCCAAAACCTGGCAAGGTGGATGGAAGGACAGCGCAGACGGGGGTTCGGGCGGTGAGTCAATAAACACACCACACTTTTTTAAATTGCAAAAATCATTTTAGAGTCATGAACAAGGAAAAAAGGGGCCGTCCCCGCGGTGCGGAAGGGTGGGGTCACCAGAGCGCAGTTGGGAGGCCGAAGTAAGGGTGGTGGTGACGGCGTGCCGGGTAAGGGAAGGGGAATATGGTGTACCGGTACTGGGGACATCTGATGGGGCAGGAGAACAGTTAGATGTGTGGCAATATTCCAGGTGCGGCGTAACAAAATGGGCACATGTCCTTCGCGGGGACATTGGGGGGGCACTTGAAGGTGGAGGATAAGATTTGATAAAGGGGATTTGAAAAAAAAAAATTCCTGTCTTCTGCTCGAGGAGTTCATTGATTTAAAATGGGTGGTTCCTAATGATGGTGCAGGAAATGCGCTCTTTCCGGGGGCTGCCGGCGCACCCCCAGGAGGTGCGGTGCTGGCTGGACAGAAGAAAGGTCAGTGCAACTGGGGACCGTCGGGTAGGCTTCGATACGGGTGTTCCGGAGGCGGTGGGAGTCACGGTGTCAACTGACGTGTCAAGAAAGGAAAACCTAAGGCAGGAAGGGTACTCGGCAGGGCTTCAGCCCCGCGGTTGTGGCGCGGAGCGGCACCGGTGATGATCAGTGCATTGCTGCTGTGGCTAAGGCAGTAAGCCTCCCATGAATGCGCTAGTTTCATGGCTGGGATTGTTGAGGGGGTTTACGCTATTCCATTCAAAGTCGAGGGACCAGGAAAAGTGGTGGGCGAATATCAAGTGCATGGGGGAACTTTGGTTTGCGAGTGGTCACGCGAGGAAGCCCAATTGGGGGGATGGCGGGTGCGTTACATCCGCACAATTAGCTGACCTGTGGGTGTCTCCATGGGGGGTGGTTCCTAGAAATGGGCGGGCAAATTCCGTCCGATACAAAACTTATTGCACCCGAAAGGGGCATCGGTAAATGAGGACGTCGCCGCGGAACTGTTCTGTATCGTTGGCATCATTCGGCCTTGCCGTCGAGTTGGTTTGGGGGAACAGGACGCGTTCGATTATTGGCGACCCTTCCATCTTTTGGGTTGCATGTTTGCAGGTTCCTATTGGTAACCTCTACTTGCCAAGGGGCAGTTCCATTCATGTTCCTACTTCGGGAAGTTGGATCCGTCTGGGGGTGGCAGGTGAAAGAGGAATCAGAAAGGGGTTCCTTAGTACATTATCTGTAAGATAGCTTGCTGTGTTGGCTCGGCTGGGCCGGTCCGTTGTGGACATACCTTACGGTCGCGGGAATCCTACCGCACGTCTTTGCTTGGGCTGGAAATTGTTTCGGTGGTAGGAGAGTGTCGATTGCCTGGGGCACTTCGGGAGTTCAGGCTGAAGGTTCGCAAGTCCAAGAAGGTCACTGAGAAATCGCAGTTGTTCATAAGGCAGTTTCAAGTTGCATGTCGGGTTAGTCACGAGGACTGGGTCGGTAGCCATTTCATGGCGAAGGCTACTTGTGGAGCCTTTGTGGGTGGTATCGAGTTGTTCACGGATACCTCTGGGAACATAGATTCCAGGGCATACCTAGAAGGCAGCCTCACTAACGGACACTACACTACCCGTTAACGAATAATGCATCACCAAGTTTGCACCAGACAACCGCAACAACGAATCTTGAGATAATAGACACGACCTAAACATACTAATACACACTCTTGTGCTACTCACGATAATTGTAAAATGTTAAATATCTGTAACTCAATATAGGACCTGGGTGTCCACAAGGCTATAGCTCCGTTCACTCTTTACTGCTCATTCTTTCTACAAAATAAAAGATTTTCAGAAAAAAAAAAAAAAGAAAATTCGGAAAAAATCATTTTCATCTGAAATGAATGCCCAAGGTTACTGCCTACCCAAAAGTAGTTCCTTTAGAACTGTCCTTAGTGGCTACAGGCCACAAATCAGTGCTAGGAGATTTATATCCAACCCAGCTCAACTGAACAGCCCTAGTCTACATATATATTGATCATCACAACTTTATTTTTTAATTATTCACTTTATACACGTTAACCATGTATAAACAATAAAACTCCTTAGCATCATAATGCAATTACATGTTTCACATTTTCTAGGAGCGCATTATACTGCTGTGAATGCAAGCTATTTTAATATGACTCAAAATCAACCTTACATTTATATTCAGAACAATGTGCACTTAATCTCTGTACAAATTATCATTCGCAAATATTTCATGTGAAAATTTAATTGAAGCATTAAAGATAAATGCATTGAAAGGTCTATCCACGTCACTTTGCCCTATGAGCTTGATTTAATGTAACTTGCTGTTTACAAGTTGTTTGAAAATTGAGTTTCTGAATCATTTGGTACATTTAAAAGTAGTTTTGCAGAGCTTTGCCACATAGTGTTTAATTGCAGGGTTGTTTATTTTGGTGCCCTAAAGGGAATAAATGTCTTTTCTGGTGCACCTTAAAGCTATGTAGGTTAATTATACAAAGAGCGACGTGTTAAATTGTTTGCTGCACATTAGTACAAAAATTATAATGTATTATGCACTAAAACAACAAATCTTTTTAATTAGCCAAATGATTATGCATCCATTAAACTGTGGAATGCTGCAAATGTTTTTCATGTTTCTTATTTTTCTAACGTTGCTTCTTAAATTAAATCTATTTATGAAATATTACCATAATATTGTTTTAAATGTGTTAACTATTATAAACCCCATCCTTCCCAACCACCTGTATTCACTGGCAAAATGTATGTGTATAAATACTCACATGTAGATGTGGGGACTGTGTGTTGTTTTTTTAGAGAAAATGCCAATGTTCCAGTGATCAGTAGGACATGTTTCTTTGTTATGACAGACTGATAGACAAGAACTGCTAATGATTTCTACTACTGACCTTATATTACTAAACTAATAGATTTTTAGCAGTTGAAGTACTACAACATGATATCAGGGTACTTTTTTGTCTTGCAGAGGAATTTGCCAGAGGGTCCTCTGCAATTGTGTGGGAACCTTGCTCAAGATTCCTCTTCTTCCCTCAGTGGTACGAACTCTGGCTGCTGCAACTCTGCACCCTTTTATGACGCAGAACTACATCCCAACGATGTCATGGCCCTTCAAAACATTTGAATTCAAACATTTTGGGGGCATGGCTATTGAATTAAAGTGCCAAACTCTAAATAGGCTTTTATGGCTTAGGTCCTTGCCATGTTGTGGTCTAATCTTGATACCTAATAACGTTTTATATTCTCTCCGTGTATTTCTGTTTTTTATCTCAGCTATACTGACTACTCTCTTTTCTGCAAAACTTGATTAGGCTATGTTACCTGCTATCCCTGGCTTCTGGCTTTCCTGACTCTGGCTTGTCACTGATCATTCTCTGTCTCTAGAACATTAAGCCCGACCTGGTATATGTTTATGCCTAGTTTTCTATTGCACACTGCGTGCTGGGTCTCTCTGTATTCCTGACACATGATTGCTACCACTGGCAAATAAGCATTGGCATTGCCTACCATAGTTCCTATCCCATTCCTGCTGCTAACAGTGACTCAGATAAGGATTTGAGTGATCCCAGAGATTGCCAATATCTTTTCCATAAAGCGTGTCAGAGGAGAACTGTATAAACTAGTTTTTATACTTGTGCAATCGGTTTGTCCCACATCAAATTCATCTGAATTTTGGGAAATCAGCAACTCTGAAATGGCATATGGATGTTTCACAAAGCAAACAAAAACAGACAACAGATGAGCTATTTCATTTGTTTTGTGATTTAAATTTCTGTCCATGGCACCAAAAAAAGATAATTGATGCCTGGGGAACAGCCGCTAAATTTGAATTTTAGTCACTGATTCAAGATGTGACAAACAGAAGGGAAAAAGGGAGGAACAGTAAAAAAAAATCTACATTTATATATTATTTCTTTTTTTCTTAATCAGTGAACCAAATGGTATGAAAATATCAAAGAAGTCTTTAGTTGAGACACCATGAGATTGATTTAGTTACACACTTTTTGTTGTGATCCAGATAGCAGTTCAATAAAACAATATCATAATACTGCCAATATGTTCAAAAAAACCTTTGTAGGCTAAAATTATACTACAAATTAAAAGAAAAGATTGACTGATTTATTCATGATAGTAAAATAATAGTCTTATATATATATTAGACTGAATGACTAGTAGCCCAAAAAGAATTGCGATGAAATATTGTATATAATATATATATATATATTTATATATTTTAAATACATAATATCTTCCTCAATATGTCATATTTGTTATAAACTACAATTCCGATAATCTTCAGGCAGAATAATGTTTGTCTGAGCATCATGGGAAATATATTCTATTTCAACTTGCTCGAGCTTTCAAATCTAGCCAGTATGTATTAGTAAACAATAATCTAGCAGAGATGTGTGTAAAAATGGAAACATCAAATAGCTCTGAATATGCCATATGAACTATTAAGGAGTGTTTATTTTTTGGAAACATATGCTTTCATAGGAGCAATTTACATCACAGGGATGATGAATTGCGAAGATAGAATACTCCCAATTTAAAACTGACCTAGTAAATTAACCACTCTGAATTCAAAGAACAAAAAGTATAAAAATATACACAATTTGACCATGTAACTTGACTACTCTTTACATTATAGGTACTACAGTATTTAGGGTTACATATCTCAACACAAATGTGCTTTTAAATTCAAAGGTAAAATGCAATGCACATATGAACAAAAACAGAACAAAACTGTACTATTAACTGGCAAAACTTTTTATATTAAAAGAACAACATGAGCAGACTGAGTTCAAGGACGCAATTATATTTACAGCCAGAGCAAATCCAATTTTGAAATAAATATACTTGTATTTGCGTATATTTATTCATCCACATAAATGGGTGCACTATGTGTAAAATTATTATTAGAAAATAATGAAGAGAAAAGTTAATAGAAAGTTATCAAGAGAAAATCTATTTTTTTCACCATAAAAACATTTTGATTTCTTTAGGTAGTATATTTGTTTTTATAAAAATATAACAAATTAAAAGATTGTGAAATGCTCAAAGTTTTCTGTTATAAAACAACAACTACAAAACCATTACATATTTACTAAAATGTGCATAGCCGAATGCTTAAATAGTTATATGATTAATTTAACAACTCCTGTCAATTGAGTCTATAGATTGGGAATATGTGTTTCAAATAGAGTGTAGTTTAATCCCTTCACTACTGAGCACTTTTGAATGACAAAAATATTAGCATTATCAGAACACACCTATTTTCTGTATAGGTTGCATTGTAGACAAACTTAAAACCAAATATTATGTATTTTTTTTATTTTTCACTTATTTAAACTTCACTTAGCTTGATATTGAACAGCTTTAGACAGTATTCGGTGTTTCCTTTTATTACTATTGTACTATTTTACATAGGGTCTGAAATGTTACTATCAAAGCAAAAATTTAGTTATTTTCACATACAGTAGATGTGACATAAATAAATACAAATTGTCAAATATATTGCTTATAAATATTTGCAAGGACCTGAAGGCATTACAAGCAGTGCATCTTAAAAAAGAAAAATGGCAACAGACTGTAAAAATAATGTATGTAAATGTCAGCAAATACAGATAAAATATATATTTTTAATATAAATAAAGCTATTTTAAACTGTGGTAGTAATCTTTATCAATTTCTGGATTGCTAATGTAATGCTAGCAGTGAAATGGTAGAGTCCATTCACCTCTTCTGCTTTCTAACTGTAGGCATTATATGATCAATTGAAACTTCCTATACTGTTTGAAAGCAGGGGGTGAGTTACAATTTTAGCAACTTTACAGGCATTATATCAGTGACTAGTAGCTTCTGGCAAGGAAATTCCTCTACAGGCTGGTAATCATAACTTGCGTATAAATGAAGGTGAATAAGACTTTAGGGACTAGATTTCATACTGCAAAATTCATTAAAATAAAACTGTTGAACTTATTAAGCTAATTAGAATTTATTGTATTATGTTTTGTTTTGTAAAGCAGAGGACAACACATCCCATGGCATGCTTATATGTTGTTGATTGCAAATGGGTTACTTGAATGTTCTACTTTGGAACTGAGAAATAAGCATTTGCTATCTGCGAGACAGGAGTACAGTCTGGCATTACAGACCAATCCAGACAAAATCTACATTATGACTGAGATCAGTTTGTTATTTTATAGTAATGCTATTGTGATGTTGTTTTTGCTTCTTTTACTATTTTCCACCAGTACATGATCTTCAAAAATCTGTAAGCAAATGTTTAACTGTAGTCACTGATAATAAAAAATATATAGCGTTAATCACTAATTCAACTTAAAAATTCTTTTGAGTGGAGAAAACAAGCTATTAAAACTAAGTAGAAGAGCTGTCTAGTGTTTCCATCATTTTACCTCTGAAATCATAAAATGTGTGTCCCAGTGACTGAAACAAAGTGTTCTTTTTTTTTTCCCGAGTCATAGCCTTTAGCATTACCCAAAAACTCTAGATGCTGTCCTTTAATAAACTTGAAATATTAATGTGCGTTTTTTTTTCAAGTGATGACATGCAATTTATTCCGTATTTAGTGAGTCATCCGACAACCTACAAAAGCTTGGATTAACTAAATGACTTGAAGTAACATTATTTTCTAAGATAGATAATAGCTCAAAAACAACTATTTGCCTAGTAAATGGTTCCCTAAATAGTATCTTTATGTTTCACATTTAAATTAACAAAAAAATTGTTTCATTAGTTATTGGATGATTTGGGCATTTTTGTCATAGCAATAAATACGATTTCCAATATGACTTATTTTCTTTGTGTTTCATTGATAAGGAAGCAGTACAATTTATTTTAAATTCTGTTAAGACCATCTCTTACTCCTAATGGATATTTGTTTTTGTTTTGGATCTATTGTAAAATTATGATCTGTGCAATAATCTTACCTGTCCCTAAAACAAGCATTAAATAATCAGTATAAGAGTAGGATGAGTGATTAGTGTTTAATTAAAAGGCTAGGTAACATTAGGAAACTTAGAAGCACAGTCTTGTTATTTTATAATTATAGAATATGTCCAGCCTCTTCCTCCTGTTAATTTACAGGCCCCATCCCATAGAATTAAAACTTTTTAGCACTGGGTTGCAATGACTGACCAGTTGCTTTTTAAAAAAACAAACAAAAAAAACAGTTAGTAGATATGCCCCCCAGCTCACTTATAGTAATATGACGGTTCTACAGACTTTGTATTTATTCATTTGTTTTCCATTGTTTACTGTGACAGCTGGCTAGCAAGCACTGCCCAACCAACACATAATTAACTCGCACCCCACCAAGGGTGTTTAAATATTTGCTAGATGGTTTTGGCCCATTTGGTTCAGGGCCATTCGGACTTTACTGAATAACCCTGTTAGCATTATCAAAACAATCACAAATACATATAATATTTAAGAATCCACCAATCCTGTTTTTAACAAAACATAGTTTGATATCACTGATATGTTTGACGTGTATTTTAATAATCTCAGGTTGCTTAAAGCTTGATTTGGTTTGCTGTCAAGAACAAATGAGAAATGTGTCCCTTTTGCTTCACATTTCTTATGCATCTTCGGTTATTATATATAGGTGAGGATGTTTTATCCTCAGAAACAGAATATTTACAGTTACAAACGTTTTGTGTGCTTGTATGATCCTATTAATATAACTTTCTATCAGGAGTCAAATCAGTCCTTTTGTGACAAAGCTTTACAAAATCAGACATCAATATAATATGAATGGGTGACAAGTTCAGCATTGCATAAAATTGTATTTGCAGTTTTTACAGACATGGTTCTATGCAAACATTTTTGGCAGTTCTATATTTAAATATCAATTATACAAAACATGCTTTATAGTCATTTACATAAATGGCTTGCAACAAATAACCTATTATATGCACCAATAAAAGGCAGTTTTTGAATTTGTTCTCTCCAGTTCATGACTATGTAAACTTTTGACTACCATTTGACTCAATCATACAATCTGTCTGGCATTAAAGTCACAATGGAATTTGTTACCTCTCTTGAGCAAATACCATCTGGATTCCCATACATTACTACAGACGGTCAAATGATATTGGCATAATTGATTAGGGAGCACAGGTGTGGTGAGAGCTTGTGCAAATGTAAAATGGAATTAAAGTGACAAAAGCCATCCAAGCATATTAAAAGTTGTGATAAATGTAACCTCCTAACTAGAAATGTGCATTCATTTTTGGAAGAATCACGAAATGACAGAATAGTAAGCTTTTTGGTCTTTTATTCAGAAAAAGAAATAATGACTGAAGTGCTCAATGACGGAATGGTCGTTTTGTTTATTGTGAGCGGGCTGCAAAATGTAGCTAGTCACAGTGCGGCAAACACAATGTGTGGTGAGTGCATTTTTACCTAATGCTGTGACCACAACAGTGGACCAATCCTTATGCCATACTTTTTTGAGATTGTATGTTTTCCACCCTCCGCCTCACCCTCCACCTTTTTTTGCTAGGAAATGAGAGCCTGTCAGCAGTCAATGTACAGGTACAACTTATTCTGTTTGAAAACACACAATCTAAAAAAAAGTATGGCATTAGGATTGGTCCACTGTTGTGGTCACAGGATTAGTCAAAAATTATAATCAGGTTTTTTTTTCCACTTGTGGCGCCGCCTCCCCCTCCAACTTTTTTTTGCTTTGTCTACTCTATAGGGCATGTGAGGGAGCCCTATTTTTCAGGTGTGCTGCCTTATATTTTTCTCTGTAAGGTCTAGTATATTAGCGCTGATCCTTTGTACATATTTTTAGGCTCTCATTTCCTGTTTGGTGAGGGTGAGTTGAGCAGCTGTTGAGTAATGTGTTGGTTTGCATTGCAGTCTTTAACTAGCTAATTTCTGGAACTGGTAAAATCAGGGCCGGCGCAGCCATAAGGCAGTACAGGCAGTCATCTAGGGCATAGTGGCACCGAGTGCAATAGCTGGGTGACTGGCAGGAGACGAGTGCATAGCGCTCCCCCTTCTGACAGTCACACCATGCAGTGTAGCCAAACACATAACAATAATAGACAAAGATCTTCTGTATCCTCTACTCGGAATGAAAGGAAATGCTGACAGAGAGTGACAAACAGCTTCCTGTCAGACCAGAGAGAGAATACTGAAGATCCTTTCAGCCACGCTACATGAACGGAATGATCACAGTAATGGAGGTGAAAGAGACCATGAAGGGATGGGAGGGGCAGAAGAAGGTAAATAAGAGGCTAGGAGGAAGTATGAGATACACAAAGGGAGATTATAAAAGACACACAAAGTGGCATTGTAATAAACATAGAAGGGAGTGTAAGACACACAAAGGGCAAAAATGGGGATAAGATACACTAAAATGGGTAAGAAATTCTATAGGGGGGTTAGGAGAAACAATGAAGATACATGTTTTTGTGGAGGCAGCAAAATGCATCTTTGCCTGTGTAGCCAAAAGTCCTTGTACTGGCCCTGGTTGACAGTATAGAGTAGTGGCCAGAGAGAATTATTCTTAATCTAAATTCTAAATTAAACAGAATGGTGGTGGTGGTGGGGAGGGGGGGGGGGAGAATTGGGAATGGAGTTCACAATAGGTTTAGGAGTACATGTTTATATTCCCAACACTATAGTGTTCCTTTAAGGTCAAAATAACAAAGATGTAAAATTTGCTATTAGTTAGTTGTAGCTTTAGTTTGGCTACTCTGGCCTTACATTTTAAATTCACTTTAGTAAATGACTCTACAAAAAACATAATTAATAAAAAAAAGAACAGCAGTGCAACAGATTTTGAGTAAGCTATTTTGTACTGTACTACTTCTGGTCTGTATCAATGACATCAACACACACATTATTCTCTAGTAAGAGCAATCTAACCAACTTTTCTGATACGCTAAAATCAAATTAAAATGTATCCAGCTAAAATGACATACAGGCCTTAATTTCATATTTTTAAATAATGATTTTATATTTTCCAAATGATTTTATATTTTGGGATAAACTTTTTAAATATATTTTTTATATTTTTTTTCAAAATATTAAAATATCAAACCAAATATCATATAAAAAAAAATAGATCAGTGTAAAAACAAATCTAAATATTAACATATTAAAAAATATCATTTGAAAAATGTATCCAGCAATATTAATTCATTTTAAAACCTTATCCAAAATATGAAATGGAAGCCATAATATGATAATAAACATTATATACAATATGTAGTTTATAATGAAAAAGGAGACTTCTTTTGGACTGGATCATGTTTTCAGGAGTTAACAATAATTAAAGGAACACTATAGTGTCAGGAATACAAAAATTTATTATTTTTGTATATTTTTTAGGTAATCGTCCCCTTTCCAATCCCAAAGGAAAGCAAACATTGGGAGGCAACTGCACATGCAAAACGCTACACTGCGCCAATCAACATCTCCTCATAGATATACATTAAGTCAGTACATCTCTATGGGGAATGTTCAGTGCCTCCATGCAGAGAGCGGAGATGCTTTCTAAGAAGAAACTCTAGTGGCTGTCTGAGTGATATTTACATTTTGCCTTTTCTCTGTAAAGACAGCGTTTTACAGAGATCAGCCTGCAAGAACATGCTATTGACACCAGAACCACTTCATTAAGCTTTAGTGGTTCTGTTGACTATAGTGTCCCTTTAAAATGAGAATATTCTTCCAATAACATAATTAATATCCACAACACATTTTTATTGAAATTGTAAAAATACTTTACTGGTTACAGAGAATTTTTTTCCTTCACAACAGACAAAAAAGTTAGTATTAATCATCTCAAATACTGCCTGAGAAGGGAACTAACTGAAATGGATGATATAGAATTTTGAGTGATCCTTTATTTATTCACTTCAATCATTGTGAAATGTTATATAAGGTTATATAGCACAATGCGTTGGCAGTGCCTTTTGATTTCAGAAATTAACATCACTTTGAAGATATTTATTGTTTTGTTACATGCTAATTCCTGACAGCCTTTATTAATAATCACATTTTGAAGATGATAAAGTGGAGCAGCTTTACATATAAAAGAAAAAGGTTTTACTGAAATTCAACTAAAACAGATTATTATTATTAATATTGGTATTTATATAGCGCCAACTAATTCCGCAGCGCTTTACAATATTATTAAAGGAGGGGAATTTATAATGAATGAGACAATTACACAGGAACAATTGGTAGATGAGGACCCTGCTCAAACAAGCTTACAGTCTAGAGGAGGTGGGATACAAATACACAACAGGGCAGCAAGGGTGACAGCCACCAAACAAGGTGGAAAAGTATCAGAACTGGAGGTGAGATTGGAATATGGCTCTTTAGGAGAGCAAGAGACAGATTTGGATAAGTATATATAAGTTACTCTGGGAGTCCATAAGCATCTCTGAACAGATGTGTTTTGAGGGACTTCTTAAACAATTGATGACTAGGAGATAGTCTGATGGGGGTAGGCAGGCTGTTTCAAAGGAAGGATTCAGCACTGTTTGCAAAACATGGTATAACATATAACTATTGTTTTTTATTGGATTTGTCTACTTTTTATGTATACTTTTCTTGACCAGCTCAGTCTTAGAGGGACACTATAAACCAGGGATAGGCAACCTTCAGCACTCCAGATGTTGTGGACTACATCCCCCATAATGCTCTTACACACATAATGCTAGCAAAGCATCATAGGAGGTGTAGTCCAAAACATCTGCAGTGCAGAAGGTTGCCTATGCCTGCTACAGACACCCAGACCACTTCATCTCATTGAAGTGGTCTGGGTGCAGTGTCTCTGTTCCTTTAACCCTGCAATGTAAACCATTGCAGTTTTCGAAAAACTGCAATATTTTTATTGCATTTTTAAGACTGCCTTCCAGATAGCAACTAAAAGTGTCTCCTGTAGTTACACTTCTTGCATGATGCCTTGCATGAAGACGTCCAGCATGAAGTAAAACCCCATCGAAAAGCATTGAGTTGTAGCTTTCCTATGGTGTGGTTCTCTCCACGAATGTGCATTAGGTTCTCCCCGTTGGTTGACATCACGATCTAAAGCCATGGGACATTGAAGGGAAATGGGAGAGGGGTGCGCAGGGCAGAGAGACATTATAGTGCTAGGAATACATATTTTATCCTGTTTTTCAGAAAAGGGTAGGGAAACCACATAGGATAGGTAGATAGATAAGTAGATAGATAGATAGATAGATCTCATTTGTGTGCGCAATGTGTTACTTTATGGCTTTGTGCAAGCTGTACAAATAGTCTAATGAACTAGGCAATGAACTAGGTAGATTTAACTTGTAGCAGATGGAGATTTTGTGTTGCTTCAGAAAGATAAACTGTGTTCAATATAGATACTTTGTTTCTTGTATCACCTTATAGATTTAAGCTAATTTGGATGAAAAAAATATCATTTGATTAGTTATATTTTTTGTGGGCTCTATATTAATTAACTTTATTTAAAACTATGATCTGCAATGAATTAGAGAACCATTGGGACAATGTTATATTACTGTTAAATGCATTACCTTCTAACATTGCTTAAAGGAACAATATAATCTAAATCACTAAAGAATTACCATGGTGCTCACCTACAGAGAACAGTTTGACTTCTTACCTGGGATCTGCTGGGTGTCACATCCCACCTCCACTACAATATACCAACAGATGAAAGTCCCTCAAGAGGAATTTCTCTTAGCTTTTGGTCAGTAGGCTTAGTGAAGGCGGGTAATTCTTATCCCAGGTAAGAAGTAAAACTATTCAAAAACAGTTTGACTCCTTACAATGGGAGTGAGCTGTAGGGATGTTGATACTTGGAGTGTTCTTTTCAAGTTTAGGCAACAAAATAAAGATTCTAAGTTAAACTGCTACTAGAGGAAAACTCCCCACAGCAAATTTAAAATATAGTGTTTTATAATTGTTTCCATCTTATATAATAGGTACAGTTCATATTTTTTATTTGCTTTATTATTAAATAATTACTTTATTAGACTTGTATATTTCAGTGTTGATCACTGGCAGAACTAGCTGTGGTGCATCCAGTGCGACTGCACCAGGTCCCACAAGCTTGGGTGGCCCATCAGGTGGTTCTCACACTCAGAGACATCTCTGATCAGGGGCTGCTGCCCTTTAACTTCGCAAAAGTGCTGTCAGATCAGCAATGCTTTGAGGAAGTGTGGTCAGGTAACATTCTCCGAGCTAACAGAATGCCACAGAGGGAAGCAGAAAAAGGAGAGGGAGAGAGCCTAGACCAGGCTCCCATTTGCCTAACCAGCTGCCATAAATGGATGCCAGGGAAAACATTACCCTGCTCCCAAAATGTATAGAAGCAGGGGGCAGCTACAAATAGTCAAATTATGACTTGTGCTTGTGTAAGTGTGTGTATATTTTTTGTATCTATATGTATATATGAGTATCTGTGTTTGTGTAACAGTGTGTGTTTCTGTCTTAGTACTTGTTTGTAGCTGTGTGTGTCAGTATGTGTATCTTTATCGGTGTCAGTGTATAGATGTATCTATGTCAGAATGTGTATTTGTGTGAGGCACTGTGTGTATTTATCCACACAATCCTGCATTCAAAGGCCAACAGTATACATAAATACATCCCTGCATTCAAACAGCAACACTATACAAACACATCCCTGCATTCAAATGCCAACACTACATGCAAGCACACCCGTGAATTAAAATAGTAACAGTACATACAAATACACTCCAATATTCACACACATATACTCCACACAAAACATCCTTACATTCAAACACAATCTCTGCTCATAGTGCAACTCTGCAAGCATGAGCAAATTGTAGATGCCCAGCTGGCAAAGCATTGTGGGAGATGCACAACAATTGAGGATTTTCGCTTAGGCCACCCTTGTGCTAAAGAAAGGACCAAAACAAATCTTTCACCAGTGCCCTCTCTACGTTAGTTCTAACACTGGCACATATGATTTAGATACAATGGCTATAACATATAGCTATATATTTATAATAATGAAGCTAATAGCTAAAATATGGTTGAATTTAACGGTCTGACTTTTTTCTAAATTAATATGATCATTTTAGCATGCTGTTTTTCAGTTAAGCATTTGCTCTACCCTCCTAAAATATTTGAAATATTCAAAGTTTTATTCTGTGTTTCACTGATTTGATGTCATGAGCTAGCTTAGTTTGTTGGCCCATGTAATTATAAATTATAGCTTATTCCAGATAATTTAGCAGTCAAGTGAAGTTCGTGTTTAGTCATTCATAATAATATTATCCCAATTCATCTAAACCTTTTTATTATTTTAAGAATGAGCAAAATATATTTTACCATACTACTTTCATTCTACTTTCTCATATATAATCTTGATAACACCATTAAAAAAAATAATAAAACACTAAACTTATGTCATCCTCCTGATGGTTCGTATAGTCTACGGATATTCATTTGTATATGGCGAGAGTCCTGTATCATTTCATGGAATGCTAGGTAAAACATTTCAAGGCTAGAATGTTTTAGAGAAAAACAACTTTGCTTACAGGTTAAAAAAAAAAAAAAAAAAAGAGACAATTAAACAAGAAAAGGAGATAAAAGTGTTTTATTATTATAGTAACGTTAAATTCACCTGGACAAATTTGAGTTTAGCATAATTATCTACATTTTTAAACAAATCTGACTTCTGTTTTACCGATAACATTTTATTACTGCTGAGCAATATTCTCATTATAGAGCTTATGTAAGTTTTATAATGTGTTTCAAAGATAGTACTTTTTCACAGAGTACTCTTTTCATTTTATGATAAAAATAATAGAATTGCCGATTTCAATAAAATTTGTCATGTTTAAAAATGAACCTTGTTCCACCTCATCATCTGCCAGTCAGACAGTAATTCTGTTTCCTCCTGGTAGGGTAGATGCCCAAAGCATCTGCCTTGCAAGGTTTTCTCAATGAACTGTATTATACAGCTGTGTGCCCAAGTGTGAAATAATGATTATTTAAAGGACTGGCAGTGCTTTCTTTTGATATCCTACATTTATTTGTAACTTATTATTTGAAACAAAATATTAAAAATATCCTATTATAACAATATGTATGTTTCAGAGTTGCTCTAAATCTTATTAGAAAAACATCATTTGTAGTCACTTTATTCCTCTTGATCAGGGGTGTCCCAATGGTAAATACCCAAAAGTGTTTTAAAACTACAGCTTCCATGGGAGTTGTAGTTCTACAACATCTACCTTTTGGGCACCCCTGCTTTAGAACAATAATTCCTGCAACAAACAGGTTTACTAGACTTTTGTGAGACTTTTATGAAGTTAATGGCCTACTTAGAAACCAGCCCATTTCAGACTTTAAACTTTAACTTTGAAATCATGAAACATTAGCATCATAACAATTTGGCTTTCCCATTGGTCTTTGCAGTAGGGCATCAGATCCTTGATGCTCTAAAAGACAAGACTCTGTATGTCCTCTCTTCCAGAGAAGTAATTGAGTAACAGCATAAGAAAGAGAATCTCTATAAAGTGGTTGTTGTTTCTCAAACATGAATATCTATAAGCTTACATTGTTTAGCAAAGTATGATGTCTCATTGTGTCAGGGTTTAAAAAGGCAGATCCCTAGAAGCCAGAAGGCAGAGAAGAATTCCAGTTGTTGAGTCTCCTCCCCACCATCTTTAAAATTTACCAGACACCACTGAGATAGATAGCTAGTTATTGTTGAACCCTATGTGTACTAAAGGCTGCAATTTTAAAATGGATGATTTCAGTAATTCTTTATTAGATCAAAACAAATCAGTCTCTTTGAATGAATTTACCAAAATTTAGCTTTCTTCATAAATAATTCATGAATCTATTTCCTGCGTTTTTTTTTTTTTTTGCTTGTTTTGCAAAATGGAAGCATAGCATTGGTTACAACCCAGTGATCGCCTGCATATTGATTTTGCTAGGGACAGGTAATGTTTTGAGTGTATATTCTATTTGAAATGCTTGGCCTCTCAGTATATTTAGAAGATTCCTCTTTTGTTTGTTTATCAGTAATAAAGTTGTTTTGAGGTGACAAGTCTCTGAGCACCACTTACCTCAAAAGATTAAGCCATGTTTAAATAGTTTAACTGTAAAGTTATGCCCCATTGCCTTATTTCCTATGATCCTTGTCATGGCCACTAACCTCCTTCCTTTGCTTCTGGTTGGACAGTGATGATTATATATGCACAAAACAGACAAAACTGGCCAAGGCCCAATATTTCTATGAAAATCTGAACAGTAACATCTCAAACCATAGAAACTTTTGGAAAGTCATAAGTAAACTACAAACTCCCCTGAACCACTCCCAACCCTCCACTGTCAAAGTGGGTAACCAAACCCTGCAACGTCCCTTAGATGTAGCAAATGCCTTTAATAATTATTTTGTCGGATGCTCTACTGCCGTGATTGCCAAGCTAATAAATGACACGCATCCTGAAACTACAAATGTGGATCAGGTCACACTAAATTTGCAAAGGCCCAATATAGACAAGTTTTTTTTTAGACCTGTACCTGTTAGTGTCATTAAAAAACATCTTAATAATCTAAAAATGAAAAACCAGTCCGGACCTGATAAAATCCCAGCAATGCTGTTGAAGCTCAGTGCGCCGGCAATTGCTAAACCCGTCTCAACTCTAATTAACGAATCCTTGGTGTCTGGATACATACCCAAACTTTGGAAGACTGCGAGAGTAGTGCCTATCCATAAAAGTGGTGACACTACTTTGGTTTCTAACTATCGCCCAATATCATTGCTCCCGGTATTGTCAAAAATCTTAGAAAAATGTGTCCATACGCAACTTTGTGAGTACTACCAACAATTAAACTATCTGACCCCTGATCAATCAGGCTTTCGCCAGAATCACTCTACTACAACTGCCCTCCTAAAAGTTTGCAATGACATCCAAACTGGCATGGAACAAGGAGCCCTAACTGGAGCTATTTTCCTTGATTTTGCTAAGGCCTTTGACTCAATAGACCACGACATTCTACTGCACAAACTCAAAAAAATCAGGTATTGGTGATCATTCTCTAAACTGGTTTCGATCGTATGTATCGGATCGCTCGCAATATGTGTCCATTTCTGACAGTGACTCCCTCCCTCTCCCAGTCACGTGTGGTGTTCCCCAGGGTTCCATTCTCGGCCCACTACTATTTACATTATTTATAAATGATCTGCCTAATGTCTGCCAATCCTCAAATGTACACATGTACGCAGAGGACACGGTAATCTATGCGAGCAAATCCAATCTACCGCAACTTGAGGCTGTGCTCCAAGACCAGTTTACAGAGGTAGAAAAGTGGATCGCAAAAAACAAACTCTTCCTGAACACTGACAAAACTGTCCCAATGATCTTTGGAACAGTACCTAAATTACACAAATTACACAATTCCCACCTATCCATCAAAACAAATTCAAATGGCACACTGACCGCAGTCCACTCTTTCAAATACTTGGGTATGATATTAGACCCCAATCTATCTTTTGGCCTGCACATAGAAAAGCTTGCATCTAAACTTTATCCAAAATTAGGTGCCCTGTACAGAAACAAAGCCTGCCTAAGCCCTACAGTAAAGGAAAAGATTGTACAGCAAATGCTGATGCCAATCATTGATTATGGGGATGTAGTATATGCATCTGCATCGCAATCCCACATTAATAAACTCAACACATTGTATAACTCGTTCTGCCGATTTGTGCTACAATGTAATTACAGGACCCATCATTATGACATGCTAAAAGAACTAAACTGGCTGTCGCTGGAATCCAGACACACCCTTCATCTTTCCAGCCTTGTTTTTAAGAGCTTTTCGGGGAAACTCCCACCCTACCTGAACAAAATGCTTTCCCAAGCTGTTCCCACTTTCTATAAGCTCCGATCCAGTACAAGCACTTTACTTAGTCTACCTCAATACAAAACGAAAGCAGCCCGACCCTCCTTCTCCTATAGAGCACCGCAATTGAGGAACGACCTCCCGTACAATTTAAAATCTTCCCTAAGACTAAAGTCATTTAAGAGATCCCTCTCTACATACCTCAAAACAGAATGCACATGTCATGGTTGATTATATATTTCCTGCCTGTTCTATGTTAAATTTTGTATATATTGTGTATTAATATTGTTTTTGTATTTTGTTGTACCTAATGTAACAATGCAATGATTTGTGGACCCAGGACATACTTGAAAATGAGAGAAATCTCAATGTATCTTTCCTGGTAAAATATTTTATAAATAAATAAATTAATTAACTGAAAATATCAGCTGACACTCATCTTATCAATGGCCTCCTACCACTGGCCTACTGTAACTCTCAACTGGAAACCAGTAATAGGCTGAGAGTTATCAGCCAGTAACCACTGTTCAAGCAGAACCCAGACGAGGACCATAATAGAATAAATCTCCATGGGAGTTGAAAACAGTTTAACTTCTTCAGATAAGGTGGCACCAGCGAGTGCTCTTCTCTATGTAATTGGACTTCCACAGAAAGTTAGGGCAGGGTTAGAAGGGGAGGGCTTGCAAAGGCTGCAAACAAGATATCTGCAGCTTTTGCAATCTGTTTTTAGCTATTTTAGCAATAAACAAATGCCTAATTAAATGCATGCATGTTTTAATTGAGCTTATATCTACTAAACACTGATTTTTTTTAAATATTTGGGCAGCCGAGTATCTCTTTAAAGGTCAACTTGACATTTGAATCTAGTTTAATCAATTGAATATTTCATAGATTATTTTTTCTATAATATTAGATATTATATTTTAAAAAAAAATAAACAAAAATGTCCCACTGTTTTTCTTATTATTTATGGAAGTGCTTCTCTATACTTTGTGGAGAATACTTTCCCATTTTAAAGAAAAAAACAGTTCTATAATTTCCCACTGTGTCTAATGTGATTTTACAAGACCCATCTGCACTAATGCAGACAAATACCACTGATAAAAAAGGCATATGCTAGATTTTACTTGGGAAAAAAAAGAAAAAAGTGAAGGATATTCACATTACTATCTATAGGCCATTGATTGCTGAGTTTACTTTGACCTCTGAAAGTCAATCTTGCAAAATGGCCATTAAATACAAGAACATCAATTACAAGAAATGTCTTTACAGATATACCAATCAACACACATGGGATACTTGACATTTTATCTAGCAAATAACGCATTTGATTATGGATGTGAGTTCGTCTGCATATCTGTTCCCACTGAGCATTGAGAAAGATTTGTTCCTGGACTCATAGCGAGATGAAAGCATACAGACTGCACTAAATAAGCCCACCTGTGTTCCTGATACAGTATGCCTCATTAAATCCTTCAGAAAAAGAGGTTTTGCTGCATGACTTAAATATTTTCATAGATTTTTATTGCCTAAGTAATGGCTATCAATTCCATGATATCTGTCTGTGTTTGTGTTTATTTTTTTTTTAGATATTTAAAGTTGAATATGATAAAATTCAGTATGTATTTGAATTCTAGACAGAATATAATTCATAATTCAAAAATAAGAGTCAATTTTATTCCATTTAAATTACATGTAATCAAAATGTATTCTGTAAACATTAGGGGCCAAATAGAAAAAGCAATTGAAGGGCAAAGAGAAGCCATTACCATGGAAACCAGAATAATGCTACACTGATTGCTCCACCTTTGGAACTCTTCACCACAATTGATCTTTACTCAAAATCTATTGTTTTCTTCATTTGTTTGTGAAATTTTCATATAGCAATAAAGTAAATATGGAGTAGTGTGCATATAGTCAATGTTTTACTTTTCTAATTTGTCAAGTTTTGACCATGGGGCATACTGGAACATTCTGATGTAAAAATCACTTTTTGCATAAGGAAAGTCTCCTTTGTGGAAACATCATTATTAGAACAGCATGATTTTACCATGTTAGGGTCAAACAACAAAATGCAGCATTTTCATAATAGCCCTTTACTTTGGTGACCCTAGATACACCTAGTGCAGATGTTGCGCCTTGGCTTAAATATGAATATTACTCTTTTAATTAATATATACTCATTAAGCAATACGTAACAACATGATTATTATTTTAGTTCTTGGTATTATGGTTAGTAGTCCCTACCCCTTCTAATAACCAGTCATCTATTGAATGGGGAATCACACTAATTTACAAATTATTTTAACTGGTGCTGATTTTAAATCTGGCCTGATAAAATGGTCAGCACATGATGCTTTTGGATATTTGTATTCATAGTAAGATCTACCTAGAACAACACAATAAAAAAATGTAATGAAAGATATCAGCCCTGGAAACAGGTAAGTGACTGGAAGGATTTTTTAAACTTTTTTCAGCTGAGGAGAGGGGGGAGAGGAACACGTTAGTGTTAGAAATACACCTTTGTATTGCTAATAGTAAAGTGTTCCTTTAAGGGCAAAATAACTGAAAGCCCCTTGACCCAGCTATTAATTACCCTCTAAACAAATTGGAGCAAGGTGAAGCGATCACTCATTGGGTATGGCTCCTCTCCATCCCCCTTATACTATATGTAAGGAGAAGGCCTCCAAGGAAACCACATTTTTCTTTTTCAATTATTTGATAATTGTTACTTAGAGAGACTAAATCAAATCTTACACTATGACAGACCCATATTAGCTCTATGTAATTAAATACTGGGTTTCATTGGGCATCCTGCTGTTCACCACTGCAGCATGGAATGGGTTAATAATAGGACATCTCTGATTACATTACAGTATATATTTTAAAAAACAGTAAAAAAAACATGGGTCTTTTAAGTGACTACTGAGCTACATCAGTTTCCATCTAGTAAATCTACCCAGAAAAAAATTACATCTGATTTACTGTATAAACAGTGAAAATAAGGAATATTCTTATATAAAATAAAGGCATTCTTTGGACATGTTGAATAGAAGAAGTTATTTGATACAAAGAGATGCATTGTTCTCGCTTAGAAATAAGGCAGAAACAAGAATATATTGTAGAAAAAAACTGCATTTCAATGCTCTGATCCTCGATTGCACACAAGATTTGTAAAAAAAAACTATTTATGATAGCATCCCTTTAACTAGGTCAAAATGTGAACGCTAAAGTAAACATAAAGTGTTTGAAAAATGAGTTAAACTTGCACTCAAACTTGAATTTGCCAATTAAAAAGCACAATCTTTTTCAATGCCAAAAAACTTTCTGAGCATCTCTATTGCCTTAAACAGTTTGTTAAAATATAAAGTATCAGTGTTCTCTCTCCTATTGAGTTGCTTTATGGGTGCTGGATGAAGTGGGAAATGCATTACAAACACAGTACGCAAACAAAGTAATCACCCCCATGGTTGTATTAATGGAATAAATTATTGAATGCGGTGTATGTGCACAGCATAGTCAACACATATCCTAACAGACGTTAAAGAAAACAACTCATTTTCAACTTTATGTTACATAACATGTCCGTTAACATTTAAAACATAGCTAAAGTGTGGCCATGCATATGAATTTGTGTATTATCATTAGCAACTTATTTTTACATTTTAAATTAAATACAAATCAGGCTTGTGTGCTGTATCTATAAAACATTTACATTGTTGTATTACTCTCCCATTTTAGAATTAACTACAGATAAAAAGGTAAGGAGCAATTACATTGAAGATCAAGAACATGGTGATACACACACACACACATATATATGTATACATAGAGAGAGAGAGAGAGATACATTTTCTATACATTTAGTGTTATCTCTCTATATATATATATACATAAAATACATAAAATACACATATATATATATATATATATATATATATATATATATATATATATAGTAAATAGAGCACTCTTTTTTCACGTTGTGTTTTTTTTATCATTGTGTGTATATATATTCACATTTTTTACACATCCAGTATATATTTTTTTCTCTTTTTTATTTCCTATTTCTCTGTGTATCTCTCTTTCTATGTATTGTTCCAGCCTTTTCTTAACCACCTCTCTTAGGTCTGGTTTGATCTATAATATATTATTTTTTACTATTTGCATTCATACCTTCTTCTATGCTTGGGATACTTCTTTATTTAGAATGTTTTCATGAGTCACACTGTTTTTTTACATATATGTCATATTTCAGCACTGCTCACCTATAGCCTCTAAATCTTCAGTTCTCCTGTCACTAGTTCACACAGGAAATATTTACACTGGTTTCTATTGTTACGGTTATACACTGGCAGAACACTCCCCCACACACACATTAAGCACGTCGACCACGTTCACGCACGCAATGCGCATGCGCACAAGGGTGGATCACTTCCGGGTTCGGGAGCACGGATGGGCGCGATCACACACCTTTGGTAAGTCACTAATTTGTTATGATATATATTGATGCACTGTATGTACTGTTATTTGATCTTGATAAAGACCCAGGAGGGTTGAAACGTTGATTTTGTACTTTAATACACTTTGAAAAACTTCCCAAGGAGTGCTCTATTTATTTACTTTCTACATAAGCGCTGGAAGCACCCGGGTGGTCCCTGTTATAGTGACATTTTTTTGAGTATAAAAAAGTCGTGTTTGTTTTATATATATATATATATATATATATATATATATATATATATATATATATATATATTACAATCATAAATATTTATGGAAAACTAAGTTCCTGAAATAGAACTGCATCAGAAGTTGAACTCAAACCAGTAGTAACTATAAAGAAATATAGAGACAGGGTAAATGCTTTAAGGTACAAATGTGTAATCCTGACACGATAGGGCCCCACTTACATTCGGCTAAAAAGATTAACTCACTTTTTTCCAGCGGCACACAAGTCCAATTGCTGCTGGTCCTGCCAGCTCTGCATGCTCACACTTCATGATCTCAGCCAATCCAATGCTTTACCAAAGGAAAGCATTGGTAGACTGTTGCGCTTACGCTGCAAAACCCTGCACCAACGCATATGACTATTTAAGGATTGAAATTCTACGGCAACTCTCTGACACTTTTCAACAGAGAATCAGCGATCATATAACAATGGGGGTACAACTCGGCTATCTTGACAATAAAACATCAGAATATGTTTTCATTCAACATCCTAAATATCCGGTGTTATACACCTTGCTGAAGATCCACAAGAACCCACCAGTGAGACCGGTCGTCTCTGCCAGAGAGAGCCTGCTGGAACCAGTGGCACGATACATAGATTTTCATATCAAAAACTCTGTTAAAGCTCTCTCTCTGTGCCTTCGCAACACCAATGACATTTTGGATTAAATCAGACAGATAACACTTGGAGATGGTGACATAACTCTAGCCACATTGGATGTACAAAACCTGTACACCATAATACCACATGAACAAGGCATTCAAGCACTTAGGGAAATCTTAAGTTCATCTAATGAATAGCATGGTCCACCTATAGAGTACCTCCTGGAGTTTCTGCATTGGGCACTTGTAATTATTTTAAATTTGAGGAGCAATTTTATTTACAGGTATCGGGCAATGCGATGGGGGTGGCTATGGTGCTCTCATTCGCTAATGCATTCATGTTTTGTTTTGAAAACCAACACATATTGGCAAAATACAATGAGAAAATACTAACATATAATCGTTTTGTAGGTGATAGCTTCCTGATTTGGCTTGGCTCCAGCACAGAATTAGAAGATATGGTTTTGGGAATCAATCAACTATAATTACCTATGAAGCTTACCCTAAGCAGCAATAGCACCAAAGTACAATTCCTAGACGTCACGATGTACAAAGAACAGGATCGATAAGGATATACCTTGCAACGTAAACCTACGGATCAAAACACACTACTTATAGCAACCAGCTATCATCCTCAACAGTTGAAGGACTTGTTACCAATATCGCAGTATATGCAAGTTCTACGATATAACAGTAACATCAACAATAGAACAGCCCAATTGGAAGAGATGACTAAAATATTTTTTCCAAGAGGATACCATCCTGAAACCTTGAGGATAGCTTAACAAAAAGCCATGGATACATGGTCGTTATTATCATTGAGCAGTGGACTGAAACCCATGGAGGAGAAGAAGAATCACATTTATCTACCGCTTACTTTCCACACAAGGACTATACAGATTTGGAACCCTATTAACAGATATTGGGGCGTATTGGAATCTGCAAACAACTTCCCCCTATATTTAAGGACTGGCCCATTATAAGGTACAAATTAAGTAGAAATTTATGGGACATGTTAGTCCACAGTGATCCAGTTCAATGTTAGAAGAAATCTACAGGGCATCGGGGGAATGGATGCTTTAAATGCAGTGGATGTGTGACGTGTGGCCACATGATTAGTGGTACCACGTTCGCACATCCACACAGTGGGAAAAGGATACCAATCACACGTTACATCACGTGCACCACAGGCCATGTGGTATATCTGATTACCTGTCCCTTTGGACTAGCATACGTGGGCAAAACGGACTTCACACTTCGAGACAGTATTAGAGGGTGTAGATTGGGCATCACCACCACCTTCAGGGATCAGAGAACAGAAAAACCTGTAGCCAAACACTTTTTGGCTGCCTCACACAGACTATCCACTTTATGCTTCATTGCCATCGACCATGTCCCTCCACTACCACGAGCAGGTGACAGATCTAGGCTGCTTCTATAAAGGGAGGCTTACTGGATTCATTGTCTTGATACAGCGGAACCTAAAGGACTTAATGAATGCATTACTTACTCCATGTTTCTTTAAGACACCATTTATTTGTTTTTTATATATATATATTATTTCTATTTTACCACCTCTTTCATTGGTCATTTTTTAATTTATTTTTTATTTTTCTATTTTTTTTGTTTTATGTATTTTTTTGTCAGTTGATAAGATTATTGTATATTTTTCCTATGGTTCTGAACTGAGTGCAGTTGCCTCAGGTCTGCATCAGTTCCAGACATCTTTTACTGTGGTCTTATATTCAGGTGGACTGGAGTAAATAATACAAATATTAGCACCATATAGTTAATACTCCCTTTTTCTTTGATAGCAATAGAAATGATATATTATTGTAAAGCTTTAGCTTTGCCTGATCTGTAAATTTGCATATATTCTGGATTGTGCTACTTCTTACTACTAGGTTTACATTGTAATTAACACAGTTTTCACCCTGTTTTTATTTCACATTTTTCAAGCCTAGTGAGATTATACTGGGCTATTATCATGCTGAATTTCATGTTTTTCACAATCCTCCATATGTTTCTTTCATAAATCCTTTTAATACACCTCTTTCACTCCTATATTACACTGCACTCAGTTCTATTATAGCTGTCTGCCGATCGAGTTAATTACTCGGTTCCTTAGCAATGACAACATTCGAACACACATGACTACACGTCACATGGGTTGCTGGTTCACTTCCGGGTCTGAATGCTTTCAGGTTCATGAGACACTGCTGTTTGGTAAGTTTAATTAACTTATCCTTATATATTTGTGTATGTACACTTGCTTGTTGATCTTAAAAAAGGCCCGCCAGTGTCGAAACATCGATCAAGACACAGAGATTGTTTAAATAAACATGCTGGATAAAGACCTATGAGTGCACCTCTTTTCTGTGGTTTACACATGGACGCAGGTTGCACCGAGGCAAATTATTTACATAGCGTTTGAGGGGTAAGTTCCAAAAAGATTTACTCACTTTATTCCAGTGACGCACAGGTCCAGTTGCTGCTGGTCCTGCCCATTCTGCACGCTCACACGTCATGATCTCAGCAAATCCAATGCTTTACCAAAGGAACCATTGGTAGACTGTTGCACATATGCTTCAAAACGCTGCGTTGCACCAATCAGCATCTCCTCATAGAGATGTATTGACTCAATGCATCTCTATGTGGAAAGTTCAGGTCCATGCAGAGTGTGGAGATTCAGAACATCATTACTGCATAACCCAGGAAGCATGTCTAGTGGCTGTCTGAGTGACTGCCACTGGAGGTGTCCCTGGGCAATAATGTAAACACTACCTTTTCACTGAAAAAGGTAAAAAAGACATTGCACTCCTACTTACGGTTGTTTTAACCCAATGCTCGATTGCACTAAATATACAGGACAAGAAAAAATCAGAACTCCCAGGTATTTTCACACAAAGTTCTTTACTGGAAAAAGTGTCAAACAATCATCAACGTTTCAGTTCCGACTAGGAACTTTCATCAGGTCAAACACCTAGTCGTAACTGAAACGTTGATGATTGTTTGACACTTTTTCCAGTAAAGAAGTTTCTGTGAAAATACCTGGGAGCAGGGCCAGATTAAGAGCCCAATGGGCCTGGTGCTGACAATTATGATGGGCCTCATTACAGAATCATATCGACCAAAAACAGTAAAACACTCCCAAGCGTCATGTATCTGATGGAGATGGTGATGGCGAGAAAGAAAACAGCAGCTATAAGAAAACACATACCCTAGGCTAATCTCTCACTAATTTATGTTTTCATCTTTCAAGTAAATCCATAACCCCTAACAGCAGTGTCCAGTCAAGCAAGAAGTCAATGGGCACGGTAAAAGGGTGTGCCACTGACACAAATCACATAACCTGCCAAAAGGGGCGAACATACCCAAAAAGAGTATATCTATGCCCAAAAAATTAGAAGGCCAGCCTGGCATGAATGCATGTCAGGCTGCCTGCCAATCATGCAGTTGGCCAACTCAGGGCATACTATGCAGACAGCACCCTGAGCTTGGCATAAATGCATCTAATGATGCGCTCGCTCAACCAACGCTTTCTAAGGACTGTCCCCTAGCACTTGCTGGTCCACTTGTCTCCTTACCTTCTTACTAGCAGGCAGAAGCTCCTGGTATATAGTCTGGGACAGAGAAAAGCTGTATGTAGTGAGTGTAGAAGAAAGGGAACATGCCAAAGTGTTAGAGAGACCAAAGTCAGAATTACCTTAAAAGATCACTATAGGGTCGGGAACACAAACATGAATTCATGACCCTATAGTGTTAACACCACCATCTAGCTCCCCTGGGCCCCTCATACCTCCATAAATATAGCAAAATCTTACTGTATTCAAGCCTGAAGCTGTAACTCTGCATGCTGTTAGACTCAGAAAAACAAGCAGTATGCTGACATCATTAGAAGTGGTGGCCTAATTCAATCACAGTGCTTCCCCATAGGATTGGCTGAGACTGACAAAGAGGCAGATCAGGGGCAGAGCCAGCATGATTCAAACACAGCCCTGGCCAATCAGCATCTCCTCATAGAGATGAATTGAATCAATGAATCTCTATGAGGAAAGTTCAGTGTCTGCATGCAGAGGGAGGAGATACTGAATGTTTGGATGCATTTTAGGCAGCCATGACCCAGGAAGGATCTCTAACAGCCATCTAAGGAGTGGCCAGTGAAGTTATCACTAGGCTGTAATGTTCCTCCACTCTGATGACATGCCGTTCACCCATCTCTACCTGGCCGGCACCTCGCCAATATGTACATTAGTGGAACGCATGTATATCATTGGGTGTGGAAATCACGTGACGCGGAAGTAACTCTATGCTGCGGGTCACGTGGTTCCTATTCCCACCCGGCCGATATCCTGTCACTATGTACATGCGTTCCAGCAGTGGAACGCATGTGTTTCATTGGGCTTGGAAACCACGTGACGCGGAAGCAATCCCATGCCGCGCGTCACGTGGTTTCCATTCACTAATATTATATCTATCTCGTTTTTAAATAATATATATATATATAATATTTATTCACATGTTTATATAATGTCACTGTTACCACTGTTACTCTGTTTTTATTTGTATATCAAAAATTCATTCTGTGATGATGTCATTTTGGCGGGAATATTCAAATTCCAGTACATTTAACAAACCCTATATAAAGCATTGTTAGTCAGGTTATTGTTTTTATTATATTCTACTTGAAAAAGCCTGTTGTGGGCGAAACGCGTTTAGAATTTATTTTAATATATTTTACATTGTAATAATAAAGGAATTTTGGCCTCAAATATTTTATTGCCACATTCCTGTTCTTTTTACTATTTTTTATCTTTATACCTGACCAACCTGAACCATTACAAATTTAAGGAAATATCCTTAGGTGGGGATTATACCACCCATACGCCTAAAATTGAGCAGAGAGGATTGCTCAATATACAGTGAGTATATTTCATATCATCCCTTAACTCAATTTTAATATACAGTGAGCACTATATATTTTATTTGTTTCAATTTCCGGTCGGAATCCTTGGTGGACTATCCAACTTTCAAGAAACTGCTCCATATATCCTTGAGTGGGGATCACTCCACTTCACGCACTTCATACCAGAGCTGTATTTTAGCTCTGGAAATTGTGAGTAATTCAATTTTTTCTTATATATATATCCACCTATACCGACATACTGTACCATTGGCTGTTCTTCTTATCTCTCCACATATTACCCACTGAAAAATCACAAGTCATCATCCGGGACGATACTATATCATTCTACAAAGAACACTCCTATAAATTTTGGACTCTTTTTATTCTCATTTTTATTGTATAATTTTAGTGATATAGTTTATGCGTTATTATTAAAGGGGAGCCCTATTCCTTTGTTCTTTCTATTTCTGTTTTAGCTTTAGGGGATAGGAGGGTTACCCCTTTTTAGGTGTGCTGCCTTTTTACATTTTTATATACTTATTGTGGCATTACCAGCGCTGATCCTACTCTGATCATTTTCTATGTACTGTAAAGACTGCATTTTCTCTGAAAAGACAGTGTTTACAGCAAAAAGCCTGACGGTAATGATTCTACTCACTAGAACAAATTCAATAAGCTGTAGTTGTTCTGGTGACTCTAGTGACTCTATGTTCATTGTCAGCCAGTCCATACAAGTTGTGTTCCCATACATCCCTCTTAAGTTTCCATACTTAAGTAAGAGTATGTGACAAGTAGTTAGGGTTGCCACCTTTCTTGGAAAAACATACCGGCCTTGCTAATTTGCATAATTAAATATATATGGGTGACATGATGTAAATCACAAGGAGTGACATAAGAGAAAATGCTGTAAAATCACCAAAAAACTCTTTAGTTTGATTCTGCTGTATAGATGGATTCCTCTCAGTGGCCCCATTTCTCCCAGTGCCCCCATGTGTCGATTACTCCAGGTCTCAGTGTTCCTATGTATCAGTGTCTCAGTGCCCCATGTCTCCCAGTGTCCCCTAGTGTCGTGTCCCCAGGTCTCCCAGCGATCATATGTATCACAGTGTCTCAATGCTCCATGTCTCCCTGTGTCCCCATGTATCCCAGGGTCCCCATATCACTGCTAAGTAATAAAATGTAAGCAGGATATTGCTTTGCTGCAGAGGGATTTGGATAGATTGGGGGACTGGGCACTAAAATGGCAGATGAAATTTAATGTAGAGAAATGCAAAGTTATGCACTTCGAGGTTAAGAAAGCACAAGCAATTTACACCCCAAATGGTAGTGAATTAGGCATAACCACACACGAGAAGAATTTGGTAATTGTTATAGACAACAAATTAAACAGCAATATGCAATGTCAATCTGCAGTTGCTAAGGCCAGTGTTTGTCCTGATGAAAGTTCCTAGTTGGAACTGAAACGTTGATGATTGACACTTTTTCCAGTAAAGTTTGTGTGAAAATACCTGGAAGTGCTGATTTTTTCTTGTCATATATATATATATATATATATATATATATATAAAATATATAATCACTGTGTTCCAGAGGGAACTCCTGCAGCACCTGGCCGAATATATGTAGGTCTCCATTTGAATTTCGTCAGGAAATTTTTGGCAGTTGCAGTTCAGAGAAGGAAGGAGAAGGACCCATGCTAAGTGGGAGAAAGAAGTTTCCGTAGTGAGAGCTGCTGGGTCCAGTGTGAAGTGCATTGACCTATCCTTAATGATTAGTGGAAGCCCTCTACAGTTTCCCAGACCTATCAGGTGGATTACAAACAGCTTATTGGGCCCCAACTACGTGCACTGAATGCTGGTACCCAACGGCCACTAGGGTGAAGGACTAAGGAAAGGAGGGCGGGGCGCAGTGTTGTTGTGGGTGGTTATATCTTTGAGGTACTCCATTGTGACCCAATTTTAATTGTATTGTATTCTATTGGTGTATGTCACATGTTGCGTTAAATTCTGCTGTGCAATACAGAATTCTTTAAACAGATAACCCTGTGTCAGTTGTTGCTGATATAAGCATGTTCCCAGTGGGACCCCACATCCACACTCTGGATGCCCAGCTTGGTGGAGGCACTGCCGGAAGTGGGTACCCTATCTCCCAATTGGCGGAGGCTAAGGATTGGCCTACCGAGCGCAATGAGGTAACTGGGGTGAGGGACCTCAGGGGTAGAGGGGTTCCTAAGGAGGAAGATCCCGTTACACACATATATATTTATATATACATGTATGTATATATATATATATATATATATATATATACACATACATACATACAAAAAACATGTAGTAAACTGGAGCATTCACAGGACTTTATAATCCAAATGTTTAACTCTGCAAACTCTCAAACTGTGATGATTACATTTGTGACCAATGTTTTAGACCTCCATGGGGCTCTCACAAGATAACCATCAAAACATTGTGTTTTTATAATACATAAACAAGTAACATTTACCAATACCTGTGAACCTCACCATGTGTGCTACCAACCAACATGAAAACTGGAAGTTGCTTCCTTACGATGTACAATCAGTGGCATCGCTAGGGGGGCCAGAGGGGGCCATGGCCCCCCTACATCATGCTGTGCCCCCCCTCATGCCCTACCAAATGCCAGCAACTTGCTGGCCATGTGCTTAAATTATATTCTCTCGGACTGTGAAAGTCTGTTACAGCCCGAGGGAATGCAGGACAGAGGAGATGGAACGGTGCTGGGTGTTGTCTGTGGAGAGATGCTGGGTCCAGAGGGAACACTGACAGGATCCCTTCTGATTTGCCAGCAGCTTCAACGGCACAGTCCCCGCCCACCAAACGAAGCCCCACCACCCGCACATAAGCCCCACATCTGCAGACCTTGCTGCTGTTGGAAAAGCCAGAAGATGGCTGTCTGACCACCCAGCAACAGCCTCCAGTGACAGGTAGGCTTGATATGCTCAGGTGTTTGTGTGTGTCTGTCTGTCTGCCTGCCTGCTAGTGAGGAAGCTTGTATGTGTGTATGGACTCAACAGTCTATGTGTGTGTATGGACTCAGCAGTCTATGTGTGTGTGTGGACAAACCAGTTTGTGTGTGTGTGCATTCAGGAGTCTATGTGCATTCAGAAATCTGTGTGTGTGTGTATTTCAGCAGTCTCTCTGTGTTCGTATTCAGTGTACTATGTGTATGTACTCAGCAGTCTATCAATAATTAAACATTTTTTTCCTGTGAGTTGTTGTGTTGGAAGGGCCCCAGTGAACTGCTTTGCCCAGGGGCCCATAATACTGTTAAGATGGTACTGCTTGTGTGTGTCAGTGAGTTTGTCTTTAGTGAGCTTGTGTGTATCCCTGAACTTCTTTGTAGGGAGCCTTGTGTTTATACAAGTGAGTTTGTCTGTAGTAAGCTTGCATGTAAGTAAGAGAGTTTTGTCTGTCAGTGAGCGTATTTGCGCATGTCAGTGAGCTTGTGTGCTTACTGTACAATATATATATATATATAATGACTTGTAGGAATGGCATACATTTTTTTTATATTTGTACAGATAGTGTCACCACCGATACCCAACTCACCTAAAAGTGCTAAAATGGACCTGTCTGATAAAGATGCTGTGCTGTGAATGTGTCTATCGCATACCATGGATACATGGTACTTTTGGTGGGAACTTGGTGTTATAAAGGTCTACTCAATAAAGAGAGAATTGCAGGGAATTGTGATGGGAATTTCCAACATTAGGTTGAAATAGTGCAGCTGAATGGGAGAATGTTTTTAACTCGGCTACTTTGGCCTTAAGTTTAAAATTACAGTCTCAATTCCCTGTAAATCTGTCTTTATTGAGTAGACTGTAATCTGTACTGTGATAAGTAGGCGGAGATTAATTATGTGGGTTGGACATAGTAGGCCGAGTTTTGCGGCAGAGGGTGTGATAAACTTTCAAGGTAGTAATTGATAGCTGTGCTGCAAAATGTCCTTGGAAATTTTTTTCAAATGTTG
>OW240917.1:122891786-122918045 GCA_933207985.1 Pelobates cultripes | reverse complement strand
GGGGAAGAAAGAAACTGACAGGGGAGGGGGGAGAAAGAAACTAACAGGGAGGTGGGGGGGAAAGAAACTAACGGGGGGAGACATTGACAGGGAGGGGAATTGACGGGGAGAGAGAAATTGACAGGGAGGGGGGAGTGACAGGGGAGGGAGGGGGAATGAGAGTAACAAGGGAGGGGGGGAGAAGAGAGTGACAAGGGAGGGGGAGAGATTGACATCCATCACACACACACACACACACACACACACAATCACACACAATGCACCCCTTACACACAAAGACAATGAACCCCTTGCACACAGAAAAACACACAATGCATTACACACACACAATGCAACCTTTACACACAATGCATCCCTTACACACACAGAAACACACAATGCATTCCTTACACACACTCAATGCACCCCTTACAGACTCACACACTTCATCCCTTACATACACAGAAACACACCTTGCAGCCCTTACACATACAAACACAGATTCACACAATGCATTCCTACACACAAATCAGGACATTCCCTACACACTCCATCCCCTGTGAACAAACTCATTGGTGGAAAATGAAGGTGGACCCTGGGACCCAGACCTTGAGCTGTGTAAAAGGCCCCCAAAAAATGGAGCTGCTTCTCGTTCTCCCAGAACATTGATTTGTGTGACCACAGTTACAAACAGCCTCCAGAGATCCTGTTATACACCAGACCAGTGGAGCTAGACTGCAGCTAGAGCCCATCATCATCCTCATCTGCTTGTAAGTAGGTAATCTAGTATATTATTCGTGGCACTAATCTCTAATTTACCTCACATTAAAGAAACATTATAGTCCCCAGAACCACTGCACCTTAATGTAGTGGTCCTGGTGTCTATAGCCTGTCCCTGCAGGCCTTTTAATGTAAACACAGCGGCACTGCAGCACTAGCTTTAGTTAACATGGCAGGTCATATGGGTGGGGCATTGCGATGTCACGGGGGGGAGGAGGGGGGCGTCAAACTTTACTTTTGCCTAGGGCGGCAAAAATCCTTGCACCGGCCCTGGCTGCAAAATGTCCTTGGAAATTTTTTTCAAATGTTGGCAACTATGTCACTGTATCAAGGGAAATGTGTTTGTTTTTTATTAATCCCTGGTGGCAAAAAATGAATCCTCCACCAGGGATTATAAAAAAAAAAAAAAAATCACCTTGTGTGGAGGCGGGGCTTAACATGTGATATGGGCGGGGTCAAACTGCGGCAAGGGCGGGGTTAAATATGCCCCCCTACTTTTGTCCCTGGCCCACCATGTCCCCCCCCCTAAAAATGAATCTTAGAGATGCCACTGCGTACAACCATGTTACTATGGTGTTGCTATAGAAAACCACTTTCTGTGACAACATGACAATATAGTATAGTGCTCATATATGTGAATCACTAAAAGGTATCGCTGGACAGCTTGTATTTTCAAAATTGTAAATTGGACATTCACAAAGCGCCGTATCACTATTACGTTTGGAAAACGTGCAAGCTCTTTGGATGAAAACACTGTTGAATCAATATCCATACACTATTTTGAAAGTGAATAAGGATCCTAAAGCCACACCTGGCCGACCTATAGTATCTGTCATAAGAAGTGTAATGGAACCTTTGGCAAAATAAGTAGATTTTTACAGCAAACCAGCAGTTACACATTTGCCCACTTGTTTCAATGACAAGATTTTTAAAAACATATCAAGAAAGTCTCTGGCAGGGATCATTTGGTAACCATTGATGTAAAAAAATTAAATATACAATAACTCTCCATAAGGATGGTATGCAAGGTATTTATAAAGAAGGGCCACCTATTCAATATCACATGATGCTTTTAGAAAATGTACTTTGCAACAATTATTTTAAGTTTGTAAATAATTTTTACACTCAAATTGCCAGAACTGCAGTGGGGGAGGGGATGGTAATGGTGCCCACCTAGAATAATGCATAGATGTACACTTTTGAAAAAGGAGCCATTCTATATAAATATCACCAACAGAATCTGATATACAACATGTGTGGAGAGGATACATAGTTTAATATGGCAGGATACAACAGAAAAATGACATGGCAATTTATATAACCAATATTAATTCAGATAAAACACATATATAACTAACATTTAATTCTGAATTATGAAATATGGAATACCTAGCTACTAGCACATGAAACAAGCATTGCTAATCCTTTAGTACTTGCATGTCCTGAGAAATAATTCAGATGATTCCAAGGCCAAAGTACAAATACAAGAAATGACTGCAAGATTACAAGAAGCATACTAAAAAAGCATTAAATATTTATCAAGGCAGAAATCTAAAAAACAACATTTCAACAGAATTGAATGATACTCCCTTTGAAGTACCATATAGCATCTCCACAAATTACCAAGTCAATACATAAAAAAATGGAGTATATTGGCAACAGACTCTTCATTACCAGAAACATTCTGAAGCCCTCCCACTATCAGCTACAAAAGATTCAGAAATATCAGACTTTCTTTGGTCCACGCAGATCAGGTGAGAAATTATGATGCACCCTACCTATGCAAAAAAAGGGATGTTTTAAATGTTTGGGGTGCGTAACATACGGTCACATTTCTACATTTAAGAAAGGAAGGATATAGGCGCTCACTAAAAAAACCCAATAAATGTGAAAAGGCAGCAGTGAACCTGCAGGACTTCCCAATGCCTGCTAAATAGTGAAAGTGAAAAAGAAAAGGTGGTAGACCGCGCCAAAAGAATAAGTAATCAGATAATCATAAATGTACATACATGTAGTTCTTGAATTTTACAGCATATGGGAACCTCAAAAAAGAACAATAAACAATAATAGTGCAATATGCAAAAGTACTTTAGTAATGTATAAATATTGTATAAAGTACTTTTGCATATTGCACTATTATTGTTTATTGTTCTTTTTTGAGGTTCCCATATGCTGTAAAATTCAAGAACTACATGTATGTACATTTATGATTATCTGATTACTTATTCTTTTGGCGCGGTCTACCACCTTTTCTTTTTCACATTTCTACATTTACCAAATTCTTATTTTTTATATCCACACATGGGTAAAAGATATAACATCCAATACCTCATAAAATATATGACAGATCATGTAATTTTATCTTAGAAAGGAAAAAGAGAACTTGCTCTCAAAGATCGGATAAGATAACATAGATCTGCCATTACCACAGCATTTAGGGATGGACGCACAGATATCTGGTTGCAAAACCTTTTTTGCCTGAACAACATAGACTTCCACCCAGGGCCGCTATCAGGGCATGACAACCATAATGGTTGTCGTAGGCCCGACGGCCTTGGGGGGCCTGTGCACATATATATAGCAATTTTCACTATATATATATGCACCTGTGGGCCCCCGGCTGCCTGTACACCACAGGAAGCCCAGCAAACTCCATTTCCTCTTCCCAGCTGCTCTTCTCTTTCCTAGTCTCGCGAGCCGTGCAGCCATGTGTGCGCTGCCATGGATTACCATAGCAACACTCCGCGTGGCTCGCAAGACTAGGAGAGAGAAGAGCAGCCAGCTGGGAAGAGGAGATGGAGTGTGCTGGGCCCCGTGCAGGTTACAGGCAGCCGGGGGCCCGCACCATGTCACTGGACAACCATGGAACGTGATCATCCCCCTCTCTGGCCACAAGTAAGACACTGGGGGAATAAAATAAAATTCAAATAAAAGAAAAAAACAAATAACTCTATTCCCCCCTCACAGTATGCAGCCCCCACAACAGCATTTATACACACTATACACTGTACACTGTACACTAACAGTTACACACTACATCCTTAAACAAATATACACTCTGCAGTCACTATACACACACTACATTCACTACATGAACACACACTCTGCATTCACTATACACCAAACTACATCCTTACATAAACAAACCCTCTGCAGTCACTATACACACACTACATCCACTGCAAAAACACACACTCTGCTTCTAATACATACAAACTCTACATACATTACACAAACATACAATCTGCATCCACTATACACAGTGCATACCGCATCCACGTTACACGTTCCACATCCACTATACACACACCACAGTACACACACACACTTTATCCTTGTGAGCAGACCTAGGATGGGCCCTGTGGGTGGACTCAGAGGTGGCTCTGGGGGTGGAGCTGGGTGCCGAGAACTTGAGCTGTGTTAGGGGCCCCAACGTTTCTGATGGCAGCCCTGCTTCCACCATTACAATTTGTGGCAACAAATACTACATTTCAAAATTCAGAAGAGAGTAATTAGGCCCAAAACTGTTGCAAAAAACTGCAAAAAGAAATATATTGGATCTGAACAAAAAGTATGCATTAAAACAGATGAATTGGAAACTGAATCCCTGAAAACTTCCACTATGTAAGTGGGAGTGGAATGAGTGCATATTTCTGCAGAAACTGCTGATTAAAGTATTTTGATATCTGGCTAGTAAAATGCTTGCCACCTTTTATTGCCAAGATCTTTCACATTCTTAATAATCATAATACTGAGCATATTGTGACGGACCTGGTCCTTCCTGACTGGGTACCTCCGTCAAGCTCTCTTCCTAGCTATCACAGGACACCAGTAGTGCTTCAGCCCTAGCCTCTGCAGCTTTGCTGGGGTCTCTCCATCGCTTCCTACCCTGGAATAGGGTCCTGGGTACATCTTCAAGTGAGTAAGTTCTCCTGCAGAAAGTATAGCTGATCCACCCAAACACTAGCCCAGATTGAGTGAAGGGTGTAAAGGAACTGATTTATTATGGCCAAGTTGCCTGCTTTCATACACAGCCCCCAGCATAAGGTCTCCATTCAATAGTAAGACAAGCCCCTCCTGTAAATATCTGTGCCTGGAACATAATTGCGTTAATGACCGGTAAGCTAATTATCTCCCAGGAACAGAGATGCAAACATAAAAATATAAAACATAAAAATATCCCAAAACATCCTAAAAATATATAATAAACACAAAAATAATACATTCCCAAAATAGCTCTGATGTGAGTACCCAAGTTCTCCAAATAGCGCTCAGATCCATGCAGGGAAGGGAAACGCCATTATGTTAAAGTTCTGACCGGCTGCACACGTGGTCCTATGCCCAAAACAGTTCCAGAGCATTTGGTGCTTTGGCCAGTCAACTTTTGGGAGCTCCTGCGGCCGCAATACGGGGTGCTCCGCCTGGGTCCCATTTGTTCCACTTAGTCTCAGGCACTTTCCCTTCAAAAAGCACTCTCCTGGTGGATTTCAAAGTGGTTCAAAACCGCAAGCTAAGTTGTCAGGGAACCGCACGGTCACCTCATTCGGGGCTAAGTCCTGCTGAGGTGACCAGGAACCCACGAAGTCATAATGCCGAAATTAATTCCATAACATTTGCGACTAAGTACCGCTGAGGACTATTCGTGGGTTTTGGTTCCACCAGAGAGCCAGCGTTTGGTTCCATTTGCATGAAGGGAAGGTACCAAACCAGGTGCACCAAGGGCAAGCTGCTAATGTCAGCTGGGGAGGTTTAACTCCTGAACAAGGTCTTTGTATATGGCCCATAGTTCTTGGGCAGGAGGCTAGCTAGCAGGCTCCTCCAGGAGCTCGTGGCATAGGCACGCTTGTCACATATGTTTTATAAAAAGAGCATTTGTGTTTATTCTATAAACACTGAATGGCAATAAATGTAAACTCAAACAACAAAATCTAGATCAAAATAGCTGGTTTGGAATAATTCTCCAAGTCAGCTCTAGTCGCAACTAAAGGTTTGGAGTTTGTTTTTCAATTAAATTTCATGTATTATAAACCCTGCACATCACAAAACGTATAATTTGCTTTAAATAGAGAATTCATAGCTAGAACATGAAAAGACAGCAGGTTTTGCAACCTAAAAGTTGAACTAAGCATATGTTAAAAAAGGATAACTTGTTTATTGTTATTAATTATTTGCCCAAATACTAAAGATGAATTATATATTCCTAAAGCTCCCCATAATATTGAGTCACAAAACCCCAAAAGTGGCATATCTTATCATGATAGCAGCCTTACACATGATTGCTGTAGTCGAGAGGTCACCTGCCTGTCCTATATTTGAAAATGTAACATAATTTGGAAAAGGAACAGAATGTTTAAACTGTACTGTCAAAGAAAAACAAACAGCCAGTTTTCTTAACCCCTTAACGCCGCGTGATGGACGAGGTCCGTCACAGAGGGGAGACCCTTAATGACGAGTGACGGACCTCGTCCATCACGCGGTAAAATTAACCCCGGATCGCCGCTATCGCGGGGTTAATCGCGGGGTTAATGGTGCTCCGGTATGCTTCTGCATTAGAGGCATACCGGGAGCACCCGGTCAGGCTGCCCAGCACATGTGCTCGCTCTGACCGCAAGTCAGAGCGAGCACATGTGCTCTGTATACTCACCTTCCGCCTCCCTGCACTTCCTGGTTCTGTGTGAAGTGCAGGGAGTCGGAACAGCGCACATCCTGCCCCCTGCTGTAAAAAAAAAAAAGTTAATTTAAAGTCCCACCCCCCCTTTACCCATTTTAATAAAAAATTAACCCCTTCTCTGCCAATTGATCACTGACTACAATGATCAATTGGCAGGGATTACATTTTACTATGATCTGATTTTTATTTAATTAATTAATTAAAATATTTAAAAATTATATATTTAGCTAGCTGGGGTGGGTGGAAGTTAGTGGGGAATTCGGGGATTTGGTGTTAGGCTAACTAGGGGTTAATGTTAAAAAAAGTTTTAAAATAAACTTTAAAAAGTTAAAAATTAAGCTTAAAAAAGTTTTAATAATGTTTAAGTAAAAAATACAAAAAACACCCCCCTTTACCTAGTCCAAATAAAAATTAACCCCTTCCCTACCAGTCAATCAATGCCTACAGCGATCAAATACAGATCACAGTATTATACTGTGATCTAATTTTTTTTAACCCATGAGGATTAACTTTTATTTATTTTTTAACCCTCAGGGGTTCAATTTATTTAATTAATTAATTTAAATATTTTATAACTATATATTTTGCTACCTGGGGTGGGTGGGAGTTATGGGAAAATGGGGAATTTACTGTTAGTGCTGCTTACTGCTAGTTAGGAGTTAACGGTAAAAAAAAAGCTTAGAAAAATGTCAAATCTGTAAAAAAGTTTTAAGAAAGTTTAGGAAAGTTTAAAAAAAAAATAATAAGCAAAACAAAAGTTTAAAAACTAGTTTTTAAAAGTAAAAAAGTAAAAAAAAAAGTAAAAAAATACATTTTAAAAACGCTCATTACCACTACATCTGGAACAAACTAGAGAAAAAATTATTCCACGCCAAGGTTCAAAATATGCCTTTTGAATTATCCCAGAGTGTATTCTTTAATAAATAGTATGTGTTTGTGGGGAAGTTTCAATAACCAACCGTCTAAACTACTCCAAATTGGAACATGGACACAGCGTAAAACTTCAAAGTTAGAAAAAAACTGAATGGCTGCGTCTCAAATGCGCCCCTTCAACATCCACATATACCTGGCAAAGGTACATACGGGGGTATTGCTGTACTCAGCCAACATAGCTGAGCAACATATGAAGTATTATACAGTCATAGCACACATAAGGTTTGCAAAATATGCTGCGCAAACTCACTTTGTATGTCAAAAAGGCAGAAAAAATGCTTATTACCACTACACTTGGTACAAGCTAGCGGAAAAATGATCCCACGCTAAGGTTCAAAATATGCCTTTTGAATTACCCCAGGGTGTATTCTTTAATAAATAGTATGTGTTTGTGGGGAAGTTTCAATAACCAACCATCTAAACTACTCCAAATTGGAACATGGACACAGCGTAAAACTTCAAAGTTAGAAAAAAACTGAATGGCTGCGTCTCAAATGCGCCCCTTCAACATCCACATATACCTGGCAAAGGTACATACGGTGGTATTGCTGTACTCAGCCGACATAGCTGAGCAACATATGAAGTATTATACAGTCGTAGCACACATAAGGTTTGCAAAATATACTGTGCAAACTCACTTTGTATGTTAAAAAGGCAGAAAAAACGCTTATTACCACTACATCTGGTACAAGCTAGTGGAAAAATGATCCCACGCTAAGGTTCAAAATATACCTTTTGAAACACCCTGGGGTGTCTACTTTAAGAAATGGTAGGCCTTTGTGGGGTAGTTTGAATTTAAAACCTGCGAAGATGCTTGGAAATTGCACATAGGCCCAGCGTCAAAATTCAAAGTTTGGTAAAAACGGATATGGCTTGGTCTCCTATATGGCACTGTAGCTTCACGAAATAGTGCCAAAGACATTCATTGGTGTCCTTTTACTCAGAAGACTTAGCTGAGCATAATTTGGGAGGTTTGAACTTAGTGGCACATATGAAATATACAAAACGCCCAGCAAAAATGCAATCCGTATGTAAAAAATGCACAAAATTATTTTTTACCACATACTTTGGCATATATTGGTGAAAAAATGGGGGTATGTTAAGGCACACTATGCACCTTATGGGATACCCTGGAGTGTCTACTTTTACAAATGGTAGGCCTTTGTGGGGGTTTTCTGAACAGTCAAACTGTTATAATACCCCAAATGGAAGCTAAGGCTCATTAAATCCATCTCTCAAAATTCTACTGTGAATACTGAAAAGGACAGGTATCCTGTATGGCACTGTAACTTCACAAAATAGTGCCAAAGACATACAATGGGGGTGTCATTTTACTCAGCAGATGTAACTGAACACAAAATAAAACTTTGTACAGGAATAGCACACACCAATTACAAAATATACATGAGAATTTCTTTGTTATAAGTTTGTGTGCCAAAAACCCCAAAAAACAAAATTTTACTCCAATATTTAGCAGAGGTTGGCGGTGAAATGGCTACGTAGAAAGTGTCAAAACAACCTTAGGTAAATAGCCCGTGATGTCTACTTTATATAAATATATACTTTTGTGTGGCAATTTTGTTTTCTTTTATGGCTACTAAGCTTACAAGACAAACATACCAAATTCTAAAATCGCTCCACATTAAAAGTCTATTTTACTCCTTGTGCTTTGTGACCTGTAACTAACAAAAAAAACTTAAAATCCCAGACACATTATATATTCTGTAAATCAGAACAACTAAATTAATTTATTTTAATTACTTTTCTTAACCTGCACTAATTATGCACACATTATTATTGCAAAAACTGTAAAAAAACACATTTTCATTTTTTTTACATTTTTCTGTATTTTTTTTTATAATAAATAAGCATTTATATATATGTGTGTTACATCAAATTAAAGCCCTTTCTGTCCTTTAAAAAACTATGTATAATATGTGTTGGTGCAACAAATTAGTAAAATGCAAATTGCAGTTGAACGCAAACAGCAAAAAATGAAAAAAAATGCTGTTGTCATTAAGTGAAAGACAAGCTTTTGAAGCTCTGTCCTTAAGGGGTTAAAGTGAGGAAAGCCTATTACATCTGGACTGGGATATGGTTGTATCAGGACTTAGCAGAATTAAGGTGATTACAGAGATCACCCAAATGGCCCTGATCCAACGTTTACATATCCTTGAATGATTAAAATGGCAATTAAAGGGACACTATAGTCACCTGAACAACTTCAGCTTAATGAGGTTGTTCAGGTGAGAACTATAGCTCCCTACAGCCTTTCTCATTCTGAGAAAATATAGTGTTTACATTGAAAGCTAGGAACACCTCCAGTTGCAGTCACTTCAAGGGACTTCAAGGTTGATGGAGGCATAATATGCCTCCATCCACTCAGATCTGCTTGTAATATAGAAAAAGAGAACACACTCTTCACACATACAGCATTTCAGCAAGCTAAAGTGCTTTAGGAGTCCTGAATGTCTCTTTAAAGGGACACTATAATCACCTGAACAACTTCAGCTTAATGAGGCTGTTCAGGTGAGAACTATAGCTCCCTGCAGCCTTTCTCATGTAAACACTGTATTTTCTGAGAAAATACAGTGTTTGCATTGAAAGCTAGGAACACCTCCAGTTGCAGTCACTCAGAGTGAACCAGAGGGACTTTGGAGTTGATGGAGGCATAATATGCCTCCATCCACTCAGATCTGCTGTCAGCAGAGCACAGGGCAGCACTGTGCACAGCATCCTGTGATTCAGTATCTCATCCCTCTGCATGCAGACACTGAACTTTCCTCATAGAGATTCATTGATTCAATTCATCTCTATGAGGAGATGCTGATTGGACAGGGCTGTCTTTGAGTCATGCTGGTGGTGTTAACACTATAGGGTCAGGAATACATGTTTGTATTTCTGACCCTACAGTGATCCTTTAAAGTTTCATTTCCCACACCTGTGGCTTTTTACATTGCAATTAGTGTCTGTGTTTTAATAGTCAATGTATATGTTGTAAGTTCAGGAAATACTCTGTTGAGATCATAGGCATGTTCTGGCAATAAATGTTGTATTTTTTTTTTTTTATGTATTGTAAGGAATTTTTTTTATAGTTCGGTAATTATTGTGCTATGTATTTTATGTCTTGTAAAGTATTTTTTGTAAAAAAAAAAGAAAAATCTTCCTGAAAAGGAAGCGAATAAAGAGTATTCAAAAACAAAATGGCAATTAAAGGTTCATTTCCCACACCTGTGGCTTTTTAAATTGCAACTAGCGTCTGTGTATAAATAGTCAATGAGTTTGTTACCTCTCACGTGGAAGCATTGAACAGGCCAGATACTGAGCCATGGGGAGCAGAAAGCACTGTCAAAAGACCTGTGTAACAAGTTAATGGAACTTTATAAAGATAGAAAAGGATATATAAGATATCCAAAGCCTGGAAAATGCCAGTACTGTTCAATCTCTTGATACCAAAACAAGGTCAGGTAAACCAAAAAAGATTTCAGTTACAACTGCCAGAAGAATTGTTCGGGATACAAAGAAAAACCCACAAATAATCTCAGGAGAAATTCTCTGGAAAAAGACGGTGTGGTTGTTTCAAGAAGCACAATATGAAGATACTTGAACAAAAATGAGCTGCATGGCTGAGTTGCCAGAAAGAAGCCTGTACTGCACCAGTGCCCCAAAAAAGCTGGTTGCAATATGTCTGACAGCACCTTGACATACCTCACAGCTTCCTGCACACTGTAATATGGAGTGACAAGACCAAAATAGAGCTTTATGGTCACAACCATAAGCACTGTGTTTGGAAAGGGGTCAACAAGGCCTATGGTGAAAAGAATACCATCCCTAGTGTAAAGCATGGTGGGGGCTCACTGATGTTTTGGGGTTGTGTGAGCTCTAAAGGCATGGGGAATCTTGTGAAAATTGATGGCAAGATGAATGCATCATGTTACTTGAAAATACTTGCAGACAATTTGCATTCTTCTGCACGAAGGCTGCACATGGGACGCACTTGGACTTTCCAGCATGATAATGACCCTAAGCACAAGGTCCGACCCCCGGGGGCTCAGACATTGAGCTGTGTTAGAGGCCCCAAAATATCTGATGGCGACCCTGTCGCCATATTTGTTCTAATGCAATATTTAACTAACTGTAACCAAAACTTACAATTAAAAATGATAGTGAATAAAGAGTGAATAAAATATATTAAAAAAATAAAAAAGACAAACAAAAATGTTCCCAGTTTATACAGATAATCCATTTTTAATTTGTTGTATCAACCTAAGGAAAATATTGCACAAAATAGGGATATATATATATATATATATATATATATATATATATATATATATATATATATATATATATATATAATCAAACTGGAGCTCAGAGCTGTTTTACTAAATTAATGTTAGATGATCATTTTATTTTTAGCTGATCCTGAAGCTATGAAAAGATTTACTGGATATTACTGACCAATGTCACTAAAAATTAAGGCAAAGATTTTCCCTATAGTTTTGATCTCAAGGATTAAAAAAATACAATTTTAATTAACAAGGATCAAGTGTGATTACTGGTTCTGGGGAAACTCATCATTTTGATTCCAGCAGCAGAATAAATGAGGTTCTCTATGCTGACCATAGCACTTTATCAAACTGTTTGATAGGGTCAGCTGGGAATTCCTTGATGTTACTTTAAAGGAATTGAATATCTCTGAATTTATGAAAAGGATGATTATTTATTAACATATTATTCCTAAAACCATTGTAAATATTAATAAATAGATAACATAGAATGTATCATGGTGGATGTCAAGGTTGTCATTGGTATTGTGATTTTACATTTTTATCTTTACTCATTTGGCAATTACAATTCATGATTATGTCAGAATTCCAAAGGTAATGATAAAAAATAAATAAATGCATTTTATTTTAAACATAATGCATTAGCTTTTACCTAATTAGATTAGTCCATTCGCTATTTGGTTAACTATTTTGAAAAATTTGAATATCCTTTTCAATCTAAAATATAATAGATTGTAGGAAATTAATCTCTATTTCAGATTACAGTTAGAGTATTAACAATTTATAGATTCAAATAGAATTTACAGGTATATTGTAATTATAACCAATTATAGATTCAAATGTTACTAAAAGCTTCATGGGAATAAGCATTTAACTTAAAACATATTGTAGAAATACTTTGTTTGCCATTACTATAATGAAAAAATAAAATTGAAATATAGGAAATATTATGGTAGGTCTAACAAATGATTTTGTTATCCTAAAACTCAACTATTTATTTGATGTGATCCTAAAGCCTTTGTAACGTATCTTTCCGAACTACAAATTATCTTGAAGAAATGCATTTTTGCTAAAAAAAAAAAAAAAACAACAACTTATGATTCACACCTCAGATAGCTTAAAATTGTCAGATTGTAAAATATAGCAATGATACTAAGATGCTAGAACATCATAATAAATAGTTTATCAACGGCAGACACGCAGAATCTTGCTTTAAAAATGAAAAAAACAACAACCTTTGAATCAAATATAATCTTTCTAAAGTTCTTTGATTAATACAATAAAAAGTAAAGAAAAGAATACACAATGGTAGTAAGCGTAAAACCTTTATTAAATAATATGATATTGCAAGTTATAAAAAGCGATGGGTAATCATTTTTAGATCTTTTAACCTTTTTTTGACTCCATAATTGGAAAATAAAGTGATAGCTGGGGTAACTGTTCTGTGTTCCAATTAGATATATTTGGGGTTCATTTATTCAACAGCAACCAGTGGAGAGCAAACAAAGAAACTAAACAATTTATTTTCCAGACAAATTAGATCCAGAAAGCTGATTTGGGCATTTTTACAAGCAGATCCTTTAGAGTAAAATTTTGATCTAAATTCGTTGTGGCTGAATTAAAATGAAAATATATGCTTCATTTTATTATTCTGATGACATATCCACTGCATGACCACTTTGTAAGGTATACCTCCCTAATAATCGGTAGACCTCCATTTGCCCCCAGAACAACATTCATTTTTCAATGCTCACATTTTTAAAAGTGCTACAAATAACTCTAGGATTCTGGTTTATTTTAATATTTATACATCATGCATTTGCTGGTGATTTGTGATCTGGAGATTCATGTTGCAAAACTCCATTCCCTACATTTTAATGGTGCTCCATTGGATAAAGATCTGGTGATAAAGCATGTTGCCATACTGGTTATATTGGGGTACATGGAAGCAGTTTTAGGCTTAAACTTTATATGGCAACATAGCTTAACCGAATTCCCTTATTTCTGTTGATGATTTTAAGTAGCATTGTAAGATTTTGTGTATCTGTGTGTGCACTAATCCCTTAATATGTATATTGTTTATATTTTGTTATTTATAGCAGTATCACTATTAAAAATACACTGACTGGATTTCATTTGAAGTCTCTTTTACCATGCTGGAAAAAAACATTAGTAGAGAGGTAGTCTGTGGCCTAAAAGGGAAGCACATAGTTGGCAACATACCCGGGTAAGCTGTCAATTGGTATGGTAACGTAAGGGACTTGATATGTGTCAGGAAAATATTTCCCACACTATTAGACAACCACTACCCAACATCCTGAATTGCTGACATAAGTCAGGTCGGATTCATGTAATTATGTATGCCAGATTCCGACCCTACAATGTTGCAGCAGAAATTGTGATTTTACAGACCAGATTATATTTTTCCGATATTCTATTGTTCATTACAGTACTCATGTGTCCACTCTATCCTCAACTTCTTAGTTGGCAGGAGTGGCACTTTGTTCTTCCACATCAGGTTTTAATGTCCTGTCTTTTCAGAGATGCTCTTCTGCATAATTCATTGTAGTTACATAGTTACACAGTTACATAGCTGAAAAGAGACACGTAAACAGAAAAAAGACTGCGCCAGGAGGGATAAATAAAACAAAGGAATTCGGTAAAGATAAAATAGTTGTAAAATGTTCTGTAAAAGAGTTCCAGTTATAGGTGGTGTCTCAACTGATGTTGTGTCTTCTTTGTTAATAGTTGTCCGTCTCACGATATGAAAGACACAATGGGAAAGAACTAATCGTGCAGAGTGTATAAATAAGTAATCGTAGAGTTAAAATATAAATTACACACTCACATGTCCATGAGCTAGGACCAGCTCTAGTATGATGGGCATACAGCGGATTACCCTCCGCTTGTGGGGGTACTTGTCCTCCTGGGAAGTGCTGGTGTCCAATTCTCAGGAAAAAAAATAAAAACAGCCAATAGTGATCTCTGGTGAGGTAGTTAGCAAAAAAGATTAAAATAGATACAATATACTCACAAGTAGAGTGCAGGTCTTTCTGCCCTCTATTTATTCGCGTGGGTGGTATGATCCCCACCTTAGGATATGCCAGGAACAGTAAATAAGGATAAAATAGTATAAAAAGGTAATATATGTAAAATAATTTATTAATACAATATATTAAAAAGAGACACGTGTCCATTAAGTTCAGCCTTTTTCACATTTGTTTTTGATGTTGATCCAAAAGAAGGCCAAAAACACAGCATCCAATTTTGCAAAAAATAGGAAAAAGTCCTTCTTGACCCCAGATTGGCAGTCAGATCTCCTTGGATCAAGAAGCTATTAGCCCACTAAGTGAAAACTATATCCCTATATATTATGTTTTTGCAAGTATATATCTAACTGCTGTTTACACATCTGTATAGGCTCTTTTGAAACTATCTCTTCAGGAATGCCACATCTTTATCGTTTTTATTATAAAAAAATCCTCCACTTTGCCGTAGACTAAATCTCCTTTCTTCCAGTCTAAATGCATGTTTAGTAAAGTCTTGTTTATGAACAGATTTTCAGACAATTGTTTGTAACGCAAGTTACATTGTAACAATGATATCTGTCAGGAATCCCTGAATAACCCTTCACATGTATATGTTTTTTAAAAGAAGACAGCCTAAGGTATTTTGACTTTTTTCATGCAACCATTTTACCACCAATCTATGCCAAATTTTAAAAAATATATAATAATTGGTTATTTTTTGACACACATAGCAATTTAAGAATACATGTATGGATGACTTTAAGGGGTACTGCCAAAGAACACCCTGATATGTGTTCAGAAACATCTCCTGAGTACAGTGATACCCCCCATGTATAGGTGTATTGGTTTCTCTGGGGACTAGAAGACCTTTTTTGGAGGGACCACATTCCAGTTTTCCAACTTGCAATTTTCTCAGCTGGTCATCATGCACCCATGTCCTATTTGGGACATGTTTGAAGTCGGCCAAAGTAATGTACCCCATCAAACCATATATTTTTGAAAAGTAGACACCCTAGGTTATTTCAAATGGTGGTATATTAACACTTTCCATGCACTAATTCTACCACCAGTTTTTGTCAAACATTTGGGTAGTAATTTTTTGTGTTATTTTTCTCTCACATTATAATTTAGGCATGGATTCTCATTTCCTCTTATGTGTTTCTGACAAAGAACACCCCAACATGTGTTCAGCACCATCTCCTGAGTACAACAGTGCCCCCAATGTAAAGGTTTTATGGGTTTTTGCAAATTTACAGGGGCAAATGTAGGGCTGTCCCCTTTTCCATGTTTGCACATTGAAATTTGCCAGATTGATTTACTGGACCTATGTTGCCTTTGAGACCGTATAGCAGCCCAGGAATGAAAATTAACCCCATCATAGCATAACATTTGTAAAAGTAGATAACCCACCGTATTCAAAATAGGGTATGTCCAGTCTTTTTTAGTAGCCACTTAGTCAGAAACCCTGGCCAAAATCAGGGTTTATATTTGTTTGTTCACACATAAACTGCCATTTCCCCGATGATGTCAGTATAATACATTTTACTGCTCTAAAACACTCAGATTTTTTGAACATTAGCTTGGCTAATATAGCTTGGTTGCTTCACCTAAGTCTTGCTCCTAAGTGTGTAGTTGGAGATATTCTGGAGAGTCTTACAGAAGCTTCAACTGTCTAAGAGTTGTGCTAAGAGCTTTCTTTCCTACTGTTACAGGTAAGATTCATCTGTAGGAAAAGGTTACTGATTGCACAAGGTTTGAATTCCTGTTGGTAAGATTCATATGTAGGAAAAGGTTACTGATTGCACAAGGTTTGAATTCCTGTTGGTAAGATTCATCTGTAGGAAAAGGTTACTGATTGCACAAGGTTTGAATTCCTGTTGGTAATTATAAGGCATTTGATTTGATTAAGCTAGTTACTTGCTGTTGATTGCTGGTTAATTAGCTATTGTTTGCAAATAAGCAGAGGCCTACCCAGGTGTTAAACATTCCTAGTGGGTGGTAATTTTAGGAGTTATATAAGGCTTGTTGACATTAGTTTGGCTAATATAGCTTGGTTGCTTCACCTAAGTGTTGCTTCTAAGTGTGTAATTGGAGATATTCTGGAGAGAAACTGGAGGTAATCTGAGGTATTCAGGAGGATAAAGAAAAAAGTTAAGATTAGTTTGAGTTAAATTATTTTCCTCATTGGAATGGCAGACTTAGTTCAGTGTAATAGTTGCTATGCATTTGTTTCACGTTCTACTTTTTGGAGATTTGGTTGTTGTCTAATCTGTAGACAGTTCTCTATCTTGCGGCAGGAGATTGTATTTTTGAAGTCTGAGATTTGTAAATTATCTGGTGAACAAACTCAGACTGGAACTGCTGCAAAGCCACTGCCGCAGAGACATACTAGGAATGGCAGACGGATTACTGTAGGATCTGGTAGACTTAGAGTTGTGGATAAAAGGCATTTTGCACAGTCTGTTGCTCTACATTATTCATTTTCTGCACTTTCAGAGTGTAATGGTGTTGTGGAGAGAGGCACTGAGGCTAGTGGTGTTGTGGAGAGAGGCACTGAGGCTAGTGGTTGTGTGGAGAGAGGCACTGAGGCTAGTGGTTTTGTGGAGAGAGGCACTGAGGCTAGTGGTGTTGTGGAGAGAGGCACTGAGGCTAGTGGTTTTGTGGAGAGAGGCACTGAGGCTAGTGGTGTTGTGGAGACCGGCTTGGAGACTATGGTGAGGCCTAATAGAAAGCATTGTTGTTGGGGGATTCGATCATAAGAGGTGTGGAGATGGACAATGGTGGTCTTGTGAGGTGTCTTCCCGGAGCTACTGCTCACAGAGACAGGAGACGTATCTGTAATATTGTTAAGCAAGCAAAGCAGGAAGGGGAATTGGATGTACTTGTACATCTAGGGACAAATGACTTGGGTTTCAATAAGGTTTCAGAGGTTAAGGAAGTTTTTAGTGTTTTTGCCAATGATATACGGCAGGTTGTTTCAACACTGTCATTCTCTGAAGTTCTGCCTGTGTATAACACTCAGAACGACAGGTGGATGCGTATTAGGGACTTTAATTTGTGGCTTGGTCAATGGTGTCGGGAGCAAGGATTTGGCTTTATTTCTCATGGTAGCTCTGTTTGGAATGGAAATAAGCTGTACAAAAAAGATGGTTTGCATCTTTCTCAAAAGGAAACAAATGTTCTCAGTGAGCAGTTCAGAGGCTTTGCTAGGATGTATTTAAACTAGGAGGGGGGGGGCAAAAGGGTGATAAAACATCAATCCAATTGTCCCCCAAAACAAGGACAGAAGGTGTCTGTAGCAAGTGTGTTAAAAAATGATAAGCTTAGAGTCATGTCTACAAATGCTCGCAGTTTAGGGAAAAAGATCCATGAACTTGTGGCAATAATGGCAACTGATATTGTAGATTTAGTCGCTGTTACTGAGACATGGTATAATGAGAAAAATGACTTGGACATAGCAATACCAGGGTACTTTTTATATAGAAAAGATAGGGAAGGCAAGAAAGGGGGAGGGGTGGCCCTGTATGTGAAGGATAGCATAAAATCTAGCCTAATAAGTTAGTGAGACAAACATAGAGTCCGTTTGGGTTACGTTAGAATTTGATAATCACACAGTAACTCGTGCAGTTGTGATTTATAGGCCCCCAGGACAAATTGAAGAGTTAGATAATCTACTAGTTGAGGAAATAGCTAAAATTACAATAAAGGGGGAAGTTATCATCATGGGTGACTTTAATCTTCCTGATGTGAATTGGAAAACAAAATTAGCTACTTGTGCCAGGAGCACACATATTCTAAACTCACTACTGGGATTGTCTCTAAAACAAGTCGTTGAAGAGCCAACTCGTAAAGAGGCCATACTAGATTCAGTGTTAACAAATGGAGATTTGGTATCAGATATTATTGTAGGTGAAAGTTTAGGATCCAGTGATCATCAGTCAGTGTGGTTTAATATAAGAACAGTGACTGAGTCACACCACACAAAAACAAAAGTTATAGACTTTAGAAAAACAGACTTTTCTAAAATTAGAATATGTGTACAGGAGTCATTATCAGACTCGAGCAATTTAAATGGAGTCCAAGAGAAATGGGATTATTTAAAAGTTGCACTATTGAAGGCAACAGAAAATTGCATTAGGCTTGTCAGTAAAAGCAAAAAATTCAAGAAACCACTGTGGTACTCCGCAGACGTGGTCAAAATAGTTAAAAACAAAAAGTTAGCATTTAGGAATTATAAAAAAAACCATAGTGAGGAAGACAAAATGATCTATAAGATTAGGCAGAAAGAGGCTAAGCAAGTTATAAGAGCTTCCAAATCACACACAGAAGAGAAAATAGCACAGTCAGTAAAAAAGGGGGATAAAACATTTTTTTAGATACATAAATGAGAAAAGAAAAGTAAAACAAGGATTAGTTAGAATAAAAACAAAAGAAGGAAGGTATGTAGAAGAGGATAAAGGTCTAGCTGACTGCCTCAATGAATATTTTTGTTTTGTATTTACAGATGAAAATGAAGGAAAAGGACCTCAGTTGAGAAAAAGGATAAACGAGTCATTTATTACACATGAGTTTACAGGGGAAGAGGTTCTATTTCAACTGTCAAAAGTAAAGACAAATAAGTCAATGGGACCTGATGGAATACACCCAAAGCTATTAAAAGAGCTTAGTGGTGTACTAGCAAAACCATTAACAGATTTATTTAACCAATCATTGTTAACAGGAGTAGTCCCAGAAGATTGGAAGTTAGCAAATGTTGTGCCCATTCACAAGAAAGGTAATAGGGAGGAGTCAGGGAACTATAGGCCAGTAAGCCTTACTTCAGTAGTGGGGAAAGTGATGGAAACCATGTTAAAGGATAGGATTGTTGAACATCTAAAAACACATGGATTTCAAGATCAGAGACAACATGGGTTTACTTCAGGGAGATCATGCCAAACTAATCTTATTGATTTTTTTGATTGGGTAACTAAAATTATAGATCAGGGTGGTGCAGTAGACATTGCTTACCTAGATTTCAGTAAGGCTTTTGACACTGTTGCACATAGAAGGCTTATCAATAAACTGCAATCTTTAAGTTTGGATTCCAATATTGTTGAATGGGTAAGGCAGTGGCTGAGTGACAGGCAACAGAGGGTTGTAGTTAATGGAATATATTCGAAGCTTGGACTTGTCACCAGTGGGGTACCTCAGGGATCTGTACTTGGACCCATTCTCTTTAATAGTTTTATTAGTGATATTGCAGAAGGTCTTTATGGTAAGGTATGTCTTTTTGCTGATGATACTAAGATATGTAACAGGGTTGATGTTCCAGGAGGGATAAGCCAAATGGCAAATGATTTAGGTAAACTAGAAAAATGGTCAGAATTGTGGCAACTGACATTTAATGTGGATAAGTGCAAGATAATGCATCTTGGACGTAAAAACCCAAGGGCAGAGTACAGAATATTTGATAGAGTCCTAACCTCAACAATTGAGGAATGGGATTTAGGGGTGATTATTTCTGATGACTTAAAGGTAGGCAGACAATGTAATAGAGCAGCAGGAAAAGCTAGCAGAATGCTTGGTTGTATAGGGAGAGGTATTAGCAGTAGAAAGAGGGAAGTGCTCATGCCATTGTACAGAACACTGGTGAGACCTCACTTGAAGTATTGTACACAGTACTGGAGACCGTATCTTCAGAAGGATATTGATACCTTAGAGAGGGTTCAGAGAAGGGCTACTAAACTGGTTCATGGATTGCGGGGTAAAACTTACCAGGAAAGGTTAAAGGATCTTAACATGTATAGCTTGGAGGAAAGACGAGACAGGGGGGATATGATAGAAACATTTAAATATATAAAGGGAATCAACACAGTAAAGGAGGAGACTATATTTAAAAAAAGAAAAACTACCACAACAAGAGGACATAGTCTTAAATTAGAGGGACAAAGGTTTAAAAATAATATCAGGAAGTATTACTTTACTGAGAGGGTAGTGGATGCATGGAATAGCCTTCCAGCTGAAGTGGTAGAGGTTAACACAGTAAAGGAGTTTAAGCATGCGTGGGATAGGCATAAGGCTATCCTAACTAGATAAGGCTAGGGACTAATGAAAGTATTTAAAATTGGGCAGACTAGATGGGCCGAATGGTTCTTATCTGCCGTGACATTCTATGTTTCTATGTTTGGAAATAGCAAATTGCTACTTATACTTATAGCCCTATAACTTTAAAAAAAAAAAAAGAACATGTTAACATTGGGGATTTCTAAACTCAGGACAAAATTTAGAAATGCATGGGTGTTTTATGGTGGTTGTAGATGCGTATCAGATTTTGGGGGTCAAAGTTAAAAAAAGTGTGTTTTTAAAAAAAAAATCATCATATTTTATATTTTTTTATAGTAAAATATATGATAAGATGAAAATAATGGTATATTTAGAAAGACCACTTAATGGTGATAAATGGTATATAATATGTGTAGGTATAGTAAATGAGTAAGAAGAAAATTACAGCTGAACACAAACACTGCAGAAATGTAAAAACAGCCCTGGTCCTCAACAGTAAGAAAATTGAAAAATGGTCTGGTCACTAAGGGGTTAAAGTGAAAAACAAAATTACAATGGATGTAGCAACCTCCCTGAATAGAAAAGAGTGTCACTGATTCATATACAGGTGTTCCGCACTATCTTTATTAGAAATTGATTCCCCAAAACTGGCTGAAAAAAGCCAGATGTGCCCATATATAGGATCACTTGGTTAAGTTCAAATTTGTAGATTCTTTCCACAATTCGTAAATGGATAGCATGAATTGTGTGCAATATAGTATTATGAATGATTGTTACAGATTCCTACAATATAGAAGGGAAGTATTCTGGCTCATGGATCAAGTATTCTGGATTTGGATACGCTGAGCCTTAGGGGCCTAAATGTTGAATATGACCGTACACCATTAGTCTGAGTAGGTATGTTTTTCATTTAATTGACTACGCCTTTGTATAAGTTTCTTCTGTGAGACCTTAATACTTTTATTATCTGCACATTTAAAGCTATGTATCTGAAAGGGATGAAAACTATACAAACAGTAATCATTATTATTGTTTGCAATGCAATTATATATAATGTTCTCAGCTGTATTGCTATTTTTATAATTTATTATGTTTTATTTATTTATATTAATCTTCCTGAACTGTATGAATCCCTGTGGTATTGAACCCTATGACTTCTTTTTGCTAACCTATTATCATGACTACACCATGCTATATTCTAAACATCATTTTTGACTCTTTCCACTTCTCTTAGTAGCCTTTTTTGAAAAAAAAAATATATATATTTATTTATTTTCTGCCTTGTCCTTATTTGGACAGATAGGAAATCTGTTTTTATTTTTTCTTTACACCCAATGCCCCTTTCTGTTTTATTATGTTCAACCAATGATACAGTTGGTGCACTTGATACAGTTTGTGCACTTAATTAAGTAGGTGTGTGTTTGTAATTTCTCTTATATATATGGTTAATGATGTGCCTTATATATATGGATTGTGTTTTTATGGTGTTATCTTTAAACAAATCTCATTGGAGGTCAAAACATTCCTTTTTACGTTCTGACTCTCCAAATAATTCTGTGATCTTCTTGTACCTTATGTGCCTGGATCACATTGCTTTTTACATTTATGTATGGTTTGCAAGCCTCAGGTCCAGATGTGCACCGGGTTTCATTTATTAGATGAATGTGGAATCCTCCCTTCCTGGATATACCTCCTCCACGCACCATGTTGTGGATGTTCAGTGAAATAAATGACTAGTGACTGGGCAGCTTTTGCTGCCAGGTGCTAGCTGTAAGGATTACAAAATGATCCAGCACATAGAATTGTGTCACACCTAGGACTAAAAGGTAACTTATTACTGGGCTTTAGAATTGCCGGACGTAACGCACCAAAGAATAGTCAGGGTACTTGCCGAGGTCAGGGGTACAGAATGAGACAAAACGATAAGGGAAAGCCAGAAGTCAGGGATACCAGAATACAGGGAAGTCAAACAAAGTCAAAGTCAAATACCAGAAATAAACGCTCAGGAACACACTCTCGGACAACCACTAGGGAAACCATGACATGGCAATGAGGAAAAGTAAATTTGAGCTTAAATAAGTGCTTTACATTTCTGATTGGCTGAAAACGGCCTTTGACCCCAAATGTCGTCATTAACGTGGGCGGACGTGGGAGTACAAGTTGGCGTGGATCTGCAGTGGCCGGCATCCACTAACATGCTGCAAGAGTTAGTCACACAGACGCATGGCCACTGGGTGCAAATACCGCAAGGTGAGGAGGAATACGTTACACTAGCAATGTACAGAGAGGCATGACACAGACCCCCATGCCCTTAAATGTGGCCATAAGGTAGGGGCTTCCACATAAAGAAAGGGGGTGGACAGTTTACTGTCCACTCCCTGTCCTCCACAGTGGGCTTATTAATTTAAAAAATAAATAGTGAGGACATAGTGACCCTAGGCAGGGCTATAATTAAAAAATAATGCAAGGGGGGAAATAGTATCATACCCATAGCCTCACCCAGTGAGTGGGGGTTATAATTAGAATGAACATGAATGACTTAGTGTTGCCTCTAGCACTCACCTGTTACTGGATCAGGGTCTAATTAATAAACCAGTCAGCAAATCAGAGTAAAGCAATCACAGCTCTCTGACTGCGATGACAAAGCCTGGAAAAGCCCATATAAAGCTGAAGTGGTCTGGGTGCCTATAATGTCCCTTTAAAGAATTTATGATATAAATATTCTTACTGTGGGCGTTATACTAAATTATAGATATTCTTTATACATTTTGTTGCAATATTTAGTAAGCTGTAATACTTACGGTAGTAAAGCTTTATAGGTACTTACAAATACCAACAAGCAGTTGGTATTTTTATTTTTCTATTTTTGTCCAAAATACAGAGTTGGATTCTTTCAACAGAGTAATGAATCACACTGCTTACTGAATAGCATCTTTCTTTAGACTTCGGTGAAGGAGTTCCTATTCAGAGTAGACAGAGTTTATCTTTACACAGCTAGAACCTTTGTATTTGAGAAAAATGCATTTTTGTTTTAATAATACTATTTCAGACAATGGGAAAAATACTACAAGATAAACATTACTGTTTACTCCTGTCAACAGATTTTTATTTCCCAAGTGCATTATAAATGGCAAATGAATAACTGAAAATAGTGTAAACTTACATCATAAATTATGTTTTTCTGAACTATCTGTACACGGAATTGCTGGTTTATTGTGTATTTATGTGCTAGGTATACAGCCTATGTCTCAAATAAATGTTATACTTGATAGGGAAGGGGTTATTCTACTTTATGGCAAATTAGTAAATATATCTTATATTATAGGTCTATATGCCTGTCTTCTATTGCCACGGTATATAGACCTATAATATGTATTGTTTTCTTTGCAATTTTTGGACTTACATTGTTTAATTTTATATTGAAAGAAAGCCAATATAAAAAAATAACAAAACTTGAATGAGGAGAAAAAAATGTAGAGTACAACAGATATCAGTTGTTGTATGTGAAACATAAAAAAATCATCAATATGAATAACCAGGAGCCGCAACATACTGAAAGAAAAAGAAGGAAGACAGACAAAGGCGAAGAAACAAGCAGAGGGTATCAAATTTAAAAATAAAAGAGAGAAGAGAAGAGAAGAGGAAAAGAGAGGAAAAGTAAAAAATGAAATAACTAAATAAACAAAAAATAAAAATAAACATCGGAAATAAATACCATAATGATCACCAAGTCTAAAAAACCTATTGGAGACCATTTTCCCCTCTGCCATCACCAACTGCTACAGGAAATATGTGTAACTAATTATATTAAAAACATGTCCTTTCCATCAGTCTTATAAACATCTGGCCGGGATTGATGTTTTACAGCTTGATACAGCTGTAGAGTCCATTCTTTTTTTCAAAGGAAATATTAAAAAGCCAACATAAGCTGTATGCTAAAAATAGGACATATGCTTGAAATATGTGTACTTAATAATTAAAATTAGAAAATATAAAAAAATAAAAACACCACTGCAAGATTGATTCAAGCAAGATGCTAAAGGTGACATTACCTGTATTTGTAGGGATACAAATATATCAATAATCACTTGAAAGGATTACCAAGTCAGTTATGTCAAAAGTATCAGGAAATCTTTCTTGTATATAATGGCCGATACTAAAAAAGAAAACACAAAGAGCAGGTATATACGATAATAATGTTTGAAAGAGCAAAGCAGAAAAAATGAACAACAGACTGGTTAAGATGATTAATGAAAAAGGAAACTCCCTTGTAACGGAACTCCCTGTACTCTGACCGAGTACCTTCCGTTGATGGACGCTTCCTAGCTTGCGCCGAGGACCACAACCACTGCAGACTCCACAACTGCCGTAGCTAAACTGGAGTCTTGCGTCTTCTGTCCACCCTGGATCAGCTTCTGTCCTCCAGGACCGTGCGGGGAAGACCTCACTCCAGGAGAGCGTATTAGGAGCAAGCTCTTAAAAGAGCTAAGTGATTAAAGCTCAAGGGAGTATGCAGAGCATAGCAATCCCCAGTGTGAATATCGCTGTCCCCTCCAATCACGAGTCAAGACTACGTGTTGAGGGTCAAGAAGAACTGACTGGCGAGATGACACCGTGTAGAAGAGTCAAAACAGTGTCTGTGAGTTAAAATGGCCGCCATCCATTGTTCTCACCATGTGCGTCATCCATTGTTCTCACCATGTGCCTCTGATACATGAAATGGTGGCCACCCAGTAACTCCACAGTTTGTCGGGTAGTCTATCCAGCCGAACCAACTGAAACACACGGGTAACAGTGCAACAAACAAAGGGAATCATAAAGAATATGGACAATAGTCATATTTGTGCACAATCTCCAGTTTTGTCACAGGGCACAAATAGTGTTTTCAAAATGCCATATATCCCAGGGCCATAGTCAGAAAGTAGGAGGCGGGCAAGCAGCCCCCTCCAAGAACACGTGGCGAGGTCTGTTCCGCCACATCCCTAAACTGTCTCAAGCAACTCTCATACTTACACAGCTCTGACTAGTACTGGATTTAGACACCTCTCACTCTTTGAGGACTAAACCTGTTTCTAAATATAAAGAAAAATCATATCATCATTAATGTTTATTGTATTTGTTTAGCTGCTCGGAGTTTGCTTAGAAAAGTACTAATTTTTTGCTCTCATTAAAACATCAAAGTTGGAAATCTTTTTCTTTATTAAAGATACATTGTTTGTGTTCCTTATCTACTAAACTGTGCTTTTTGTTTGTGTTCCTTATCTACTAAACTGTGCTTTTTATCTTGGAAAGAGAAACAATTAAACATCATAAATAAACTCTAAATTTTTATTTTCCTGTTCATAATAATTCATGTGAGATACGTGACAGCATATTAAAGCATTTCCTGACTGGAGGTTTTAATAGTTTTGTAACGGATCACCTGGCACCCCAACTGGGTACCTCCGTTGAAGGATGCTCCTAGCGCTTCCTGAGGACTCCAAGCACTGCAGCAGACACCACAACCACCGCAGACTCCGCAACTGCTGTAGCTTGA
>OW240917.1:122880675-122891686 GCA_933207985.1 Pelobates cultripes | reverse complement strand
CTGTCTCTGTAAGCAGTAGCTCCGGGAAGACATCTCACAAGACCACCATTGATGGTAAGGTATGTCTTTTTGCTGATGATACTAAGATATGTAACAGAGTTAATGTTCCAGGAGGGATAAGCCAAATGGCAAATGATTTAAGTAAACTTGAAAAATGGTCAGAATTGTGGCAGCTGACATTTAATGTGGATAAGTGCAAGATAATGCATCTTGGACGTAAAAACCCAAGGGCAGAGTACAGAATATTTGATAGAGTCCTAACCTCAACATATGAGGAAAGGGATTTAGGGGTGATTATTTCTGATGACTTAAAGGTAGGCAGACAATGTAATAGAGCAGCTGGAAATGCTAGCAGAATGCTTGGTTGTATAGGGAGAGGTATTAGCAGTAGAAAGAGGGAAGTGCTCATGCCATTGTACGGAACACTGGTGAGACCTCACTTGGAGTATTGTACACAGTACTGGAGACCGTATCTTCAGAAGGATATTGATACCTTAGAGAGGGTTCAGAGAAGGGCTACTATACTGGTTCATGGATTGCGGGATAAAACTTACCAGGAAAGGTTAAAGGATCTTAACATGTATATCTTGGAGGAAAGACGAGACAGGGGGGATATGATAGAAACATTTAAATATATAAAGGGAATCAACACAGTAAAGGAGGAGACTATATTTAAAAGAAGAAAAACTACCACAACAAGAGGACATAGTCTTAAATTAGAGGGACAAAGGTTTAAAAATAATATCATGAAGTATTACTTTACTGAGAGGGAAGTAGATGCATGGAATAGGCTTCCAGCTGAAGTGGTAGAGGTTAACACAGTGATGGAGTTTAAGCATGCGTGGGATAGGCATAAGGCTATCCTAACTATAAGATAAGGCCAGGGACTAATGAAAGTATTTAGAAAATTAGGCAGACTAGATGGGCCGAATGGTTCTTATCTGCCGTCACATTCTATGTTTCTATGTAGTGGATGCTGTGTGTTTGTGTAGTGCATGTAGTGTGTGTGTGTGTTTTAATTAGTTGGGATTATTCCCCCCTCCCTGCCTCTTACCTGTGGAGGGAAGGAGGGAATAAGCCCAGCTAATTAAAAACCTGCTTCCCCCACCCCTCAGCACATATTCCATACAACAAACACACACACTACATGCACTACACAAACAGACACTGCATCCACTACACAAACACAGACTGTATCCACTACACACACACACTGCATCCCCACACACACTACATGCACTACACAGACACTGCATCCACTATACACAGTGCATCCGCTACACATATTGCATTCACTATACACACACACACACACACACTGTGCATCCACTATAAAAACACACACGCTGTGTACCTGTCTATCTGTATGTGTGTCTGTGTATTTGTCTATTTCTATGTGTGTCAGTGTGAGTATCTCTGTATTTCTGTATCTCTATGTGTGTCAGTGTTTGAATCTGTGTGTGTGCTTGTATCTGTATATCTGTATGTCTGTATTTGTGTGTATGTTTGAATCTGTGTATCTATGTGTGACTGTGTGTATATGTATCTGCATGTGTGTGTCTGTCTGTATCTTTGTATCTGTGTCAGTGTTTGTGTATGTGTATCTGCATGTGTGTCAGTGTGTTTATCTATGTATCTGTCTGTCAGTGTGCATCTTTATATCTATATATCTGCATGTGTGTGTGTATGTGCATACATCTCAGCATCTTACCAACACTGCACACAAATACACTCCTGTAGAGATGTCGCGAACCGTTCGCGAACTTCCCGCGAACAGCTCGCCACGGTTCGCCACGAACCGTTCGCGGCGAGCTCCGGTCAGCTGATACATCCCGGCCAATCTCCAGCAGACCCTCCCTCCCAGACCCTCCCACCTTCTGGACAGCATCCATGTTAAAGCTGCCTTACATTTGGGGAACACCCCTAAACCACCTGATAAGAAGAGGAGAATGAGGGATGGGTAGGCTGATATATTTTGGCGTTAAGCATTATTAATTATTTTTAATACGTTTATGGCCCCATCGGGGAACAAAACACGTAGTATAGTGGATGCAGTGTGTGTGTATATAGAGGATGTAGTATATGTGCATAGAGGATGTAGTGTATGTGTGTGTATAGAGGCTGTAGTGTGTGTTTATATTTGATGCAGTGTGTGTATAGAGGATGCACTGTGTGTGTGTAGTGGATGCAGTGTGTGTGTATAGAGGATGTAGTGTGTGTTTATATATGATGCAATGTCTATATAGAGGATGCAGTGTGTGTGTAGTGGATGCAGTGTGTGTGTATATAGAGGATGTAGTATATGTGCATAGATGACGTAGTGTATGTGTGTGTATAGAGGATGTAGTGTGTGTTTATATTTGATGCAGTGTGTGTTTATATATGATGCAATGTCTGTATAGAGGATGCAGTGTGTGTGTGTGTAGTGGATGCAGTCTGTGTTTATACTGGATGCAGTATGTGTTTATATCGGATGCAGTATGTGTGCAGGGAGGGGGGATACTAGATTCCCTGGTGGTCCAGTGGAGCTGGAGGACAATGAAGAGGGGCCTGGGAGTGTAATCTTACACCTCCAGCAACAGCAGGTACTCTCTATATATGTGCTTATAGGCCGCTCCGGCCCAGCACTCCTGATTTGTTAAATGTACAGGGGCAACCCAATTCCCCCCCCCCCTCCCCGCGGTACAGTGCCACCTGGAGCCATGGCCCCACTGGAGCCAAAGGACGGGCCGGCCCTGCACACATACATGTGATAATTTTTATATTTGAAGAAACCTTCCTGTTAGCCATAGGCGTGCGCAGCCTATTGCATTAGGGTGTGCACCCTAAAGCACAAACACACGCCACGCGCGTGTGTGTGTATGTATATATATATATATATATATATATATATATATATAAACACACACACACACACACTGCTGTGTGTGCTGTTAGTGTGCTGTGTGCTGTTAGTGTGATGTGTGTGTGAGGGTGCGTGTTTGTGACTGTGCTGTTTGTGTGTGAGGGTGTTTGTGTGTGTATGTTTGTCCTGTGGGGGTGCTGTTTGTGAGGGTGCTGTTAGTGTGCTGTGTGTGAGGGTGTTGTGTTTTTTTTAAAGGTGCTGTGTGTGTTTGTGAGGGTGCGGTTAGTGTACTGTGTGTGTGAGCTGTATGTGTGTAGGTGCTGTATGTGTGTGTGCTGTATGTTTGGAGGGATTTGGCAGATTAGTAAATCCTTGCTGCCATATGCCATCCCTGGTGGTCCAGTGGAGAGTGAACTCTAGCCTGCGGGGCTAGAGTTAACTCTCGCGAGATCTGAGCGTTGCCACAGCAATGCTCAGATATCGCGAGAGGAACCTGGCGGAGCTTCTGTCTAGAGCTCCCTGGGTCCTCTACTGCCTCCCTCCATGCTGCTGTGGGCCGGTGAGGTAGATCTTTGGTCTCCCCGCCGGCCCATGAAGGCTTAGAGCAGAGCCGGCACTCAGATAGCGCCGGCTCTGCATGTGTGTGTGTGTATATATATATATATATATATATATACGTACACACACACACATACATACTCACAGACACACACATACACTCACAGACACACACTCACACACACACTGACACACACACATACATACTCACAGACACACACTCACAGAAACACACACACACACATACATACTCACAGACACACACTCACAGAAACACACACATACTCACAGAAACACACACACACACTCACAGACACACACACACACATACTCACAGACACACACACATACTTATAGACACACACACACTGACAGACACACACATACTCACACACACACACACACATACTCACACACACACACACACAAATTATTATATTTTAATTTTAAAAAACAATGTCCACCCAGCCTCCCACCTGGAGTGCTGGTGGACTTTTCCCTGGGGTCCAGTGGGGGCAGGCGCCTTTCTCCAGCTGAGCCGCGGCGAGGGAGCTCTCTGCTGTCTGCTCTCTGCTTCCTCTCGCCGCGCGGGCTGTCTGCTGCAGCTGGGAGCCGGAATATGACGTCATATTCCGGCTCCCGGCATCAGCGCGCGGCGAGAGGGAGCAGAGAGCCGACAGCAGAGAGCTCCCACGCCGCGCGCTGAGTGGGGCGTGGGAATCCATCACCTCTTGCCCTCCCCATGACAGGGGCAAGAGGTGAAACAGGGGGCACTGAGTGCCTGCAGGAACAGCGTTCCTGCTCAAAAAAAGTGCAGGAACGCTGTTCCTGCAGGACTCAAACCATAGGCGTGCCACGGGGATTAGGGTGTGCCCAGGCACACCCGGCACACCCCGTGCGCACGCCTATGCTGTTAGCATACCTTTTGTGTTGTGGAGGGTGGCTTGCTTGGGGTCCTGCTGCTGACTGAGGCCAATGGGCGTTTATTGTGGTCTTTGATCTGGCACCAGGCCTGGACCATAAAACATCTAGATAGCCATCACCAGAGCTGGACACAAGAAATTGCATAGAGTGGGCAATAAACTGCCAGACCAACCCACTCTGATCCCCCCCAGGGGTCTGCCCACTGAGAAACAAGTAGTTTAGATATATTAATGAGGGTGCCGGACTATCCAGGGAGTTCAGTTAGTCATTTTTTCTTTGGTCAGCAACTTCTAGGAGACCTATACCATCTAAGACTCCCACAAGAATTCTTTATGGGGTAACTACATGTAAGGAATTTCTTGTGTTTTCTCCTATTTTATTTTATGTACTGTTTTGCAATTTGTTATCTGTATGTCATTTATTTCTGTATTTTGTACTCAGCACTGTGAATCCTTTTTGTCAGATTAAATGTTTACTTAATCAGCTTGTGTCTCTGTTCTCTATGAGCTTCACTCTCCAGAGGAAAGCTCAGGTAAACACGTTACCAAAAAGGGGTTAACTATATGTGTTTAATCAGTAAAAGTAGAACTGGGATACTATAATTCTCCTGTGTGTGGGGTAACCTAAGACGCCCGGCTTTAAAAGTCTTGGTGGTGGCAGTAAAGTGTGTACTAAGGGGGTTAGTGTAGAAGGGATTGCAGGGGTTAATTGAGTGGTTGCTGGGACTAGCAACAGGTAACCAGGGGTCTGGTGTCATTAACCCTGTCACTTCCACACTCTCACCACTGTCTCGGCTGGGCCTATAGCCCACGCTTGTGACACCATCGGGCGGTCCTAAGTGCATGGACCATCCGATGGACCACCCGGAGTGTGGGCCCCAGTGCTGTGGTAGTTCCACCACTGATTTGAGTGTAAACAGGTCAATATAAGCGAGGTATATGCTACATTTTCTGTTCACACACTTGTTAAGATGATGTATATTGAAATTTGTATAATAAGTTTAATGAATATAAGGTCGGTTATCTCCGAGAATCTCCTCTCAGTGCCTTAGAATCAGAATTGCCTTGTAGGAAGCCAAAATATTTCTTATCCGACGGGGCTTGTTTCCCTATTATTCTGAAAGATTTTTAACTTAGATTTTCAATGAAAGGTTAACTTTCAAAGTTACTATAAAGAGTAAACATGACTTGGTTACATAGAAATGCTTTATTTGGTTTAGCATAATTTGGGCCCAATTAGCTCCAGTAGCAAAGGCTTTAATATTTATCAATAAGATATATATATATATATATATAAAATGATCCAATTTAAAGACAATATAGGCCTTCCTCTTGTTTTCTATGGGCAAATACTGAATCTACGACCAGCAATAGTGAGTACTGAAAATCATATTTTAGTAATTATTCCGCATTATGGGTTTGTAACTGCTGGTTTTAATCAATATAGTAAAACTGTTATGTATTGATTTTTTTTTAATGTTCCTTTCTGAAATTATTCTAATGTAGTTGCATTGTCTGTTTTATAACAGAATTGGACAATTTCCTAAAACACAAAACATTGAATTTCAATGCACTAACATTAGTCTACAGGCTAAAATGGGGCAGGATAGGTGAACCTGTTACAACATATTGCCATTCACCCATTATTGCCCTGCGAGCAGCACAGGTCACCGCTTCCCCTCACTGCTGAGCCTGGGGTGAAAACTAACATATGATGTCATCAGCCAGCGAGCTGGCAGCCGGGCAGCTGGGAGTAATCTTGGATCGGAAAACAGCTGATTCTGACCCATGATCACTCAAAATGTCTGGGTGGGCAGGGGAAGGTGGGCATGGGAAGGAAGATACAATGTTACAGATAATTAAACATTAAAAGATCAAAGTCCATAAAGCTTTAAATAAAAAAAAAAAAATACAATAAATTAATCTTTCACAAACTGGAAATGACTGGAATAATCTGTTTGTCCAAATCTCCTTTCAAACCATAAAAAGTAACTACCAATGTTACTGATAATTGTGTGCATGTTTCAATGTTGAGACTGTTAATGGTAATGAAATGAGTGAGCTGCGCAGGACATGTCTGGGAACATGAGAACAAGCCACAAATTCCATTCTTAATAAATACATTTAAAGGGGCACGTAAGGCACTCAATGGGTGCATTGCCCACGTCGGTTCAAAGCTGCACTGTTAAATGCTACCGTCTATAGGACCAGCCATGTTTATATCGCAGGTTTAACTCACCTCTAGTGGCCGTCTCCCTGACCACCACTAAAAGCACTTCCTGCTACAACCAGGTAAAACTCGGTTAGGTCAAATGATAATCCTAGAGCAGTTGGTGGTGTCTTGCCGCGCATGCACATTAACTTCCCATGGCTCCATACAGGGAAGCATTGTATTGGCTGAGATCATCCACATTGCTCAGATTGGTCTCAGGACATTAAAACGTTCCAAATACATAAAGCGAGAGCTGTGCTAAACAACGGCTTGTGTTCCTAACGCTACAGAAAAACCTGCCTTGAATGAGCTGCGTAAGCTAGATACCCACAGACCGTTAGTGAGAGTACTCCCAGAAATGAGAGCGTTACGTCTATGCCTACCTGAACAAAATGCTTTCCTTAGCTGTTCCCACTTTCTATAAGCTCCGATCCAGTACAAGCACTTTACTTAGTCTACCTCAATACAAAAAGAAAGCGGCCCGATCCTCCTTCTCCTACAGAGCGCCGCAATTGTGGAACGACCTCCCGCACAATTTAAAATCTTCCCTAAGCCTAAAGTCATTTAAGAGATCCCTCTCTACATACCTCAAAACAGAATGCACGTGTCATGGTTGATTATATATTTCCTGCCTGTTCTATGTTAAATTTTGTATATATTGTGTATTAATATTGTTTTTGTATTTTGTTGTACCTAATGTAACAATGCAATGATTTGTGGACCCAGGACATACTTGAAAACGAGAGAAATCTCAATGTATCTTTCCTGGTAAAATATTTTATAAATAAATAAATAATAAAATAAATAATATGCCCCCCAGACGGTCTGAGTATAAACATGGAATAATATGTTTGGTTCCCAATAATCTATATAGCAAGCAGTGAGCGATTAACGCTCATTATACAAACCGATAACTAAACCAATATCATCCTGTGTAGCATGTGCCCCATCTAGTGGTTTGTAACCAGTAGTGCGAGTGGATAGAATCAGGTTTAATCATTGATAGACTTGTGCATGGAAAAAGATGTGGTTTGTCCAAAACATAAATTTGTTTCTGGTAATTCTGGTGTCGTCCAATTGGTATTTCATTAGAGGTAGATTTCACCCTTGGAATTGTCTCAGGAATAACGATTTAGACAAACCAAAATGGGGTGAAAACCGACCAATCAGTGTACTTCAAAATATAACTATTATTTATATATTAACAATACTCTGATAGGAGCTTTGTTGTGTTATTTGGTTCACAGATCAAGTGGGAAGAAATGACCAACAGAGAGAAACAAGGGAGGCGCGGTAATAACTTCTATATTTATCTATTAAATTTATTAATTATCATCAAAATATACAAATAGAGATTTATTTGACTCCGCCTCCTTTTATCCCCTCACTTGATCAGTAAATAAATAATGTAATGGCTGTCCTCTAACCATCAATAATCTCTCTTTTGTCACAGCGGACGGATCTCTGTATCACAAATCACATCACACCGTTTCATTCATTGTCCAATTCGTTGTTTTGTGATTTGTCCACACCGTGTTTCAGAGTTTGGAATTTCAAACGAACCGCCGATCCCCCCATAGTCTATTCACTAACGCACTGATTATTCTTAACAGACTGGAGAAATGTTTAGCTTAGGCCAAAATAATCCTACTGGAACAAAACTGGAATTTTGGAAATGTCTCCAGTCCCACAGGTTTTATCTAAAGTTAGAAATTTGAAAATCCTTCTTGGGTTTCAGCTTTAGTAGAATTTGGGACTTTTGGCGCAGTAAGCTGACAAATGAGTTGCAAAATGTAAACAAAAATATACGTAATTTAATGCAATTATTACAAAAACAGAGTAATGTAAGAATTAAAATATAAACGCTATAAATTACTCAACTTTATTATGACAAGGCAATAATTTAACTGGAAAATACAACAAAGTAAGAAGGAGAGAAACAGTCCATGTCCGGTGAATCATATATCTGATCTCTTTACAGACATCAGTTACATACAGAAAATATTAACAAAAAAATACGGTTTATTTCTTTTTCTTGCTATTTTTGCATTTAGCACTAGTAGTATTTTGGTGGGTTTTTGGTAAATTTCTTAATATATTCAGAACATTTTAGCACATTTGGCTAATTTTACTTTAAAATGATTGTTTTATTTCAGCCAGCTATTAGAAGCAGGTGATATTTTCTGATCTTTTATTCTTATAATCCTTATGCCAATATTTAACTGGTCAATTAGAAAAATTATGCAAAACGATAATTTTTGCAACTTTTTTCCACAACACGTTAATTTTTACAATTTTCTTTTTCAGGCCTCCTGTCTCGTTTATCCAGAATGATGCCTTATTGTAACTGCTGTGTGAAGTCCAATGACTCTCGGTAAAGGTGTACCTACCTATCAGTATATTTATAGATAACGTCACGTGGTTTCACACTGAGCTCTGAGCGTTAATTCCTCCTTTACAGGAAGGCTGGTTTCCCATAAACGCACAGTTTAGAATAATCAATATTTAAGACAATAAAACTGATTTTACATTTCATTATCCAACAGCCTCGCATGCCATCTGAACTTGTACGTAGACCGAAGCTCTGTAACAATGCAGGATCTGCACACTGTCTGAATGGTGGGAATTTATTAAACCCCGATATCATGTGCCAAAACTAGCAATAAATCCAAGCTCACAGCTCAGTTCCAATAACAAACTCATTGGTACCTAAGTTGCCAGGAAATACCAGACTAATGCAGTTTCTACAATATGGGCTAGCTCTGATTTTTTTTTTTTTTAATCTAAGTATTTCGGTCAAAACATTTCATTTTGTGCATCAACGTACCACAAATCTTTGTTTAGCAACCTTCTATTTCTACATAAGGAGAATGGTAATATTTCAGATAAAAAAAAGCTGATTGGAAAAATGATTCAACTCCGCTATAGGCAAAGCTCGTCCTATTTTAGCAGAATTTTTGCAATTCTTTTTACTTTACTGTCTACATTGTGCTTTTAGTGAATAAACCCTTGAATCATAAAAAGAGCAAACTCTCACATTAAAAGTTTAGCAGCGTGACCAGAATTTACGATTAGTAAGCAGAATCGTGATCCTCTCGCAAGGTGATAAGTTAATGAAAAAGTGTAAAACATATTGTAATGCACAGTAAGTGCTAATAAAGAAGATGTTATCTGCATCATAAAAAGGCAATTCATCATAGCCGTTAGCCTACATAGCCATAAATTACACGACTAATGTCACTCACTTGGCTCAAAAATAATGGGGAGGTTAAGAGCACATTTGCAATATACCATGAGACGTGCTGCACATCAGCGCCTGTCTTAATATCTAATGCAAGCCTTATTTGTTGTAGAAAATGACAGTTTATATTTTGTTTGGTGTACAAGTTTTAAGTCTAAAAACATGGCTCATCCAACATTTACAGTGCAAGGCCACCTGATTCCAACGTGCCAAAAGACCCCTTTTACCATCGACTTACTGCCTAGCTCACGATCCCTATGGGTGCAAACAGCCCCTTTATATCATGATGACAATATTTTCAAACTGTTGAGCTGATTGTGGGGGCCAGCTGCTTGTCAAACTGTGCAAAGCCACCATTTTGTATTTTAATGTATTGGTAGGAAGGGCAGGGGCGTCTTTCCACATGGGCACGCTGGGCAGTTGCCCGGGGGACACACAGTCATTGGAGGCACCGTCACGCTGCCCAGCGTGCCCAGCCAACAGAGGAGATCCTTTGATCTCCCCTGCTGGCCAATGGAGAGGCAGTACTATTTTCTGGCCATGGGCCCCTTCGGGCCGGTGAGGAGATCAGAGATCTCCCTCAACAGCCCAAGGGCTCTTAGATCGGGGAGAGAAGAAGCTAGGACCCAGGACTGCAGGAGAGGCCGACCTGTAAGGCAGATTGCTCCTCCCGCAAGCAGGCTGTGTGGACCGTTGCCGCATGTTACCATGGCAACGCTCCACACAGCATTCTGCGCGCAGAAGGACAGGAGAGCCTGCAGCAAGACGAGGTGCAGGCTGTACAAAACTCACCACTGGACCACCAGGGCTGGCTGTGTCCCCCTCTTCCTTACCAAAGGTAAGAAGGAGGACATATAGATTTTATTTAATGTAGAGTAGTATTAGAAGAAAAAAAACACATAGCACTCCACACACACACACACACACACAGCACCCCCCACACACATAGCACCCCACACACACATAGCACACCACACACCCCACCCCATACACACATAGCACTCCACACACCCCACCCCATACACACATAGCACTCCACAAACACACACACACACAACACCCCCCACACACACAGCACCCCATACTCACATAGCACTCCACGCACACACACACTGCACCTGTACACACAAACACATACACTGCACCCTTCACTGCAGTATGTGTGTATTCGGCAGTCTGTATGTATTCAGCAGTCTCTGTATGTGTATTTAGCAGTGTGTGTGTGTGTGTGT
>OW240917.1:122728175-122875675 GCA_933207985.1 Pelobates cultripes | reverse complement strand
CCACATTGCATTGGAGAAGCCTGGTTGCTCGCCTGCTGCCTTTGGACTATGGCCCCCTTTTAAAAGACTTTATTTTTCCATGCAGAAAAGCTGTATTCGCGCTTTTCTGCCGGTTGTAGGATTTAGAGCTTGACGTGTTATACTTACAGATAGGAATCCCATGGAGCCCATTCGTATGAAACTGACTGTAAAGACTTGGCTCCATGGCGATTAAACTGTATTTGTGTGGTCCGAGCGCCATTCACTTAATAATGTGCGCTCAGACCTGAGCTATCTGGGGATATGTGAAATGTCTGTGTGTTATGTGTAAAAAGTGACTTTATGTATTTTAAAGTGTTTTGTGTCTTTTTGCAACCATGTGCTTAATGGAGTCTTGTGTCTGTCCTGGGAGATAATTGAATTACTCTCCAGGATAGAAGACTCTGAAACTGGTTTGAGCCAGAAAGCCATGCTTCATTTAGTCACAAAGGACTTTTTACTAACTTTTGAACCCGTGGTCTGATTCATGTCATTTTTTAATATGTTGTTCCCTGAATGGATTGATTGTGAATATGTAATTTTATGTGAATGTGATGTATGGTTTTGGAGTTATGAAAGTTGGGTAGAAAGTATGTTTTAACTGTATGTATAATTGAGTTTCCTCTCAGGATAAGGGGAGGGAATATGTGGGATGTAACTGTGATATGATTGGTTGTTTTATACCTCCCTGTGGGTGGTCCTGTATTTGAAAGACTGTAATAAAAACCAGGCTGGGTGTGCCAGCACCTCAGACCACTGCTTGACCCTCAACACGGAGCCTTGTCTCGTTCTTGGGGGGATTCACTGTATGCTGTTAGAGACTGATTGCCAGGAGTGTAAGCTGATTGTCTGCTTTTCCTGTTCGTCTGCTAGCAGCTATTTGGGAGGTTCCAGTTTGGGAGTTGGAGTGCTATTTTGTATCCAGTTCGGGAGTTTGGTGTTCTGCAGTAGCTGTGCCTGTATCTCTGGAAAGGGGGCCGATCGCCTAAACGGTTTTTACCCCTTGTGTGCAAAACGGTCCGTTACAATATGCACCTGTGGGCCCCCGGCTGCCTGTACACCACAGGAAGCCCAGCAAACTCCATTTCCTCTTCCCAGCTGCTCTTCTCTTTCCTAGTCTCGCGAGCCGTGCAGCCATGTGTGCGCTGCTATGGATTACCATAGCAACACTCCGCGTGGCTCGCAAGACTAGGAGAGAGAAGAGCAGCCAGCTGGGAAGAGGAGATGGAGTGTGCTGGGCCCCGTGCAGGTTACAGGCAGCCGGGGGCCCGCACCATGCCACTGGACAACCATGGAACGTGATCATCCCCCTCTCTGGCCACAAGTAAGACACTGGGGGAATAAAATAAAATTCAAATAAAAGAAAAAAACAAATAACTCTATTCCCCCCTCACAGTATGCAGCCCCCACAACAGCATTTATACACACTATACACTGTACACTGTACACTAACAGTTACACACTACATCCTTAAACAAATATACACTCTGCAGTCACTATACACACACTACATTCACTACACACTCTGCATTCACTATACACCAAACTACATCCTTACATAAACAAACCCTCTGCAGTCACTATACACACACTACATCCACTGCACAAACACACACTCTGCTTCTAATACATACAAACTCTACATACATTACACAAACATACAATCTGCATCCACTATACACACTGCATACTGCATCCACGTTACACGTTCCACATCCACTATACACACACCACAGTACACACACACACTTTATCCTTGTGAGCAGACCTAGGATGGGCCCTGTGGGTGGACTCAGAGGTGGCTCTGGGGGTGGAGCTGGGTGCCGAGAACTTGAGCTGTGTTAGGGGCCCCAACGTTTCTGATGGCAGCCCTGCTTCCACCATTACAATTTGTGGCAACAAATACTACATTTCAAAATTCAGAAGAGAGTAATTAGGCCCAAAACTGTTGCAAAAAACTGCAAAAAGAAATATATTGGATCTGAACAAAAAGTATGCATTAAAACAGATTAATTGGAAACTGTTAAAATGGAGTTTAATAGGTTTATTTGATTTTTCACAGACGATATACGTCTATTTTACAAATTTAATTTATTGTTTTCTTTCAATTTTATTTTTTAACTTATTCTTTTTTCTTTTTATGTAATGGGGTCACTGTGCCATACTCCTAAGTTTGCTTTTATCTTTAGAGTGTCTTTTATTCCCATGTATTTATAAAAAAAAATTCTAAGTCCACAGCTTAGCAGACTCACCTTCAACAACATTCACAAAGGCACTTTTTTTTTTAGATTTCTCTTTTTTTCTTTTTGCTTGAAGTTATCATATTTCCACTTACAACACACATGTTGTTTACATATTTTTTTTTTTTTTTTGTGAATCATCACCATAATTTGTTTATACATTACTATATGTAAGTGTAGTACCTTATTTACATTCCTTGTGTATGTGTACTGGGTGGGTAGTAAGGAGTCATCAAGGAGTGAGTGCAAAGTAAGGATTAGGAGTTAACACTTTCTAAAACATGTTTCTTGTAGCATTTTAAAGTAAGTCTGTCTGGTCACAGGTTTCTACAATGGTACCTGCCAGAGAATGGGATGTATTAGGCAGCAAGTGAAGAGTCAGTTAAATTAAATTTCATGTTTTGGAAGCAGGAGAAATATCTGAGTTACTTTGACAAGGTCAAATAATAGTGGTTAGAAGACTGGGTCAAATCATCTTCAAAATGGCACACTTTGGGTGGGGTTTATGGCATGCAGTGGATAGTACCTACCCAAAAGGGTGCAATGTAGGACAACTGGTGCACCGGTTTTAAAGTCATGGGCACCTATGACTCATTGATGCATGTGGGGAGTAAAGATTAACCCATCTGGCCTGATCAAACAGAAGAGCTACTTTAGCTCAAAATACTGAAAAACTCAATGTTGGCTATGACAAGAATATGTCAGAACAATCTGTGAATCTCAGTTTGCTGCATATGTGGCTGTATAGCTGTAGACTGGTGAGATTGCCCATGATGACCCCTGCCCACTGCCAAAAGTGCCTTCAATAAGACATGTTCAGAACTGTATCATGGAGAAATTAAAGAAGATTGCCTGATCTGATGAAGCATGTTTTATTTTAGATCAGTTGGTTGGCGAAGTGCATGTGTGTCATTTACTTAGTGAAAAGATGGCAGCAGAATAAACTATCGCCAGCGGAGTTCCCATCTCACAACTTGCAGGACTTAAAAGATATGCTGTTAATGTCTTGTTGCCTGATACCACAGGACATGTTTGGAGGTTTTGTAGATTCTATACGTTGATGTACCAGAGATGTTGTGGCAGCATGAGGTAGACCTACGCACTACAAGGCAGGTTTTAATATTGTGGCTGATCAGTGTACAAATTAGCAACCTTAGTAGGGGGGTTAGTCTTGAGAATGTGTTTCTTCATGTAAGAGTTAACAGTATGAGAAGGTTGAGTATCTGTCAAAGAGTGCTGTCCGGGGTGAGGTTGTAATGTGTAATCCCTGAAAACTTCCACTATGTAAGTGGGAGTGGAATGAGTGCATATTTCTGCAGAAACTGCTGATTAAAGTATTTTGATATCTGGCTAGTAAAATGCTTGCCACCTTTTATTGCCAAGATCTTTCACGTTCTTAATAATCATAATACTGAGCATATTGTGACGGACCTGGTCCTTCCTGACTGGGTACCTCCGTCAAGCTCTCTTCCTAGCTATCACAGGACACCAGTAGTGCTTCAGCCCTAGCCTCTGCAGCTTTGCTGGGGTCTCTCCATCGCTTCCTACCCTGGAATAGGGTCCTGGGTACATCTTCAAGTGAGTAAGTTCTCCTGCAGAAAGTATAGCTGATCCACCCAAACACTAGCCCAGACTGAGTGAAGGGTGTAAAGGAACTGATTTATTATGGCCAAGTTGCCTGCTTTCATACACAGCCCCCAGCATAAGGTCTCCATTCAATAGTAAGACAAGCCCCTCCTGTAAATATCTGTGCCTGGAACATAATTGCGTTAATGACCGGTAAGCTAATTATCTCCCAGGAACAGAGATGCAAACATAAAAATATAAAACATAAAAATATCCCAAAACATCCTAAAAATATATAATAAACACAAAAATAATACATTCCCAAAATAGCTCTGATGTGAGTACCCAAGTTCTCCAAATAGCGCTCAGATCCATGCAGGGAAGGGAAACGCCATTATGTTAAAGTTCTGACCGGCTGCACACGTGGTCCTATGCCCAAAACAGTTCCAGAGCATTTGGTGCTTTGGCCAGTCAACTTTTGGGAGCTCCTGCGGCCGCAATACGGGGTGCTCCGCCTGGGTCCCATTTGTTCCACTTAGTCTCAGGCACTTTCCCTTCAAAAAGCACTCTCCTGGTGGATTTCAAAGTGGTTCAAAACCGCAAGCTAAGTTGTCAGGGAACCGCACGGTCACCTCATTCGGGCTAAGTCCTGCTGAGGTGACCAGGAACCCACGAAGTCGTAATGCCGAAATTAATTCCATAACATTTGCGACTAAGTACCGCTGAGGACTATTCGTGGGTTTTGGTTCCACCAGAGAGCCAGCGTTTGGTTCCATTTGCATGAAGGGAAGGTACCAAACCAGGTGCACCAAGGGCAAGCTGCTAATGTCAGCTGGGGAGGTTTAACTCCTGAACAAGGTCTTTGTATATGGCCCATAGTTCTTGGGCAGGAGGCTAGCTAGCAGGCTCCTCCAGGAGCTCGTGGCATAGGCACGCTTGTCACATATGTTTTATAAAAAGAGCATTTGTGTTTATTCTATAAACACTGAATGGCAATAAATGTAAACTCAAACTACAAAATCTAGATCAAAATAGCTGGTTTGGAATAATTCTCCAAGTCAGCTCTAGTCGCAACTAAAGGTTTGGAGTTTGTTTTTCAATTAAATTTCATGTATTATAAACCCTGCACATCACAAAACGTATAATTTGCTTTAAATAGAGAATTCATAGCTAGAACATGAAAAGACAGCAGGTTTTGCAACCTAAAAGTTGAACTAAGCATATGTTAAAAAAGGATAACTTGTTTATTGTTATTAATTATTTGCCCAAATACTAAAGATGAATTATATATTCCTAAAGCTCCCCATAATATTGAGTCACAAAACCCCAAAAGTGGCATATCTTATCATGATAGCAGCCTTACACATGATTGCTGTAGTCGAGAGGTCACCTGCCTGTCCTATATTTGAAAATGTAACATAATTTGGAAAAGGAACAGAATGTTTAAACTGTACTGTCAAAGAAAAACAAACAGCCAGTTTTCTTAACCCCTTAACGCCGCGTGACGGACGAGGTCCGTCACAGAGGGGAGACCCTTAATGACGAGTGATGGACCTCGTCCATCACACGGTAACATTAACCCCGGATCACCGCTATCGCGGGGTTAATCGCGGGGTTAATGGTGCTCCGGTATGCCTCTGCATTAGAGGCATACCGGGAGCACCCGGTCAGGCTGCCCAGCACATATGCTCGCTCTGACCGCAAGTCAGAGCGAGCACATGTGCTCTGTATACTCACCTTCCGCCTCCCTGCACTTCCTGGTTCTGTGTGAAGTGCAGGGAGTCGGAACAGCGCACATCCTGCCCCCTGCTGTAAAAAAAAAAAAAGTTAATTTAAAGTCCCACCCCCCCTTTACCCATTTTAATAAAAAATGAACCCCTTCTCTGCCAATTGATCACTGACTACAATGATCAATTGGCAGGGATTACATTTTACTATGATCTGATTTTTATTTAATTAATTAGTTAAAATATTTAAAAATTATATATTTAGCTAGCTGGGGTGGGTGGAAGTTAGTGGGGAATTCGGGGATTTGGTGTTAGGCTAACTAGGGGTTAATGTTAAAAAAAGTTTTAAAATAAACTTTAAAAAGTTTTAATAATGTTTAAGTAAAAAATACAAAAAACACCCCCCTTTACCTAGTCCAAATAAAAATTAACCCCTTCCCTGCCAGTCAATCAATGCCTACAGCGATCAAATACAGATCACAGTATTATACTGTGATCTAATTTTTTTTAACCCCTGAGGATTAACTTTTATTTATTTTTTAACCCTCAGGGGTTCAATTTATTTAATTAATTAATTTAAATATTTTATAACTATATATTTTGCTACCTGGGGTGGGTGGGAGTTATGGGAAAATGGGGAATTTACTGTTAGCGCTGCTTACTGCTAGTTAGGAGTTAACGGTAAAAAAAAAGCTTAGAAAAATGTCAAATCTGTAAAAAAGTTTTAAGAAAGTTTAAGAAAGTTTAAAAAAAAAATAATAAGCAAAACAAAAGTTTAAAAACTAGTTTTTAAAAGTAAAAAAGTTAAAAAAAGTAAAAAAAATACATTTTAAAAACGCTCATTACCACTACACCTGGAACAAACTAGAGAAAAAATTATCTCACGCCAAGGTTCAAAATATGCCTTTTGAATTACCCCAGAGTGTATTCTTTAATAAATAGTATGTGTTTGTGGGGAAGTTTCAATAACCAACCGTCTAAACTACTCCAAATTGGAACATGGACACAGAGTAAAACTTCAAAGTTAGAAAAAAACTGAATGGCTACGTCTCAAATGCGCCCCTTCAACATCCACATATACCTGGCAAAGGTACATACGGGGGTATTGCTGTACTCAGCCGACATAGCTGAGCAACATATGAAGTATTATACAGTCATAGCACACATAAGGTTTGCAAAATATGCTGCGCAATCTCACTTTGTATGTCAAAAAGGCAGAAAAAACGCTCATTACCACTACACCTGGAACAAACTAGAGAAAAAATTATTCCACGCCAAGGTTCAAAATATGCCTTTTGAATTACCCCAGAGTGTATTCTTTAATAAATAGTATGTGTTTGTGGGGAAGTTTCAATAACCAACCGTCTAAACTACTCCAAATTGGAACATGGACACAGCGTAAAAAACTTCAAAGTTAGAAAAAAACTGAATGGCTGCGTCTCAAATGCGCCCCTTCAACATCCACATATACCTGGCAAAGGTACATACGGGGGTATTGCTGTACTCAGCCGACATAGCTGAGCAATATATGAAGTATTATACAGTCATAGCACACATAAGGTTTGCAAAATATGCTGCGCAAACTCACTTTGTATGTCAAAAAGGCAGAAAAAATGCTTATTACCACTACACTTGGTACAAGCTAGCGGAAAAATGATCCCACGCTAAGGTTCAAAATATGCCTTTTGAATTACCCCAGGGTGTATTCTTTAATAAATAGTATGTGTTTGTGGGGAAGTTTCAATAACCAACCATCTAAACTACTCCAAATTGGAACATGGACACAGCGTAAAACTTCAAAGTTAGAAAAAAACTGAATGGCTGCGTCCCAAATGTGCCCCTCCGATGTCCACACATACCTGGCAAAGGTACATACGGGGGTATTGCTGTACTCAGCCAACATAGCTGAGCAACATATGAAGTATTATACAGTCGTAGCACACATAAGGTTTGCAAAATATACTGTGCAAACTCACTTTGTATGTCAAAAAGGCAGAAAAAATGCTTATTACCACTACATCTGGTACAAGCTAGCGGAAAAATAATCCCACACTAAGGTTCAAAATATACCTTTTGAAACACCCTGGGGTGTCTACTTTAAGAAATGGTAGGCCTTTGTGGGGTAGTTTGAATTTAAAACCTGCGAAAATGCTTGGAAATTGCACATAGGCCCAGCGTCAAAATTCAAAGTTTGGTAAAAACGGATATGGCTTGGTCTCCTATATGGCACTGTGGCTTCACGAAATAGTGCCAAAGACATTCATATGGGGTGTCATTTTACTCAGAAGACTTAGCTAAGCATAATTTGGGGGGTTTGAACTTAGTGGCACATATGAAATATACAAAACGCCCAGCAAAAATGCAATCCGTATGTAAAAAATGCACAAAATTATTTTTTACCACATACTTTGGCATATATTGGTGATAAAATGGGGGTATGTTAAGGCACACTATGCACCTTATGGGATACCCTGGAGTGTCTACTTTTACAAATGGTAGGCCTTTGTGGGGGTTTTCTGAACAGTCAAACTGTTATAATACCCCAAATGGAAGCTAAGGCTCATTAAATCCATCTCTCAAAATTCTACTGTGAATACTGAAAAGGACAGGTATCCTGTATGGCACTGTAACTTCACGAAATAGTGCAAAAGACATACAATGGGGGTGTCATTTTACTCAGCAGATGTAACTGAACCCAAAATAAAACTTTGTACAGGAATAGCACACACCAACTTTACAAAATATACATGAGAATTTCTTTGTTATAAGTTTGTGTGCCAAAAACCAAAAAAAACAAAATTTTACTCCAATATTTAGCAGAGGTTGGCGGTGAAATGGCTACGTAGAAAGTGTCAAAACAACCTTAGGTAAATAGCCCGTGATGTCTACTTTATATAAATATATACTTTTGTGTAGCAATTTTGTTTTCTTTTATGGCTATTAGGCTTACAAGACAAACATACCAAATTCTAAAATCGCTCCACATTAAAAGTCTATTTTACTCCTTGTGCTTTGTGACCTGTAACTACCAAAAAAAACGTAAAATCCCAGACACATTATATATTCTGTAAATCAGAACAACTAAATTAATTTATTTTTAATTACTTTTCTTAACCTGCACTAATTATGCACACATTATTATTGCAAAAACTGTAAAGAAAACACAAAATATTCATTTTCTTTACATTATTCTGTATTTTTTTATAATAAATAAGCATTTATATATATGTGTGTTACATCAAATTAAAGCCCTTTCTGTCCTTTAAAAAACTATGTATAATATGTGTTGGTGCAACAAATTAGTAAAATGCAAATTGCAGTTGAACGCAAACAGCAAAAAATGAAAAAAAATGCTGTTGTCATTAAGTGAAAGACAAGCTTTTGAAGCTCTGTCCTTAAGGGGTTAAAGTGAGGAAAGCCTATTACATCTGGACTGGGATATGGTTGTATCAGGACTTAGCAGAATTAAGGTGATTACAGAGATCACCCAAATGGCCCTGATCCAACGTTTACATATCCTTGAATGATTAAAATGGCAATTAAAGGGACACTATAGTCACCTGAACAACTTCAGCTTAATGAGGTTGTTCAGGTGAGAACTATAGCTCCCTACAGCCTTTCTCATTCTGAGAAAATATAGTGTTTACATTGAAAGCTAGGAACACCTCCAGTTGCAGTCACTTCAAGGGACTTCAAGGTTGATGGAGGCATAATATGCCTCCATCCACTCAGATCTGCTTGTAATATAGAAAAAGAGAACACACTCTTCACACATACAGCATTTCAGCAAGCTAAAGTGCTTTAGGAGTCCTGAATGTCTCTTTAAAGGGACACTATAATCACCTGAACAACTTCAGCTTAATGAGGCTGTTCAGGTGAGAACTATAGCTCCCTGCAGCCTTTCTCATGTAAACACTGTATTTTCTGAGAAAATACAGTGTTTGCATTGAAAGCTAGGAACACCTCCAGTTGCAGTCACTCAGAGTGAACCAGAGGGACTTTGGAGTTGATGGAGGCATAATATGCCTCCATCCACTCAGATCTGCTGTCAGCAGAGCACAGGGCAGCACTGTGCACAGCATCCTGTGATTCAGTATCTCATCCCTCTGCATGCAGACACTGAACTTTCCTCATAGAGATTCATTGATTCAATTCATCTCTATGAGGAGATGCTGATTGGACAGGGCTGTCTTTGAGTCATGCTGGTGGTGTTAACACTATAGGGTCAGGAATACATGTTTGTATTTCTGACCCTACAGTGATCCTTTAAAGTTTCATTTCCCACACCTGTGGCTTTTTACATTGCAATTAGTGTCTGTGTTTTAATAGTCAATGTATATGTTGTAAGTTCAGGAAATACTCTGTTGAGATCATAGGCATGTTCTGGCAATAAATGTTGTATTTTTTTTTTTTTATGTATTGTAAGGAATTTTTTTTATAGTTCGGTAATTATTGTGCTATGTATTTTATGTCTTGTAAAGTATTTTTTGTAAAAAAAAAAGAAAAATCTTCCTGAAAAGGAAGCGAATAAAGAGTATTCAAAAACAAAATGGCAATTAAAGGTTCATTTCCCACACCTGTGGCTTTTTAAATTGCAACTAGCATCTGTGTATAAATAGTCAATGAGTTTGTTACCTCTCACGTGGAAGCATTGAACAGGCCAGATACTGAGCCATGGGGAGCAGAAAAAACTGTCAAAAGACCTGTGTAACAAGTTAATGGAACTTTATAAAGATAGAAAAGGATATATAAGATATCCAAAGCCTGGAAAATGCCAGTACTGTTCAATCTCTTGATACCAAAACAAGGTCAGGTAAACCAAAAAAGATTTCAGTTACAACTGCCAGAAGAATTGTTCGGGATACAAAGAAAAACCCACAAATAATCTCAGGAGAAATTCTCTGGAAAAAGACGGTGTGGTTGTTTCAAGAAGCACAATATGAAGATACTTGAACAAAAATGAGCTGTATGGCTGAGTTGCCAGAAAGAAGCCTGTACTGCACCAGTGACCCAAAAAAGCTGGTTGCAATATGTCTGACAGCACCTTGACATACCTCACAGCTTCCTGCACACTGTAATATGGAGTGACAAGACCAAAATAGAGCTTTATGGTCACAACCATAAGCACTGTGTTTGGAAAGGGGTCAACAAGGCCTATGGTGAAAAGAATACCATCCCTAGTGTAAAGCATGGTGGGGGCTCACTGATGTTTTGGGGTTGTGTGAGCTCTAAAGGCATGGGGAATCTTGTGAAAATTGATGGCAAGATGAATGCAGCATGTTACTTGAAAATACTTGCAGACAATTTGCATTCTTCTGCACGAAGGCTGCACATGGGACGCTCTTGGACTTTCCAGCATGATAATGACCCTAAGCACAAGGTCCGACCCCCGGGGGCTCAGACATTGAGCTGTGTTAGAGGCCCCAAAATATCTGATGGCGACCCTGTCGCCATATTTGTTCTAATGCAATATTTAACTAACTGTAACCAAAACTTACAATTAAAAATGATAGTGAATAAAGAGTGAATAAAATATATTAAAAAAATAAAAAAGACAAACAAAAATGTTCCCAGTTTATACAGATAATCCATTTTTAATTTGTTGTATCAACCTAAGGAAAATATTGCACAAAATAGGGATATATATATATATATATATATATATATATATATATATATATATATATATATATATATATATATAATCAAACTGGAGCTCAGAGCTGTTTTACTAAATTAATGTTAGATGATCATTTTATTTTTAGCTGATCCTGAAGCTATGAAAAGATTTACTGGATATTACTGACCAATGTCACTAAAAATTAAGGCAAAGATTTTCCCTATAGTTTTGATCTCAAGGATTAAAAAAATACAATTTTAATTAACAAGGATCAAGTGTGATTACTGGTTCTGGGGAAACTCATCATTTTGATTCCAGCAGCAGAATAAATGAGGTTCTCTATGCTGACCATAGCACTTTATCAAACTGTTTGATAGGGTCAGCTGGGAATTCCTTGATGTTACTTTAAAGGAATTGAATATCTCTGAATTTATGAAAAGGATGATTATTTATTAACATATTATTCCTAAAACCATTGTAAATATTAATAAATAGATAACATAGAATGTATCATGGTGGATGTCAAGGTTGTCATTGGTATTGTGATTTTACATTTTTATCTTTACTCATTTGGCAATTACAATTCATGATTATGTCAGAATTCCAAAGGTAATGATAAAAAATAAATAAATGCATTTTATTTTAAACATAATGCATTAGCTTTTACCTAATTAGATTAGTCCATTCGCTATTTGGTTAACTATTTTGAAAAATTTGAATATCCTTTTCAATCTAAAATATAATAGATTGTAGGAAATTAATCTCTATTTCAGATTACAGTTAGAGTATTAACAATTTATAGATTCAAATAGAATTTACAGGTATATTGTAATTATAACCAATTATAGATTCAAATGTTACTAAAAGCTTCATGGGAATAAGCATTTAACTTAAAACATATTGTAGAAATACTTTGTTTGCCATTACTATAATGAAAAAATAAAATTGAAATATAGGAAATATTATGGTAGGTCTAACAAATGATTTTGTTATCCTAAAACCCAACTATTTATTTGATGTGATCCTAAAGCCTTTGTAACGTATCTTTCCGAACTACAAATTATCTTGAAGAAATGCATTTTTGCTAAAAAAAAAAAAAAAAACAACAACTTATGATTCACACCTCAGATAGCTTAAAATTGTCAGATTGTAAAATATAGCAATGATACTAAGATGCTAGAACATCATAATAAATAGTTTATCAACGGCAGACACGCAGAATCTTGCTTTAAAAATGAAAAAAACAACAACCTTTGAATCAAATATAATCTTTCTAAAGTTCTTTGATTAATACAATAAAAAATAAAGAAAAGAATACACAACGGTAGTAAGCGTAAAACCTTTATTAAATAATATGATATTGCAAGTTATAAAAAGAAGATGGGTAATCATTTTTAGATCTTTTAACCTTTTTTTGACTCCATTATTGGAAAATAAAGTGATAGCTGGGGTAACTGTTCTGTGTTCTAATTAGATATATTTGGGGTTCATTTATTCAACAGCAACCAGTGGAGAGCAAACAAAGAAACTAAACAATTTATTTTCCAGACAAATTAGATCCAGAAAGCTGATTTGGGCATTTTTACAAGCAGATCCTTTAGAGTAAAATTTTGATCTAAATTCGTTGTGGCTGAATTAAAATGAAAATATATGCTTCATTTTATTATTCTGATGACATATCCACTGCATGACCACTTTGTAAGGTATACCTCCCTAATAATCGGTAGACCTCCATTTGCCCCCAGAACAACATTCATTTTTCAATGCTCACATTTTTAAAAGTGCTACAAATAACTCTAGGATTCTGGTTTATTTTAATATTTATACATCATGCATTTGCTGGTGATTTGTGATCTGGAGATTCATGTTGCAAAACTCCATTCCCTACATTTTAATGGTGCTCCATTGGATAAAGATCTGGTGATAAAGCATGTTGCCATACTGGTTATATTGGGGTACATGGAAGCAGTTTTAGGCTTAAACTTTGTATGGCAACATAGCTTAACCGAATTCCCTTATTTCTGTTGATGATTTTAAGTAGCATTGTAAGATTTTGTGTATCTGTGTGTACACTAATCCCTTAATATGTATATTGTTTATATTTTGTTATTTATAGCAGTATCACTATTAAAAATACACTGACTGGATTTCATTTGAAGTCTCTTTTACCATGCTGGAAAAAAACATTAGTAGAGAGGTAGTCTGTGGCCTAAAAGGGAAGCACATAGTTGGCAACATACCCGGGTAAGCTGTCAATTGGTATGGTAAAGTAAGGGACTTGATATGTGTCAGGAAAATATTTCCCACACTATTAGACAACCACTACCCAACATCCTGAATTGCTGACATAAGTCAGGTCGGATTCATGTAATTATGTATGCCAGATTCCGACCCTACAATGTTGCAGCAGAAATTGTGATTTTACAGACCAGATTATATTTTTCCGATATTCTATTGTTCATTACAGTACTCATGTGTCCACTCTATCCTCAACTTCTTAGTTGGCAGGAGTGGCACTTTGTTCTTCCACATCAGGTTTTAATGTCCTGTCTTTTCAGAGATGCTCTTCTGCATAATTCATTGTAGTTACATAGTTACACAGTTACATAGCTGAAAAGAGACACGTAAACAGAAAAAAGACTGCGCCAGGAGGGATAAATAAAACAAAGGAATTCGGTAAAGATAAAATAGTTGTAAAATGTTCTGTAAAAGAGTTCCAGTTATAGGTGGTGTCTCAACTGATGTGGTGTCTTCTTTGTTAATAGATGTCCGTCTCACGATATGAAAGACACAATGGGAAAGAACTAATCGTGCAGAGTGTATAAATAAGTAATCGTAGAGTTAAAATATAAATTACACACTCACATGTCCATGAGCTAGGACCAGCTCTAGTATGATGGGCATACAGCGGATTACCCTCCGCTTGTGGGGGTACTTGTCCTCCTGGGGAGTGCTGGTGTCCAATTCTCAGAAAAAAAAATAAAAACAGCCAATAGTGATCTCTGGTGAGGTAGTTAGCAAAAAAGATTAAAATAGATAAAATATACTCACAAGTAGAGTGCAGGCCTTTCTGCACTCTATTTATTCACGTGGGTGGTATGATCCCCACCTTAGGATATGCCAGGAACAGTAAATAAGGATAAAATAATATAAAAAGGTAATATATGTAAAATAATTTATTAATACAATATATTAAAAAGAGACACGTGTCCATTAAGTTCAGCCTTTTTCACATTTGTTTTTGATGTTGATCCAAAAGAAGGCCAAAAACACAGCATCCAATTTTGCAAAAAATAGGAAAAAGTCCTTCTTGACCCCAGATTGGCAGTCAGATCTCCTTGGATCAAGAAGCTATTAGCCCACTAAGTGAAAACTATATCCCTATATATTATGTTTTTGCAAGTATATATCTAACTGCTGTTTACACATCTGTATAGGCTCTTTTGAAACTATCTCTTCAGGAATGCCACATCTTTATCGCTTTTATTATAAAAAAATCCTGCACTTTGCCGTAGACTAAATCTCCTTTCTTCCAGTCTAAATGCATGTTTAGTAAAGTCTTGTTTATGAACAGATTTTCAGACAATTGTTTGTAACGCAAGTTACATTGTAACAATGATATCTGTCAGGAATCCCTGAATAACCCTTCACATGTATATGTTTTTTAAAAGAAGACAGCCTAAGGTATTTTGACTTTTTTCATGCAACCATTTTACCACCAATCTATGCCAAATTTTAAAAAATATATAATAATTGGTTATTTTTTGACACACATAGCAATTTAAGAATACATGTATGGATGACTTTAAGGGGTACTGCCAAAGAACACCCTGATATGTGTTCAGAAACATCTCCTGAGTACAGTGATAACCCCCATGTATAGGTGTATTGGTTTCTCTGGGGACTAAAAGACCTTTCTTGGAGGGACCGCATTCCAGTTTTCCAACTTGCAATTTTCTCAGCTGGTCATCATGCACCCATGTCCTATTTGGGACATGTTTGAAGTCGGCCAAAGTAATGTACCCCATCAAACCATATATTTTTGAAAAGTAGACACCCTAGGTTATTTCAAATGGTGGTATATTAACACTTTCCATGCACTAATTATACCACCAGTTTTTGTCAAACATTTGGGTAGTAATTTTTTGTGTTATTTTTCTCTCACATTATAATTTAGGCATGGATTCTCATTTCCTCTTATGTGTTTCTGACAAAGAACACCCCAACATGTGTTCAGCACCATCTCTTGAGTACAACAGTGCCCCCAATATAAAGGTTTTATGGGTTTTTGCAAATTTACAGGGGCAAATGTAGGGCTGTCCCCTTTTCCATGTTTGCACATTGAAATTTGCCAGATTGATTTACTGGACCTATGTTGCCTTTGAGACCGTATAGCAGCCCAGGAATGAAAATTAACCCCATCATAGCATAACATTTTTAAAAGTAGATAACCCACCGTATTCAAAATAGGGTATGTCCAGTCTTTTTTAGTAGCCACTTAGTCAGAAACCCTGGCCAAAATCAGGGTTTATATTTGTTTGTTCACACATAAACTGCCATTTCCCCGATGATGTCAGTATAATACATTTTACTGCTCTAAAACACTCAGATTTTTTGAACATTAGCTTGGCTAATATAGCTTGGTTGCTTCACCTAAGTCTTGCTCCTAAGTGTGTAGTTGGAGATATTCTGAAGAGTCTTACAGAAGCTTCAACTGTCTAAGAGTTGTGCTAAGAGCTTTCTTTCCTACTGTTACAGGTAAGATTCATCTGTAGGAAAAGGTTACTGATTGCACAAGGTTTGAATTCCTGTTGGTAAGATTCATATGTAGGAAAAGGTTACTGATTGCACAAGGTTTGAATTGCTGTTGGTAAGATTCATCTGTAGGAAAAGGTTACTGATTGCACAAGGTTTGAATTCCTGTTGGTAATTATAAGGCATTTGATTTGATTAAGCTAGTTACTTGCTATTGATTGCTGGTTAATTAGCTATTGTTTGCAAATAAGCAGAGGCATACCCAGGTGTTAAACATTCCTAGTGGGTGGTGATTTTAGGAGTTATATAAGGCTTGTTGACATTAGCTTGGCTAATATAGCTTGGTTGCTTCACCTAAGTGTTGCTTCTAAGTGTGTAGTTGGAGATATTCTGGAGAGTTTTACAGAACCTTCAACTGTCTAAGAGTTGTGCTAAGAGCTTTATTTTCTACTGTTACAGGTAAGATTCATCTGTAGGAAAAGGTCACTGATTGCACAAGGTTTGAATTCCTGTTGGTAATTATAAGGCATTTGATTTGATTAAGCTAGTTACTTGCTATTGATTGCTGGTTAATTAGCTATTGTTTGCAAATAAGCAGAGGCCTACCCAGGTGTTAAACATTCCTAGTGGGTGGTAATTTTAGGAGTTATATAAGGCTTGTTGACATTAGTTTGGCTAATATAGCTTGGTTGCTTCACCTAAGTGTTGCTTCTAAGTGTGTAATTGGAGATATTCTGGAGAGAAACTGGAGGTAATCTGAGGTATTCAGGAGGATAAAGAAAAAAGTTAAGATTAGTTTGAGTTAAATTATTTTCCTCATTGGAATGGCAGACTTAGTTCAGTGTAATAGTTGCTATGCATTTGTTTCACGTTCTACTTTTTGGAGATTTGGTTGTTGTCTAATCTGTAGACAGTTCTCTATCTTGCAGCAGGAGATTGTATTTTTGAAGTCTGAGATTTGTAAATTATCTGGTGAACAAACTCAGACTGGAACTGCTGCAAAGCCACTGCCGCAGAGACATACTAGGAATGGCAGACGGATTACTGTAGGATCTGGTAGACTTAGAGTTGTGGATAAAAGGCATTTTGCACAGTCTGTTTCTCTACATTATTCATTTTCTGCACTTTCAGAGTGTAATGGTGTTGTGGAGAGAGGCACTGAGGCTAGTGGTGTTGTGGAGAGAGGCACTGAGGCTAGTGGTTGTGTGGAGAGAGGCACTGAGGCTAGGGGTTTTGTGGAGAGAGGCTCTGAGGCTAGTGGTGTTGTGGAGAGAGGCACTGAGGCTAGTGGTTTTGTGGAGAGAGGCACTGAGGCTAGTGGTGTTGTGGAGACCGCTTGGAGACTATGGTGAGGCCTAATAGAAAGCAGTTGTTGTTGGGGGGATTCGATCATAAGAGGTGTGGAGATGGACAATGGTGGTCTTGTGAGGTGTCTTCCCGGAGCTACTGCTCACAGAGACAGGAGACGTATCTGTAATATTGTTAAGCAAGCAAAGCAGGAAGGGGAATTGGATGTACTTGTCCATCTAGGGACAAATGACTTGGGTTTCAATGAGGTTTCAGAGGTTAAGGAAGTTTTTAGTGTTTTTGCCAATGATATACGGCAGGTTGTTTCAACACTGTCATTCTCTGAAGTTCTGCCTGTGTATAACACTCAGAACGACAGGCGGATGCGTATTAGGGACTTTAATTTGTGGCTTGGTCAATGATGTCGGGAGCAAGGATTTGGCTTTATTTCTCATGGTAGCTCTGTTTGGAATGGAAATAAGCTGTACAAAAAAGATGGTTTGCATCTTTCTCAAAAGGGAACAAATGTTCTCAGTGAGCAGTTCAGAGGTTTTGCTAGGATGTATTTAAACTAGGAGGGGGGGGCAAAAGGGTGATAAAACATCATTCCAGTTGTCCCCCAAAACAAGGACAGAAGGTGTCTGTAGCAAGTGTGTTAAAAAATGATAAGCTTAGAGTCATGTCTACAAATGCTCGCAGTTTAGGGAAAAAGATCCATGAACTTGTGGCAATAATGGCAACTGATATTGTAGATTTAGTCGCTGTTACTGAGACATGGTATAATGAGAAAAATGACTTGGACATAGCAATACCAGGGTACTCTTTAAATAGAAAAGATAGGGAAGGCAAGAAAGGGGGAGGGGTGGCCCTGTATGTGAAGAATAGCATAAAATCTAGCCTAATAAAAGTTAGTGAGACAAACATAGAGTCCGTTTGGGTTACGTTAGAATTTGATAATCACACAGTAACTTGTGTAGGTGTGATTTATAGGCCCCCAGGACAAATTGAAGAGTTAGATAATCTACTAGTTGAGGAAATAGCTAAAATGACAATGAAGGGGGAAGTTATCATCATGGGTGACTTTAATCTTCCTGATGTAAATTGGAAAACAAAATTAGCTACTTGTGCCAGGAGCACACATATTCTAAACTCCCTACTGGGATTGTCTCTAAAACAAGTTGTTGAGGAGCCAACTCGTAAAGAGGCCATACTAGATTTAGTGTTAACAAATGGAGATTTGGTATCAGATATTACTGTAGGTGAAAGTTTAGGATCCAGTGATCATCAGTCAGTGTGGTTTAATATAAGAACAGTGACTGAGTCACACCACACAAAAACAAAAGTTTTAGACTTTAGAAAAACATACTTTTCTAAAATTAGAATATGTGTAGAGGAGTCATTATCAGACTGGAGCAATTTAAATGGAGTCCAAGAGAAATGGGATTATTTAAAAGTTGCACTATTGAAGGCAACAGAAAATTGCATTAGGCTTGTCAGTAAAAGCAAAAAATTCAAGAAACCACTGTGGTACTCCGCAGACGTGGTCAAAATAGTTAAAAACAAAAAGTTAGCATTTAGGAATTATAAAAAAAACCATAGTGAGGAAGACAAAATGATCTATAAGATTAGGCAGAAAGAGGCTAAGCAAGTTATAAGAGCTTCCAAATCACACACAGAAGAGAAAATAGCACAGTCAGTAAAAAAGGTGGACAAAACATTTTTTTAGATACATAAATGAGAAAAGAAAAGTAAAACAAGGATTAGTTAGAATAAAAACAAAAGAAGGAAGGTATGTAGAAGAGGATAAAGGTCTAGCTGACTGCCTCAATTAATATTTTTGATTTGTATTTACAGATGAAAATGAAGGAAAAGGACCTCAGTTGAGAAAAAGGATAAATGAGTCATTTATTACACATGAGTTTACAGGGGAAGAGGTTCTATTCAACTGTCAAAAGTAAAGACAAATAAGTCAATGGGACCTAATGGAATACACCCAAAGTTATTAAAAGAGCTTAGTGGTGTACTAGCAAAACCATTAACAGATTTATTTAACCAATCATTGTTAACAGGAGTAGTCCCAGAAGATTGGAAGTTAGCGAATGTTGTGCCCATTTACAAGAAAGGTAATAGGGAGGAGTCGGGCAACTATAGGCCAGTAAGCCTTACTTCAGTAGTGGGGAAAGTGATGGAAACCATGTTAAAGGATAGGATTGATGAACATCTAAAAACACATGGATTTCAAGATCAGAGACAACATGGGTTTACTTCAGGGAGATCATGCCAAACTAATCTTATTGATTTTTTTGATTGGGTAAATAAAATTATAGATCAGGGTGGTGCAGTAGACATTGCTTACCTAGATTTCAGTAAGGCTTTTGACACTGTTGCACATAGAAGGCTTATCAATAAACTGAAATCTTTAAGTTTGGATTCCAATATTGTTGAATGGGTAAGGCAGTGGCTGAGTGACAGGCAACAGAGGGTTGTAGTTAATGGAATATATTCGAAGCTTGGACTTGTCACCAGTGGGGTACCTTAGGGATCTGTACTTGGACCCATTCTCTTTAATAGTTTTATTAGTGATATTGCAGAAGGTCTTTATGGTAAGGTATGTCTTTTTGCTGGTGATACTAAGATATGTAACAGGGTTGATGTTCCAGGAGGGATAAGCCAAATGGCAAATGATTTAGGTAAACTAGAAAAATGGTCAGAATTGTGGCAACTGACATTTAATGTGGATAAGTGCAAGATAATGCATCTTGGACATAAAAACCCAAGGGCAGAGTACAGAATATTTGATAGAGTCCTAACCTCAACAATTGAGGAATGGGATTTAGGGGTGATTATTTCTGATGACTTAAAGGTAGGCAGACAATGTAATAGAGCAGCAGGAAAAGCTAGCAGAATGCTTGGTTGTATAAGGAGAGGTATTAGCAGTAGAAAGAGGGAAGTGCTCATGCCATTGTACAGAACACTGGTGAGACCTCACTTGGAGTATTGTACACAGTACTGGAGACCGTATCTTCAGAAGGATATTGATACCTTAGAGAGGGTTCAGAGAAGGGCTACTAAACTGTTCATGGATTGCGGGGTAAAACTTACCAGGAAAGGTTAAAGGATCTTAACATGTATAGCTTGGAGGAAAGACAAGACAGGGGGGATATGATAGAAACATTTAAATATATAAAGGGAATCAACACAGTAAAGGAGGAGACTATATTTAAAAAAAGAAAAACATGCAGAAGGGAAAGCGACTCAGTTCAGTCGTGTATAAAATATGGTGACAACTATCGAACTTTCCAGGCTACATCGATAGAAATAATTGCCTGTGTATCCCCATATGTATGTATGTATGTATCTAATGCGCCAGACAGCACCTTCCTTCATGATGGTATACTTATATAAGCTATGTATAAAGCACAACGTGATAATAAGGCTACTGTACATGTTATTACCGTAATTTACTTTTCTTTTCTTTTCTCTTATTTGTGTGTTTTTGTACTATGCTGTAATGTATTGTGTTATATGAGGAGTCTGACCCCTCTATTGTTACTTCTTTATAAAACAATAAAGATATACATTGAAAAAAAAACTACCACAACAAGAGGACATAGTCTTAAATTAGAGGGACAAAGGTTTAAAAATAATATCAGGAAGTATTACTTTACTGAGAGGGTAGTGGATGCATGGAATAGCCTTCCAGCTGAAGTGGTAGAGGTTAACACAGTAAAGGAGTTTAAGCATGCGTGGGATAGGCATAAGGCTATCCTAACTATAAGATAAGGCTAGGGACTAATGAAAGTATTTACAAAATTGGGCAGACTAGATGGGCCGAATGGTTCTTATCTGCCGTCACATTCTATGTTTCTATGTTTGGAAATAGCAAATTGCTACTTATATTTATAGCCCTATAACTTTAAAAAAAAAAAAAAGAACATGTTAACATTGGGGATTTCTAAACTCAGGACAAAATTTAGAAATGCATGGGTGTTTTATGGTGGTTGTAGATGCGTATCAGATTTTGGGGGTCAAAGTTAAAAAAAGTGTGTTTTTTAAAAAAAAAAATCATCATATTTTATATTTTTTTATAGTAAAATATATGATAAGATGAAAATAATGGTATATTTAGAAAGACCACTTAATGGTGATAAATGGTATATAATATGTGTAGGTATAGTAAATGAGTAAGAAGAAAATTACAGCTGAACACAAACACTGCAGAAATGTAAAAACAGCCCTGGTCCTCAACAGTAAGAAAATTGAAAAATGGTCTGGTCACTAAGGGGTTAAAGTGAAAAACTAAATTACAATGGATGTAGCAACCTCCCTGAATAGAAAAGAGTGTCACTGATTCATATACAGGTGTTCCGCACTATCTTTATTAGAAATTGATTCCCCAAAACTGGCTGAAAAAAGCCAGATGTGCCCATATATAGGATCACTTGGTTAAGTTCAAATTTGTAGATTCTTTCCACAATCCGTAAATGGATAGCATGAATTGTGTGCAATATAGTATTATGAATGATTGTTACAGATTCCTACAATATAGAAGGGAAGTATTCTGGCTCATGGATCAAGTATTCTGGATTTGGATACGCTGAGCCTTAGGGGCCTAAATGTTGAATATGACCGTACACCATTAGTCTGAGTAGGTATGTTTTTCATTTAATTGACTACGCCTTTGTATAAGTTTCTTCTGTGAGACCTTAATACTTTTATTATCTGCACATTTAAAGCTATGTATCTGAAAGGGATGAAAACTATACAAACAGTAATCATTATTATTGTTTGCAATGCAATTATATATAATGTTCTCAGCTGTATTGCTATTTTTATAATTTATTATGTTTTATTTATTTATATTAATCTTCCTGAACTGTATGAATCCCTGTGGTATTGAACCCTATGACTTCTTTTTGCTAACCTATTATCATGACTACACCATGCTATATTCTAAACATCATTTTTGACTCTTTCCACTTCTCTTAGTAGCCTTTTTTGAAAAAAAAAATATATATATTTATTTATTTTCTGCCTTGTCCTTATTTGGACAGATAGGAAATCTGTTTTTATTTTTTCTTTACACCCAATGCCCCTTTCTGTTTTATTATGTTCAACCAATGATACAGTTGGTGCACTTGATACAGTTTGTGCACTTAATTAAGTAGGTGTGTGTTTGTAATTTCTCTTATATATATGGTTAATGATGTGCCTTATATATATGGATTGTGTTTTTATGGTGTTATCTTTAAACAAATCTCATTGGAGGTCAAAACATTCCTTTTTACGTTCTGACTCTCCAAATAATTCTGTGATCTTCTTGTACCTTATGTGCCTGGATCACATTGCTTTTTACATTTATGTATGGTTTGCAAGCCTCAGGTCCAGATGTGCACCGGGTTTCATTTATTAGATGAATGTGGAATCCTCCCTTCCTGGATATACCTCCTCCACGCACCATGTTGTGGATGTTCAGTGAAATAAATGACTAGTGACTGGGCAGCTTTTGCTGCCAGGTGCTAGCTGTAAGGATTACAAAATGATCCAGCACATAGAATTGTGTCACACCTAGGACTAAAAGGTAACTTATTACTGGGCTTTATAATTGCCGGACGTAACGCACCAAAGAATAGTCAGGGTACTTGCCGAGGTCAGGGGTACAGAATGAGACAAAACGATAAGGGAAAGCCAGAAGTCAGGGATACCAGAATACAGGGAAGTCAAACAAAGTCAAAGTCAAATACCAGAAATAAACGCTCAGGAACACACTCTCGGACAACCACTAGGGAAACCATGACATGGCAATGAGGAAAAGTAAATTTGAGCTTAAATAAGTGCTTTACATTTCTGATTGGCTGAAAACGGCCTTTGACCCCAAATGTCGTCATTAACGTGGGCGGACGTGGGAGTACAAGTTGGCGTGGATCTGCAGTGGCCGGCATCCACTAACATGCTGCAAGAGTTAGTCACACAGACGCATGGCCACTGGGTGCAAATACCGCAAGGTGAGGAGGAATACGTTACACTAGCAATGTACAGAGAGGCATGACACAGACCCCCATGCCCTTAAATGTGGCCATAAGGTAGGGGCTTCCACATAAAGAAAGGGGGTGGACAGTTTACTGTCCACTCCCTGTCCTCCACAGTGGGCTTATTAATTTAAAAAATAAATAGTGAGGACATAGTGACCCTAGGCAGGGCTATAATTAAAAAATAATGCAAGGGGGGAAATAGTATCATACCCATAGCCTCACCCAGTGAGTGGGGGTTATAATTAGAATGAACATGAATGACTTAGTGTTGCCTCTAGCACTCACCTGTTACTGGATCAGGGTCTAATTAATAAACCAGTCAGCAAATCAGAGTAAAGCAATCACAGCTCTCTGACTGCGATGACAAAGCCTGGAAAAGCCCATATAAAGCTGAAGTGGTCTGGGTGCCTATAATGTCCCTTTAAAGAATTTATGATATAAATATTCTTACTGTGGGCATTATACTAAATTATAGATATTCTTTATACATTTTGTTGCAATATTTAGTAAGCTGTAATACTTACGGTAGTAAAGCTTTATAGGTACTTACAAATACCAACAAGCAGTTGGTATTTTTATTTTTCTATTTTTGTCCAAAATACAGAGTTGGATTCTTTCAACAGAGTAATGAATCACACTGCTTACTGAATAGCATCTTTCTTTAGACTTCGGTGAAGGAGTTCCTATTCAGAGTAGACAGAGTTTATCTTTACACAGCTAGAACCTTTGTATTTGAGAAAAATGCATTTTTGTTTTAATAATACTATTTCAGACAATGGGAAAAATACTACAAGATAAACATTACTGTTTACTCCTGTCAACAGATTTTTATTTCCCAAGTGCATTATAAATGGCAAATGAATAACTGAAAATAGTGTAAACTTACATCATAAATTATGTTTTTCTGAACTATCTGTACACGGAATTGCTGGTTTATTGTGTATTTATGTGCTAGGTATACAGCCTATGTCTCAAATAAATGTTATACTTGATAGGGAAGGGGTTATTCTACTTTATGGCAAATTAGTAAATATATCTTATATTATAGGTCTATATGCCTGTCTTCTATTGCCACGGTATATAGACCTATAATATGTATTGTTTTCTTTGCAATTTTTGGACTTACATTGTTTAATTTTATATTGAAAGAAAGCCAATATAAAAAAATAACAAAACTTGAATGAGGAGAAAAAAATGTAGAGTACAACAGATATCAGTTGTTGTATGTGAAACATAAAAAAATCATCAATATGAATAACCAGGAGCCGCAACATACTGAAAGAAAAAGAAGGAAGACAGACAAAGGCGAAGAAACAAGCAGAGGGTATCAAATTTAAAAATAAAAGAGAGAAGAGAAGAGAAGAGGAAAAGAGAGGAAAAGTAAAAAATGAAATAACTAAATAAACAAAAAATAAAAATAAACATCGGAAATAAATACCATAATGATCACCAAGTCTAAAAAACCTATTGGAGACCATTTTCCCCTCTGCCATCACCAACTGCTACAGGAAATATGTGTAACTAATTATATTAAAAACATGTCCTTTCCATCAGTCTTATAAACATCTGGCCGGGATTGATGTTTTACAGCTTGATACAGCTGTAGAGTCCATTCTTTTTTTCAAAGGAAATATTAAAAAGCCAACATAAGCTGTATGCTAAAAATAGGACATATGCTTGAAATATGTGTACTTAATAATTAAAATTAGAAAATATAAAAAAATAAAAACACCACTGCAAGATTGATTCAAGCAAGATGCTAAAGGTGACATTACCTGTATTTGTAGGGATACAAATATATCAATAATCACTTGAAAGGATTACCAAGTCAGTTATGTCAAAAGTATCAGGAAATCTTTCTTGTATATAATGGCCGATACTAAAAAAGAAAACACAAAGAGCAGGTATATACGATAATAATGTTTGAAAGAGCAAAGCAGAAAAAATGAACAACAGACTGGTTAAGATGATTAATGAAAAAGGAAACTCCCTTGTAACGGAACTCCCTGTACTCTGACCGAGTACCTTCCGTTGATGGACGCTTCCTAGCTTGCGCCGAGGACCACAACCACTGCAGACTCCACAACTGCCGTAGCTAAACTGGAGTCTCGCGTCTTCTGTCCACCCTGGATCAGCTTCTGTCCTCCAGGACCGTGCGGGGAAGACCTCACTCCAGGAGAGCGTATTAGGAGCAAGCTCTTAAAAGAGCTAAGTGATTAAAGCTCAAGGGAGTATGCAGAGCATAGCAATCCCCAGTGTGAATATCGCTGTCCCCTCCAATCACGAGTCAAGACTACGTGTTGAGGGTCAAGAAGAACTGACTGGCGAGATGACACCGTGTAGAAGAGTCAAAACAGTGTCTGTGAGTTAAAATGGCCGCCATCCATTGTTCTCACCATGTGCGTCATCCATTGTTCTCACCATGTGCCTCTGATACATGAAATGGTGGCCACCCAGTAACTCCACAGTTTGTCGGGTAGTCTATCCAGCCGAACCAACTGAAACACACGGGTAACAGTGCAACAAACAAAGGGAATCATAAAGAATATGGACAATAGTCATATTTGTGCACAATCTCCAGTTTTGTCACAGGGCACAAATAGTGTTTTCAAAATGCCATATATCCCAGGGCCATAGTCAGAAAGTAGGAGGCGGGCAAGCAGCCCCCTCCAAGAACACGTGGCGAGGTCTGTTCCGCCACATCCCTAAACTGTCTCAAGCAACTCTCATACTTACACAGCTCTGACTAGTACTGGATTTAGACACCTCTCACTCTTTGAGGACTAAACCTGTTTCTAAATATAAAGAAAAATCATATCATCATTAATGTTTATTGTATTTGTTTAGCTGCTCGGAGTTTGCTTAGAAAAGTACTAATTTTTTGCTCTCATTAAAACATCAAAGTTGGAAATCTTTTTCTTTATTAAAGATACATTGTTTGTGTTCCTTATCTACTAAACTGTGCTTTTTATCTTGGAAAGAGAAACAATTAAACATCATAAATAAACTCTAAATTTTTATTTTCCTGTTCATAATAATTCATGTGAGATACGTGACAGCATATTAAAGCATTTCCTGACTGGAGGTTTTAATAGTTTTGTAACGGATCACCTGGCACCCCAACTGGGTACCTCCGATGAAGGATGCTCCTAGCGCTTCCTGAGGACTCCAAGCACTGCAGCAGACACCACAACCACCGCAGACTCCGCAACTGCTGTAGCTTGACTGGAGTCTCGCCGTCTTCCTTCCACCCTGGATCAGCTTCTGTCCTCCAGGACCGTGTGGGAAAGACCTCTTCCTTCCACCCTGTATGAACCTCCAGCATCCAGGACTGTGTGGTGAAGACCTCTCCTCCAAGGAGAGCGTGTCAGGAACAATCTCTTAAAAGAGCTAAGTGATTCAAGCTCAGGGGAGTATGCAGAGCATAGCAATCCCCAGTGTGATTATAACAGCATCCTCCAATAACGCGACAAGGCTACGTTTAGAGGGATCAAGAAGAATTGTCTAAACCTTTATTAGGGTCACCACAATAACATTGTTGTGAAACCTCAATAAAATCACAAACTGTCAAACCATAGCAGGCAACACACAGTGACTTATCACAACACAATGGCACATTTTTAAATGGGTGGGGGAGACAATATTTAACAGTAAATATCTCACCTGCCTGCAGAATTAGCAATATGCAAATCTAGCCGAATATGCAAATGAACCAGTCTTGCAATTCAGGTACTGCATATTGCTGTTGCTACCAACAGAGGGCACTAGACAAGCTCCATAGCTAAACCCACCTAGTTGGTAGCAAACCTCAGCAGTACAGGAGAGCAGGCAATACATTTCACAGTACACACACACACACACACTATAAACAATTACATTACACACACCCTGCACCTATAATGGGTACAGGGTGACTAAAACATAACATAAATAAAGCAGCCTACATAAATAGTCTGTCTGACGGTAGACTAGGGGCTTTAAAGCCAAATATATGAAAGAGTCATAGTCACAGGTGGGGAGGCTGGCAAGCAGGCCTCTCCAGGACCAAGTGGCGAAGGGCACTTCGTCACAAGTTTAATCCTTTAGGTAATAGGGGTGAAAAAAATATGACCAAGCTTGCTGCAAGTACTTTGCTCCAATCAAATGTGTTCTTTTAACATGAACTTTAAAGAATATTAATTTATACTCAGTAAACTGGATGCGAGGAAATTTCTGCTTCCGCTATTTGTTGCTCCCACTTGGCCTCCCACGTAGTTACTAATCAGGTCTTATTCATATTTTAAGATTTCAGGTTAGAATATTGTACTTTTCAGGTTAGCTCAGCTGATGGCCTCTGCTTTTCTTGGAGAATGAAATGTCATTCTGAGCATCATCACATTATGCCTCTTGACCTTCGCAGCAACCAGGACACAATTACATTCTGAATTCTTCAGCTTATCTAGATTGTGAATCAGGTTAAAATAAATAGAGTAGAGAGTAGAGTAAATGCAGCTAAATCATTAAAATGAATATACAACAGTAAGAAGGAAAATAAGGGAAATTAACAAAATAATCAAATGAACATGAGATCGAAATGAAATAATGAAGTAAGGGAGGAAATATTTAAATAAATTGATGAAAGGAAATTAAAGAATGAAAAAAATGGAAAGAATAAATAATCGGAGGGAAGGAAGAAATAGAAGGGACAAAACAAATGGATAGGATATACGCAGTTGTAAATATTCATAAATAAAGAGGATGGTTTAGTAGTTTTGAGGTAATGCAATTAGAGGAATTGGGGAAAAGACTAGTTGCTATCTAGATACCTTAAGGCCAAGAGTCCTTGTACAGGGTCTCTAACGCAGGGAATTTGTGACACCAAGTCAGTGTAGGGGATAGCACAGGGGCATTATTAAGAAAGAAGGAGGATGTTTTTCCATTAGAGAATGGAGTTTAGTATCAAAAAGACTGACAGGATTTGTCCTGATTCCACCTACCCACATCTCATAGCTATCAGGACAAGTGCTCTAAGATCTCCCTACCCAGGGCTTTTCAAAGTTGCACAGCATGTGGAGGGCAGGAGACTCTCAGTTTTCACCTCCGGCGGATGGTCCTTTAATTCTTACAAATTCCAGGTACACAGCATTGCCACAGCTGCCGTAGCAATGCTCTGATTCCACATGGTGCAGGAGAAGAGTCTTTACTCAGAAGAGGTGTAGACTGAGAGCCTCTACAGTACTGTTGGACCACCAGGGAATGATCTGTCTCCACTCCCTGGCCAGAAGTAAAAAATAGGGAAAGGGGATTAAAACTTAAAAAAATAAAATAATAATAATGATAATAAAACAAATTAAAGCTGCTCAATCACCCCACCCCACAAAACTCCCATATCCTACCCCACAAAGTTTCTCATACACATAATGAAGAAACACACAATGCATCCCCCACACACGTACACACACAATGAATTCCTTATACACAGACAGATACACACAATCCATCACAAACACACAATGCATCCCTTTTAATAAATAAAGTATAAAAAAAAAAAATATATATATTTTTTTACCTTGATTTTCTAGACGGAGACCTCCTACATAATAATAGGAGTGAGACATAATGGGCAGCTAAAGAAAATATAGATAAAACTAAAGGCATTAACAACATTAAGGAGATAAGACCATGAAATAAAGAAATCCACAGCGCTGTACAATTAGTGGAGAATGAACAATATACACAGACAAATACAAGAATTAGAGAGAGCCCTTCCTGTGGATGTAGTGATTGTGTGTATTAGATACTGTTTGTGCAGTGAATGCGGAGTGTGTGTTTGTGTAGTGGATTCAGTGTGTATAGTGAACGCAGAGTGTGTTTGAGTAGTGTATGTAGTGTGTGTACAGTGATGTAGTGTGTGTTTGTGTAGTGGATGTAGTGTTTATGTGCACTAGAATACAGGATGTTTGTGTAGTGGATGCTGTGTGTATAATTAATGCAGAGTGTGTTATTGTAGTGAATGCAGAGTGTGTGTCAGTGTTGTGGATGCAGTGTTTTAGTGTAGTGGATGCAGTGTGTTAGTGTAGTGATTGCAGAGTGTGTGTCAGTGTAGTGAATGCAGTGTGTGTCAGTGTAGTGAATGCAGAGCGTGTGTTAGTGCAGTGAATGCAGAGTGTGTGTTAGTGTAGTGAATGCAGAGCATGTGTTAGTGTAGTGAATGCAGAGTGTGTCAGTGTAATTAATGCAGAGTGTGTGTTAGTGCAGTGAAAGCAGAGTGTGTGTTAGTGTAGTACAGTGGTAGCCAACCTTTTTCTACCTACCGCCCACTAATACATCTTTCTTGATGGAAAAATTTCCTTACCGCCCACCGGTTTTCGCGCAAGTGCAGAATATTTTTTAGAAAGGAGGGTGTTTTAAAAAAATAAATGTACATACATTTATCTTTTTATTTCTACTTAATGCATGTTTATAATGTTTTTTTATAATGTTTTTAACTTTATAAAGTTTAATGAGAAAACAATAAAGTAAATTGAAATTACCTTTACTAGTGATTAATGAGATCCTTGAGGTTGATGCTGCGAGACTAAATATTTGATGTCTGGTTCGATTTTCGTAAGGAACAAACGAAGGTCTCCTCTTTCGGTGATATTCAGATGACTTCTCTATTTGCGCATAATATGATTTCTCATTTGTGCGTCAGCTCCCCTCCTCTCCCTCCTCAACACCCCTCCTCACTTTTTTTTCCTTTTTTCTATTTTTTAACCTTCCTTATAGCAATGCCCAGTAGGAAGGCTGAGCTAGGTAGCCCACTTACTATTACTTACTATAGCCCACATAACAGACATGCACACATACATACATACATACATACAGACACACACACAATACACACATACAGACACACACACACGACACACATACAAAGACACATACATACAAACAGAAAGGCACACATGCATACAGACACACAGACAGGCACACATACACACACACATACAGACACACACATACAAGACACATATATACAAACAGACAGGCACACATAGATACAGACACACACACACACAGACATGCACACATACATACAGACACACACATACAGACACACATACAAAGACACACACACATAAGACATACATACAAAGACACATGCACACATACAGACAGACACAAGACACACATATATACAAAGCTTGACAAAGGCCCTAAGGGGTTGAAACGTTGCTTTCTGTTCTGTGGTTCCAATAAAACTGCCTTGTTTGGAATTCGTTGGAGTGCCTGGATTATTTCCTATATTCAAACACATACATACAAAGACACATACACAAGACACACATACACACAAAGACACATACACACACAACACATACATACAAAGACAAGACACACATACATACACACATATGTACAGACAGACAGACACACACACACAAGACATGCATACAAAGACACACACATACATACATACAAAGACATACATAAGACACACATACATACAAAGACACATACACACATACAGACAGACACACACAAGACAAACATACATACAAAGTCACACACATACAAAGACACACACACACACACAAAACATACATACAAAGACACATACAAACAAACACACACACACAATATTTTAGTCACTCTCCTGTTTCCTACCTTTTAGGTGCAGAAGGGTGACATTCCCTGGGGTCCAGTGGTTGCTCAGGTGGATGGGAGTCAGAGTTCCCACTCTGACTCTCTCTGCTTCCTCCCGCGCATCTGTGTGTTAGCTGGGAGGAGTGACGTGCAGTCACTTCCTCCCAGCTCTGTGATGTAATCACAGGGGGCCTGGTCGCGCTGTTAAAGTGCCCAGCGCTGACCGGGCCTCCTTACAATCCACATCCATTGGGGGGCCCTGAAAGCATGGGCCACCCAATGGACCCCAATGGACCCCTTGGATGGCGGCCCAGGTGGTTTGCCGTGTGGGCCGGGGCCGCAAATGGTGATGGCGGTACCCATTCGCAGGTAGGGACCAGGTTGGTGACCCATGGTGTAGTGAATGCAGAGTGTGTGTTTACTAGTGTATGCATGTTGTGTAAATGGAGCATTCCCCCCCCCCCACACTAAATGTAATAAAAGCTATTCCCCCCTCCCTGCTTCTTACCTGGTTCAGGGACAGGGGGGAGATTCCATCCCTGGTGGTCCAGTGGCATTGTGGGGCCCCCCGGCTCCCTGTATTTGCAGAGGGGGCCCAGGAGACTGCAGCAGTATGTTACAGCTCTTCCCTCTCTCTAACTCCCGCAAGCATGATGTGCGTGCCGCGCGGAGCGTTGCCATGGTAGCCCGTGGCAACGCTCTGACGGCCGCGAGTCTCGCGGGAGTTAGAGAGAGGGAAGAGCTGTAAAGTACTTCCGGGACCGTCACACACACACGTTCACTCACAGACACACATGTATTTCCACCAACACTCACACATTATTATTTTTTTTACATTTTATTTTAAATCCACCCAGCTGGAATGGATTGCTTACCTGTGGTCCAGTGGGGCTGCTGCGCGTGCAGGCAGGGGGCAGACAGGCTAAGTCGGCAGCGAGGGAGCTTTAATCTCCCTGCTCAGCTACCTTGCGCGCCGCTTAGTGATGCTGGGAGCCGGAGTGATGTCATATTCCGGCTCCTGGCTTCATTAAGCGGCCAGCTCTTGAGCCCCCCAGGACACGAGACAAACAAGGGTCTAGGCGTTTGGGGTCGGCTTTTTTTGCCGCCTCCTGCAAAGTGACGCCTAAGGCAGATGCCTTGTTTGCCTCGTGTCCTGCCTTCCCTGATTATTGCTGAACCAAATAAGCCCCAAATAAGTAAAGCTAAAGTCTGAACCTTCTAATCTACATACTTTACATTACTGTATATAATTGCAGAAGACTAAATTATTCCTGTACAGTGTATTGCTTTCTTATATGAAAATGGTTTGTGAGTTAAAATTAGGAAAACTAAATCAAGTTATATACGGCTCACTGAATGCTCCAATTCATGGACTTTTTAATCAACTGCATCCTGTGATTCCTTGTAGGTTAACACAAATAGACATATTACTTAGATAATTTAAAGGTTTTTCAGAAAGATAAAAGAAGAACACTTTGAGATTAGCTTCAAAGTAATGGAAAAAGTCTTTTTTCTTCATGGTGTGACTGGATTGCTAAGCAAGTGAAAGATTTGTTTGACAAGAACAGTAATTATTATTTGTATTTCAAGTTTCCTCTTTTTTCATTAAAAGTAGAATTAGTTGGATTTCAATTTAGGATAATATTTTGAAGTAAATGAGCACACTGTATGATCTAGCTTATTGTGTTGTTTAGGTAAACATTCTAAGCAAAAAGTATTAATGAATTTGTTTTCCGATTGTTCCTAACTAATTAGTATTTATTTTCAAATGATTTTTATTGAACAATTTTTGAAAACAATATTATTAACAATGTAGAACATATGACACAATAAATTAGCAAATAAAAACAATAAAAAAAAAACCATATTAAAGGGGAAAAAACATATTAACCCCTTAAGGACCAAACTTCTGGAATAAAAGGGAATCATGACATGTCACACATGTCATGTGTCCTTAAGGGGCTAAAAGGGAAAACATAAGTTTTCCTATATATATTTTTATATTTATATATTTATATTTTTTCTATTCATATATATGCATATATTACATGAATGAATATATATTTTTTTATTATATTGCGGTATCTTGTTACATGAAAACCAAAACTAAATGTATACAGTGCACAATGTGCTGCACAGTAACTGTGCCCACAAGATTTCCAGTGTCATACTCACAAAACAGGAACATACCTTCTGCTTCTCAAGCCAACAAAGCCACAGCTTTAGTACAGCAAGCAAGATTGAGGTTGCACAGCTGGTTGGAAGATCAAATATCTCCTTCACTAGCCAGGCCATTCTTCTGCAGGAGAGGGAGGGGAGCAGAGGCAGATGGAGGAGAACTTTTAGGTTAGCACTGCTTGATCTTCATCGCCAGACATGATGCTAGATTTCAGTGTCAGTGTGTGTATCTGTGTCCCACTATGTGCCAGTGTGATAATTGTCTCAGAGTCTATCCAGGCTAGATGTGCAGTGCATAAGGGAACACCAAGTTATATGTTTGCACTGTAGTCTACATGCAGCGGGAATCAGTTGTTTTGTCACATACTCAGTCATATAATCACCAAAGGAATTAATGTAGAGTACAGTTGTTTTGTCACATACAAAGTTATACAATAAACATAAGCAGTGTTAGCTTTATGAGGTAAAAACGCAGCCCAGATCGTGTGAATCACGATCTGAGGGAATAAAGATGGCTGCCGTGAATCTTGCAGGTGTCACGAGATTCAAGATGGCCGCCGTTTTGCGCGCAAATCCGTTGGCATGGCAGATTCCGTGGCTCGCCGACGCTATCAAGCAATAAACCCCACACTCCCCCCACCCACAGGACCCCCCCAATCAGCCCCAGAAAACAGCAGACCCACGGCAGAACGAACGGCATCATCCCGGCAACGGCTGTAAAGCACCCTGAGGGAGAAGCAGGTCCCTAGATCAGCGAGCCAGAGGCTCAGACCAAGAGGGAAGGGTTGTGGGGATCTAATAAAATGGTAATGTAAGAGGGGGAAAAGTCCGGGGGGGAAGTGGAGAGGGGGATATTAGGCAATATAATCAAAGTTAATATATAGAAATATAACAGAAATTTGTCATTGTAATCAGAAGAAAGCAGTAGAATAAAGTACTCTGACCTGTGCCTTAACTGGAGCAGCAAAGAAAGAGGAGGAGCTATGCCTGTCAGGGCTTTATGTGGAATATGTTACTCATTTTTTATTGGTTAAATTGTATGATTGACTTATGCTGCTGGAGGCATAAGTAAAGAAAGTTATGCAAAATATGAAGTCTTCTGTCATGTAGTAAAATTCTTTATTTACATTTCCTGCTCTCTGTCTTGAATTGTACCCAAATGAAATAAAAATACAAACACACGGCTAAATAAATAAATAAAGTTCCACTTTATTTCTGCAACTTAAGAAAAATGTGATTAAGTGACAGAACAATATGTTTCCTAATTACCATGTTCATAAAAAGACCCAATACTCATAGTTAATTTTCACATTTCACAAAGAGTGAAAGTCTTCAGTGTCTTGGAAAGTCTTCAGTGTCTTGGAAACAGGATATGCTCAATATAATGAAGACAATAATAAGCCCACTTTGTCGATCACCCTGTATGTCTCTGAATACATAGATAAATATATAAATCTGACTTCCTAGAGAAAGCTTAAAATTAGCTTGGCAAGTAACACATTCATCTTCCAAATCTGTTCTATTCATTCTTCCATTCTCCTGCTGATTTTCTAGTACTGATTGAGGCTAGAATATTGTATGCATCTGCAGGTGTTGTATACAATTATGCAATGGTTGAAATTGGCAAAAGTCCTACAAACAACGTACATAGTATTGTGACTAAAAAGGTGCGATTGAGATTTATGTATTTTGTTTTGCACATTGTGTTTCAACCAAAACTCAGTTTTGTTTTGTTGTGTTAAAGAGTTTACCAATATATATAAAATGATAAGAAAAGGTTTGTCAGCACTATATGCTACTTTTCATGGAAACAGTATGTTAGGGTAGCATACACTGATCAGACGCAACATTAAAATCATTGCAGGAGAAATGAATAATATTGATTATATTATTACAATAGAACCTGTAAAGGGGTTTGATATATTAGGCAGCAAGTGAACAGTCAGTTCTTGAATTTCATATGTTGGAAACAGATAAAATGGGCAAGCAGTTTGGCAAGGGCCAAATAGTGATGGCTTGAGTATCTCCAAAACAGTAAGTCTTGTGGAGTTTTCACAGTATGCAATGGTTAGTATTTATCCTAAGTGGTGCAAGGAAGAACAAGCGGTAAACCAACTTTAGGGAAATGGGCTGATGCAGGTGAAGAGCGAAGACTAGTCCCTCTGGTCCGATCACACAGAAGAGCTACTGTAGCTCAAATTGCTGAAAAACTTTATGCTTGCCATAATAGAATAGGTGTCAGAATACACAATGCATCGCAGTTTGCCATGTATGGGGGTGTGTAGATGCAGACCTGTCAGAATGCTCATGATGAGCTTCAGAATTGGACCATAGAGTAATGGAAGAAGATTGCCTCATCTGATCAGTCATATTATTTAAATATACTCCAGCTTATTTAGCACTAGCACTATTTAATTTGTCTCCCACATTTGAATTAGTGTAGTATCCACCGGTATTGGGGTACTGTGAAGTAGTGGTGGGCTTAACACAATATTGAACAAGAAGCACCTCTATTTGGAAGGGATGTGTTTACAAAAAAGTGTTAAAGTGAATAAACAGTAGCAGTTCTATACACTTGTGTGGAATACTCTCTCATCAACACCCAAAATTCTAAATCTGTAAAGTGGTATAAGTAAAACCTACACCTTTAAGTGGAGTGCTAAAATATATGTGCAAAATGGGGTAAACTTACCCCACGTAATATGAAAATTGGCACCACATAATTACACCTCAGAGCCAGGATTGGAAGGCTCTGAACAAGGTGAGCATTATACCTATTGCACCGGTTTACCTTTTTTACTGACAGATTACACATTGGTTCCCTTGTTTCCTTTGTTTGTTTGTTTTTTGGAATATCTTACAGTGGGTTAGAGATGTGATGCTGCCCTAAAAGCATAAAAGTCCGGTTACATAGCCAGTATTTATATATAGGCTCATTTAAATGTGAGTGTTTTACTTCACCACCACTTATCCTTTCCTATCATATACACCGTCTGCACTATATTGTATTTAAATCAAAGATTGTAACAAGGTGACGTGGGGTAAGTTTAGCCCATTTTGCACATATATTTTAGAACTCCACTTAAAGGTGTAGGTTTGACTTATACCACTCTACAGATTTTTAACACCATATTGCCATATGGTTGAACTGAATTCCCATATTTGCTTGCTAAGATAGTTGATTTTAAGTAGAAATATGTATAGTCATGGAAAAAAGTAAGTACAACCTCTTTGAACTCTATGACAGTTGAATAGAAAAGAATCATGGTGTTCTAATGGCTCAGTCAAAGTCCAAACATCAACCCGACTGAAATGCTGTGATGATATCTCAAGAGAGCTGTGCATAAACAAATGCCAGCAAACCTCAATGACCAGAAGCAACGTTGTAAAGGAGAGTAAGCCAAAATCCCTCCACAACGATTTGAGAAACTAAAAGTCATACAGAAAACAATTACTTCAAGTTATTGCTAATAAAAATGGTTCGAAAAGCTATCATCATATTTTTTCACACATGGCTTCTCCATTTTTGGCTTTATTTTTGTAAATAATTCATGACACACTGTAATATGTCATGTGGTGTTGTTCATCTGAGGTTGTATTTACCTAATTTTAAGATCTGGTACGTTTCTTTCAGAGACTGGTAACAGTGGGTAGTGAGGTTGGCTGACAGGGACTGGCATGGAAGGGGTTAACAGTGGGTAGGGAGGTTGGTTAGCAGGGACTGGATGAGAATTTATTACTTGCATTACAGGGAGGGAGGGAGAGGATCACATATGTGATCTAGCATTGTCCCTGCAGTGCAGTCTGTGCTGTTAGCATTCCTTACACTAGATAAGACACTCTATATATTAATTGGTTAAAAAAGGTACATTTCTTTCAGAGACTGGGAATCAAGATGAAATTTGAAATGGTCGTGGCTAAGGAGTCTGGGTTAAACTACTAAAAACAGCAAAATATTTTACACCACTGCAAGAATAACTACACCTAATTTAAAAAAAAGAAACTAACTACATGTATTTGCGCTTATTATCTTAATTTTAAACTTAACTTGTTTAGCTGCCTGGATTGTCCCTGTAAGGTCAAAATAACCAAGATGGACATTTTCTTAGTTAGTTATAGTTTTGTGTACAAGTTACTCTGTGTTATTATTAATAATTGTGTTGTTATTATTATGTATGGTTTGCCATTGTGTGATTATGTAACTGTGACTGTGAGTCCATATTTGTATGTGCGTGGATGTATGATTGCATGTCTATGTATGAATGTCACTGAGTAGGTATGTGAGGGAAGAAAAATGGGTAAGAGTGTTCAGAAACAAATGAGACATAATTGGGGTTAAGAAGAAGCACATAAGGTTGGAACATGAATTCAGAGAAACACACAAGAAGTGTCAGGAGTTACAAAAGGTCAAGTGCAATGATTTTTAATGCAAACCTACAGCATAAATGCCCCATATGCAATTACCTGTCTGTTACTATAATGTAACAATGAAATTTGGTACTGTATATGATTGAATAAACAATAAATTAAATACAGCTACAAATAAAACTTGGAAAGTTGAAAGTTGAACATTTTTGTATGGATATTGCAAAAATGTAATGTCCACATTATCTATTCTACTGCAGATTTGTAATGCTATGTATGGGTGCTAGGAATAGCCTGGTTTGCCCAAAAATGTTCTCTTATTTTTACTGAAAATCAATGGAAAGCACCCATATACTCACAGGACCAAAACAAGTTTGTTCCATTGATTACATTTCTTATCATGGGACTTTTACAGCAATCCAAATGTATACCAACTACAGGCTGCATTCTCAAAGCAAAGCAAAGGTATCCAGAGTTAAAGGGAAACTCTGGACACTTAAAGCACTTTAGCCTTTAGTTTGCTAAAAACCGTTGTGTCAAGAGTGTATCCTTTTTTTTACAAAAAGTGCATATTTCAAAGGAAATTTACACTTTTGTAAATTAACCTGGTTACACTAACGTGTCTTTTAAGCAGACATATCCTGTTACTTCCTGGTTTGGTTAGCTCAGTGGAGCTAAACTCAAGAGGCAGCAATTCCCCAAAGAACCTGCCTTGCAAAGACTTCTCATTGAGCTGCCTTTCTGTGGCTGTGATTGGACAGCCACAGAAAGTCTAGGCTGTAAAAGCAGGGGAGGGTTTGCAAAAGCATAAGGCAAGATAAGTGCTATTTTTACATATACCCCCAATGAAGAAATGCATAAGTAAATTAATATATGTTTTCATTTGTATTATATCTACTAAAAAGTTATATGTATTTTATATTATTTGGGCAGTGGAGTGCCCCTTTAAGTAAGCAGAGTAAAGCCTTATTCTACTAACAGAAACTAGCCTTGCATTTCAACTACAATATATATATTTAAATGGGCTGAAAAAGTAACAGATTTTGCATATCATGATTTCTTCACCAATCCTACATTCATAGTTCTTAAGAACAATACTATATAATCAATATTTAATTTCACCATACAAACAAATTATGTTGATGTGCTTTTATACCCCATTAATATATATCTAACTATATTCTTTCTTTTAACCCTGACATACGTTTGAAAGCATGTTAATAAATACTAATTAAAAGCTAATTACTGAAAGATTACACATAATTTATGGTGCATGAAAACTGTTTTCTAATCACAGCCTTTCATCCAGAGAGCTAAAACGATAAATCTCAATACAAAGTTATTTTCCTCCTCGATAAAGGAGACACAAGTACTAATGAATACATTTTACGTTGATTAAAAATTAACTTTAGATTTCATTAAAAGAATAATTGTCATTGGAGTACCGTCATTTAATAGGCAAGGTTGTTCATATCGAGCGTATTAATGGGGTATATTCACTAAGTAGCGAATTGTAATGACAAAAACTGACAAAATTAAAGCATCCATTAGAAAGTTATTTTCTTTAAACACAGGATACATATTTAACATATAACATAGAATAAACAGTCAATTTTCTGGTTTAGATTACTGTAAAGGGGAACCTTAAAAAGTTAATGACACATTGTATTGCAATCTTTAACCTCCAGTTCAACTGACTGAAGAACTATGCAGAAAGGCATTTATCTTTGTCTTTCTTATCACGAATACTCAGCAAGAACTCTGCAATTGCCTTCTTTGAGGCCAACCAGTCACAGTGCTCTAATAGGTTAGTGCTGGCATAGGCAACCTTCGGCAAATTATGGGTGTAAGAGCATAATGGGGGATGTAGTCCACAACATCTGTAGTGCTGAAGGTTGCCTACACCTGGGCTAGTGTATATACTGCTTTAAATATTTCACTATATGTCATAAAACAAATACAAACTCTTTTTTCTCTCAAATAATTTTATGGTATAATTAAAAATTACAATTAATTGATAATGTATAAAAGCACAATATTATAATAAAAACATTATACAGTCAGAGAGATTCCTTTATTGTAAGGAAATAATGGATTAAATGTCAAAATAAATAGGACTGCATTTCCAATAAAATTAATTTGATTAATTACATTATATCATATTAAACTAATTAATTACATCAAAGTAAAGTTAAGTAACATACCTGTCAGTGTATAAGTGGAAGCCTTAATCTTTCTCTTTAGTTTCATCAACCAAACAAATTATATTTTAACACGGAAATGAATGGCCTGAATCCTATTTGCAAATACCAGCAGGATAGATCTTACATGACACAAATATTAACTGCACATCTGTGATTTCTGAACTCACAATCCATATCGTAGCTATGCACTCATGACCCAAATTCTGGATCTAAAGAACAGACCTGTTTTAGCATATACAGGAACTTCTACAATGAATATTCACAAATATAAAGATTGGTTTGCTAATAATTCACATTAAAAACACAAAACAAATATTTACATTTAAACAAATTTAAAATGTTGAAAAAATTGCCAGAATAATTCTATGTATAATAAAGAGACATTTTCCACAACATGTTTACTGAACAGGGAATAAAACCAAAAGGCCAGAAATATTTCCAAAAGTCAATATTAACCTCTTTAAAAAATTATGCATATAGGCTGGCCCCGATGCTAACGCACTTAATCCACCCAGACCAGGTGGGATTCATCCCCGGTAGACAACTCTATGAAAACACACATAGGGGGGCGGTGCTCACATGGTACATGCAAAAATCTGAACAGCCTTCACTGGCCATCTCCCTGGACGCGGAGAAGGCCTTTGATAGGGTGCAATGGCCATATCTATTTGGCCTGCTGGAAGAATGGGGCTTCCCAGAAGCCTACATACAGGCCACGCGAGCCCTATATACTAACCTGAGAGCCCAAACCCTAGTAGCAGGAGCCACTAAGACCCCATTCCACCTTCATAGCGGTACACGCCAGGGATACCCCCTATCCCCACTGCTATTCGCCATTTCCCTAGAACCGTTACTACAAACAGTACACCAACACCCCCACATACAAGGAATAAGAGTAGCAGGGAAAACCTTCAAAGTCTCCGCCTATGCAGACGACGTGCTACTGACTCTCACAGACCCCTTAACCTCCATGGAACATCTGACCGACCTCCTAGACAAGTACGGATCCCTTGCGGGCTATAGAGTGAACCTAGTCAAATCCATGGCGCTACCATTCCACCTCCGGACCCAAGATAAAGCCATAATACACAACAGATACCAACTACCCATCACAGCTGACAACATACCCTATCTAGGGGTCAAACTTACAGCACAGTACGAACACCTACACGACACTAACTACTCCCCATTGCTCCGTACACTCCTGAGAGACCTAGAGCAGTGGACGGACAAACCCATTTCATGGTTAGGAAGACTCCACTCAATTAAGATGAATATTCTACCCAGGTTACTATTCATGTTCCAGGCCCTGCCCACACAGGTTAAGAGGAGTGACTTATCCACACTCCAAAAAGCAATAGACATGTTCATCTGGCAAAAGAAACGACCCAGAATAGCCAGGAAACTCTTGTACAGACCCAAGGACAGAGGGGGACTGGGACTACCGAACATGTACCTATACTATCTAGCAGCGCAGACAGCGCAAACAGCATATTGGCACTCCACACCGGACACTCGACGATGGGTAGAACTCGAAACCTCACAAATGGGGCGGGATCTACTACAATTCTACCCCTGGTTACACAAGACACACAGAGCACTCCCTAGAGTGACCTGCCCAGCAATAACTAACTCCCTAAGAACTTGGGACCTAACAGCAACTAAATACTCCTTAAGCAGGTTCCCCTCTCCAACATCCCCGGTACTCAGGAACCGATCCTTCCCACCAGGTATGACAGCGGGCGACTTTAGCGGACTCGAGAGAGCAGGTATCCAGAGATATTGCCACCTATATAAAAACGGCCAAGTAGTCACATACAACCAGCTCAAGGAACAATCCCCCCTTACCACCAAGGACTTCTTCCGCTACCTCCAATTACGAGACTTTGCTAGCTCAAAAGAAGTCAAGGAGACGGCTACTCTCCCACTCACCTGGTTCGAGAATATATGCTACCAGGAAAAACACTGCAGTGGACTCATATCGTTATTATACTCCCACCTCACCGGGGAGGCCAAGGAATGGGGGGAGCTACGATACACAGACCAGTGGGAAACAGACCTGGATGATACATTAGAGGGCTCCGACTGGCAGGACATTTGGGAGGCCACAGCCCGATCATCAATATGTGTCACCCTCCAGGAACAGTCATTTAAAACACTTTTTTAGGTGGTACACCACACCATTAAAACAATTCCGCATGCGGATCACCCCCACAGATATGTGCTGGCACGGCTGCGGGGAACAAGGCACCTATGTGCACATGTGGTGGAAGTGCCCCTTGGTACAGACCTACTGGGTCCAAATTATCAAATAAAGCACTAAAATATTGCAGAGACCACTAAAACTAGACCCCTGGGCCTGCCTCCTATCAAGGCCAACAGATGGCCTTCCACGCCCAGAGCAACAACTGTTAAATATGATATACTTAGTGGCCCGCAGAGCACTGGCACAGAAATGGCTATGTCCAGAAATGCCCCTGGTAGCACTGGTAGTGGCGAAGATAAAAGATAATTATCTTATGGACAGATTAACTTCCCTGGTCAGGCATACCACCAAAAAATTTAGCAAAATATGGGATCTATGGGAACAATATCAGGAAAACACGGAGGGTAGACAGGGGAACCGAACACACACGTAAGGCTAACGACAAAGGGACACACGACTCCCCTTGTCCGAGCTGTGAAAACAGAAGCACCAATTCACTGTATCACTAAATACAATATTTCTGGTTAATACTAGATTCTAGATTACCTGTTATGACCTGTTATGATATGTTTAGTTTAGTTAACAACCGTACAAAACCATACTAATTGAAGTGACATAGGCAGTCAAGGCAAGACCTCACTGACAAACCATGCAGAGTTGTCTCAGCACACCAAGAGATGACAAATTAACCGCCGATGAGACCAGCGGCGACAGTGATCGTAACTCTTGCCTTGACATAATCATCCTCACCAATGTGTAATTGAACAATATTAAAACGCAATGCGGCTTCTACGTAAGCCAATGTACTGGCATAAGTATGCACTTCGTTCGCGGCTTCTGCGTAAGCCTATGCATTGTCACACATGTATGCACTTCTCTTATGGCTTCTGCGTAAGCCTACACATTATCATTCATATATGCACCACTCTCGCGTCTTCTGCGTAAGCCCAGTCATTGGCACACATATGCACTTCCTTTTTCTATGAAAAATAAAGAATAAAAAAAAAAAAATTATGCATATGACATTATATACATTGATAAAGCCTATATTGGTGAAACACGTTTGGATATTGTACTGCTTTTTAATTATTGTTTATAAATAGATTTTGGTAATTTTACTCTTTTGCACCATTATCTTTTATTTACTTTTTTATTTATTTATTTTTTATTTATTTTTTATTGTAACTACCTGGCCTTTTACCTATTTATCTCCTTTACTCTAAAGAATCCTTTGGTGGGGATTATACCACCCGTGCCTGTATCATAGAGCAGTTAGCCTGCCCTAGACATTGTGAGTATGTTTTATTATATTTTATATACCAGCATCATTTTACTGAGAGCACTATTGCTGTTTTATTATCTTCTCCCTGAGCTCCTGTTACCATCTTAAAGAACTATTTCAAAGAACGCTCACCACATTTCCCAGAGGCGAGGATTATACCGCTGTATGCCTACTACACTAGAGCTAGTATAAGCTCTATCAAATGTGAGTGTATCTACTATATTTAAATACTTTTTATCCACTTTTGGAACATACTGCACCATCACTGTTTTTTGTTTTATCCCCCCCATGGCTGTCTGTCACTACACCGAAGAGGATACTCACCGCATATCCCATAAGCGGGGATCATATTGCTGCAAGCTATTCATACCAGAGTTGGATTAAGCTCTACAAAAAGTGAGTATTATCTCTTCTATTTTATTTGGATACCTTTTGGATCACCCTTTACCATTATTATTTTCATCACTCATCACCCTCCTCCATATACCTGCAAGGAGCGAAACTCTACAACTTCACAGACCAACATAGGACCAAAGTTCCATTATACTGGACTCTATTTCAAAATTACTACCTCAACAAGGACTTTTCATTTCATCTACTTTGCACACTATCCACTCCCATCCCTTTGTTTGTTTGCCTTCCTTATTTATTTCAAGGACACGTGAGGGAGTCCTTGTTTGGGATTGCTGCCTTTTGTACCTCTTTCTGATATATTAGCGCTGACTCTATTCTCTGTTTTTTTGATATGACATTATATGCTTGGTTTAACTGAATAGGTGAAACAGTTCCACTGGATATGAAGTATACAAATAAATCTATGTTTATGTTTTCCAAATAAATAGGAGTTTATTAATTTCCGACAAAGAAAATTAGAACAACTAAAATTGGTCTAAAGCCAAACTTAATAGTATTACTATGGAGGATGAAATTTTCCGATTGGAAATTAAAATATTGATGTAAAGATGAGCAACAGTTCTGTTTATCTATATATATATATATATATATATATATATATATATATATATATGTAGAATATATTCTACAGGGACACTGGCATAGCTAGCACGGTTCTGCAAAACAGCTCCTAATTATACAGCTATGAGATTTTATGCAGAAATCACAGTGTAGAAACTCATGTGCATCGTAAACTGCCAGCATAAATTACAGACTAATGATGACTAATGATGGTTTTGCTTTTACATTTGCTTAGAAAGTTCTCCTTAAAAAAACAAACCTTATAATTCTATATGAATACATTTTTTTAATAATGTTTTTAGTTAAAAAAAAAATTTCGAAACCGAAACAGAACAAATGTAAGATGGCACAACCGTGCAAAAAAAGGTGATAGGAAAGTGCATAATTTTATAAATTTATGTTTGAAAGTGACTTGTAACAGATTATGCAGTGCACCATTAATAATATACGATCACTGTGGCAAGAGGAAACTGTAGCGGAGTAGAAGTATAAACTGCAATATCTCCACTGGTAGACGTAGTCAGCATACAAATAAAGGGTAGTTTAGTAATCCCATTCCCGAACAACTGGACAAAACACAGTTTCGGGAGTAAAATGAACTTTTATTGAACTAATGCCGGTTTTATGAACATCCCCATGCAAGTGGCTAGTTTTGCCACAGAAACATGTTCTCATGTTAGATGATTAAAGAAATATAAACTGATATAAAGAAGTATATAACTATATAATTTGGGATTGGGGAGTCAGTCTATATTAAGATAGAGAAGGAAAGAAAGAATGGAAGGGAAGTGTAAATGGTTGCATTTTTGAGATTGTAAAAACACAAGTTTGGCAGTGAGTTTCCTAACCAAAGTTCCCTGTAATGATCATGTATAATAATGTTTTCATCTGCCAAATCTTCTTCTCTTAACAAGTTTGCATTTTAAAAGTCTGTGGTGTAGAGTAGGATAGAACAACAGAGTCGAGTTGAAGTGAGGTTTACAGCAGTTTATGACATTTTGCACAATCACAAACGAAAGACAAACAAAATTCTGAATGGACTCATACCAAATGGGACAAAATTATTCACTGCAGTACAGTGCTGTCTGGACTGTAAAATTCAGACATTGTTCACAGCAGTGGCAACAGGTGAGTTTTTAAGGTAACAGGGTGACAGACACCACCCACAGAATTTGATTTGGCTATGAAGCAGACCCCGTATAGTTGTGATTCTTGTCAACATTTAAGTTTTCAGATTTAATTTCAGTGTAATAAATTGCAGAGTTGTGAGTGGAAGAAGAGTAGTGGAGAATGTGAGAGTAGGAATTTAAACATCCTTTTTCCATGCTTGGACTGTTAAACATGTAACAGCAAAAGCTCCTCTCAACAGTGGTTTAAGGAGCTGAGGCATCCATATGACTTGGCTGGAAATTGGCACAAGATGTGGTAGGTTTACCTGGTTTGGTTGTAGACAGTGCTCTTCATTCTATTGGTCCTTTCACCAGGGGTTTATTTTGGTTTTGTGTTACCCTAGACATGACTAAACTTGGGCACCCTCTAATCTAAATTTGCCCCACCTTCATGCTAAAGACCCACATCTTCCTTTTTAGGCCCCACCTTTTCCTCTTATAACTCCACCTCTTAGTACCTCATCCTTTTAAGCACACACACTCATTGACCCTTACACACACTCATTGGCTGACTGGCACACACTGACACAATCACTTATTGACAGAAATACACTCAGATAAATATACAATCACTGACAGACACAAACCCTTACTAATTTGACACACTCTGACAGACACAAACACATTCACTGACACTCTCAGTGACAGACACACACACCTCTTCATAAGTGACACACACTAACAGTCACACACACTCTCAAACACACTCACAGACACACACTGATAGTCATACACACAATGACCAACACACAGATGTCACTGACAGACACAGACTCTCAGTGATTTGAAACTTACTGATAGACGCACACATTCACTGACAGACACACATACACTCACTGACAGACAGACACTCACAGACATACACATACTGATAGTTGTACATGTTACTGACGGACATAGTCTCCCTGATTTGACACACAGACACACGTTAATTCACTGAGAAACGCATCCATTCAGTGACAGACACAAACATACATATTCACAAATTATTATTATTTTTTTTTAAATTTATGTCCACCCAGCCTCCCTAGCTTTGGGAGCCCTTGGAATATGAAACCAAAGCTGCACATTCACCTTACAAAACAGTGCATAAGTGTAAAAAATAATTACCCAATTAAAAACCTACCCCATTTTTGGTCCCTGTCTTTTTATATTTTGTAGATACATTTTGTCTTTGTCTTTGGGAGACCTGGAGTGGATCCTGTCCCTACGGTCCAGTGTGGATCCTTTCCCTTGTGTCCAGTGTGGCTGCTGTTAATGCCGGACAGGCATTTGTGCAATGGATGTAGCAAAGGAGCTGTTATCTTCTTGCTCTGTTCCCTTGCGTGCTGTTTAGTGATGTCAGGGCTGGAGTGACTTTGTATTCCGGCTTCTGGCATCACAGCAGGATTCGTGAGGAGCAGAACAAGAAGATTACAGTTCCCTCATAACCTCTATTGGGGGGGCCTTAAGATGACCAGGTGGCCAGCTCTTGGCCCACCATGACAGGCAAAGTGACTGAACACCAAGAGCATCCAAGTGAGTGGCCTTTTTTGTCACCCCTCTGAACAGTGCCACCCAAGGTTAATGCCTTTTGTGCCTTGGGAAGAATAATGACATTGTATGTCACAGTGGAGGCACCATAGTGTGGATATTAACCATTTTTTTTTAATTCTTTATTTTTGCTCTGCATCGAATGACAGACAAACTTGCAATGCCACAATAGCAAGTACAATAAAAGACAGTTGCATGGTATTTCTATAACAGTGCACATTTTTAATTTGTAACGTAGTGTCAGTTGGCTAAGCATACATGTTTAAAATCTAAATGAATGTGAAGCTTTGAAGCAGAGTAAGTCCTCTAGACATGAAGAGTGCTACCCTCAAAATAATAGAGTGAATTAGCATGCTAGACAAACTAGAGAGAAAAACCACCGGAACTGAATCCTCTGCAGCACAAATGCTCTAAGTACAATAAACCTCATATAGAAGGCAATTGTATGTTACAAGCACTCATATGCAAATAGAGCAAACATAACACATAATATAATAAAGAAAACTATGAGCATAATTTGAAAACATGGTGAAATGTCCCCAATAGTTGGTAAGTATTCTGTGGCCTTATCATCCTATACCCTGTGATAGCAAAGCATTGTCCCGCAGTTTGAGGGCACCCCGTTAAAGTGTGACGGCTGGACAGTGAGAAGGGAGAGCAAAAGGATTTCCCATGTAGGAATGAGCATGAGGGAGATGCTGCATGATGCTGCACTAATGCTGTTTTTGCGTAACCTTCAGTCGTCTGGTGTGAAGTAGGACTTGACTCCCCTCTGTGAGACCGGCCTCTGTGCAGTCACCGGATGCGCCTCCATCGGGTCTGCCGTAGTTTCTGAGGCTTTTGTAGCCGCGTCACTCTTTGAATGCATGACCCTTTCAGAGAGGCCTCTGTCTGGCTGTGAGGAGTTCCCGGCACTGAGGTCAATGGCATGGTATGTGACAGCTGCTCACCAGCTGATGCCATCAGATGGCCTTTGAGTTTGGACCAGAAATCAAGTAACAGCTTGTCCAACCTTTCCAGGAAGGGAGAGAATATGTCTCAGCTTCACGTGAGCCCATGGCGTGCACCATTTTGTGAGAGATCAGGGAGTGACCTGAGCAGCAAGATGATTTAAGTATGAGTGTCAATTAGCTCAGTAGTGGACCGGGACTTTGATGAAACACCGTAAGTGCCAGCTCCACGTGGGCTCGGGAGATAGTCTGCCTCTCCCGCTCAGCGCTCTAACTAGACCTCCCACAGCTTCACTTGGATCCGATAGTGTGCTCTTCACGGTACTGATCCATGGTACCTTGTTTAGTTTCGATAAGAGGTAAGGCTTTTTGGTTTCCTGTCACAGGCTTTTAGGAGGTCAAAAATTCACCTAATACTCTGTTCTTTCTGAGAGTTCATGCGAGCCGCCAGGCTGCTCAGGCCCCTCCACCTAAAATTAGCCCTTTAAGTGCAACATTGTGTGGATCTTTTTCTCAGAGGCAGCAGAGGTTTCCAAGAGTTTTGCCAGAACCTCTTGTTCAGATATGTCCAAGGAGGGTGATGGCGCATTGCGTTATCCACCATATTGACCCATGCGGTGCCTCTCATTCCATGGCTATCCACATGCTTTAGGCATGTCTTGCAACTGGGTGTGCTTAGAAGGGGACATGGAAGTAGGAGAGGCAGAAAAGGGATGCTATTTTGGGCAATAAGAGCTGCAAAATGCTGCTACAGCCTAGTCTGTGGGAGATCTCAGCATCCGCATCTGCTCTCCATGCAGGTCAGGACACACCCCAGGTGTCTGTCTTATTAAGTTGCACACCCTTCAACTAACAGAGGTGCCTGCCACTTCTATCCCTAACTCCCTTCTGCACACTAAAGTAAAACAGGCACAAAGTTTTGAAGTGGTGCATGCCTTTCTTTAGTGTTAATAAATGTTCACCTGGCACCCCGACCGGGTACCTCCGTTTAAGGATGCTCCTAGTGCTTCCTGAGGGCTCCAAGCACTCCAGCTGACACCATAACCACTGTAGACTCCTCCAAAGAGCAAGACAGGAACAAGCTCTTACAAGAGCTTAGTAGTGATATAGCAAGGGAGTATGACTAGCATAGCAATCCCTTGTAGCAGATTCCTCCAGTAACGAGACAACACTTTGTTTTGAGGGTCAAGCAGAACTGACTGTACTGGCACATACAGCTTCTTTTATTCACAATCCACAAACATAGTACTGCCCACAGGGTTTTGAAATACAACCAATTAATCCGTACAATACACACAGACACTCTCAAACAAAATCCTCCCCTCTGCCTGTGATATGATTACTGAACACAATGGGTAATATAATTATCACAGGCAGAGAAATACAGTTTTTACAAAATATTAATAACTTCCAAAATATACATGCCATTCACATAAAACACACATTTTTAGAATCCACATGCTTGAAATAAACATTCTCAAAAATCAGGGCAATCGGTTCAGGGGTTAAAAAGTTAAGGGAAAGTCCTATTTGACAAAATGAAGCATGGTTTTTCTGCCCAAAACCAGTTCCACAGAGTCTTCTATCCTGAAGATAATTGTGAAGTAATCCAATTATCTCAAAGGACAGAGGCAAAATTCCATTAGCCACATGGTAGCAAAATACAATAAAATACATAAAAATATATAACTGTACAGCGATTGCATAAAACGGGTACATTCAACACATCCCCAGATAGCTTAGATCTGAGCGCAAATTATTACTGAATGGCGCTCAGATCACATACATACAGTTCAATTGCCATGGAGCCAAAGTCTTTCACATAGTCTTTCGTTATACGAATGGGCTCCATGGCATAGCTATCTGGGGTAACACTGCTCACATAGGGAAAGTACCGAATGACCCGGCTTTCGGGTCTTTGCAGGGGAAAATCCAGCATTTCAACATGGGGCCATAGTCACAGGGCAGGAGGCTGGCAATCAGTCTTCTCCAATGCCCAGTGGCGAGGCTGGTTCCGCCACAATAAACTTTTAAAATGCCCCCTCAGGCCTGGCTTGCTCTGACACCCAAAATACCACATAGTGACAGGCACCAACTCCAACAGTGGGTACCTGTCACTAAAACCACTGGGTAAGTTGCCTATTTATTTATTTCCTTTTTTAAGTTCTTTATTTTTAGTTTTAAAAATTCCCTAGAGAAGAAGCGCCTCATGAGGATATTTAATAACTTGAAATCTGAATGCAGGCTATCTGCTTCAAAATATTTTTATTTTATTTTTCTTATTAAATACATTTCTATTTTATTATACTGTGAAGCAAAAATGTAATCCTTTGGTGTCATCTTGTGGCTAAACTCTGTATGTATTACACTTTGACTCTAGCCTCAAAATAGCCTATTTAAGTCACTCCTTAATAGGAATATGTCTATATATATAGTCCCCAACAACCAGAGTGTGAAGTGACAAAAAAACAAAAAGTTAATAAAAGGCCAGGGCATCAGGGTCCTAGGGGGCCATAGTCACAGGGCAGGAGGCTGGCAATCAGTCTTCTCCAATACCCAGTGGCGAGGCTGGTTCCGCCACAATAAACTTTAAAATGCCCCCTCAGGCCCTGCTTGCTCTGACACCCAAAATACCACATAGTGACAGGCACCAACAGTGGGTGCCTGTCACTAAAACCACTGGGTAAGTTGCCTATTTATTTATTTTCTTTTTTTAAGTTCTTTAATTTTAGTTTTAAAATTTCCCCAGAGAACAAGCGCCTCATGAGGATATTTAATAACTTGAAATCTGAATGCAGGCTATCTGCTTCAAAATATTTTTATTTTATTTTTCATATTAAATATATTTCTATTTTATTATACTGTGAAGCAAAAATGTAATCCTTTGGTGTCATCTTGTGGCTAAACTCTGTATGTATTACACTTTGATTCTAGCCTCAAAATAGCCTATTTAAGTCACTCCTTAATAGGAATATGTCTATATATATATATTCCCCAACAACCAGAGTGTGAAGTGACAAAAAAACAAAAAGGTTAATAAAAGGCCAGGGCATCAGGGTCGCCGTCAGGGGGTTACAACCATGACAGGCCCCACGTCTAGAGGCAAAACTGCCACTGGTGCAGCAGTGGCCCATGCATTTAGGGCCACGCAATGGGCCCTATATCTTCAGCACTGTGGCCGTATAATAGTGAAACCGGAACCCTTAAAAAAATTCTGAATTGCGGCCGCAAGTAATGCTGGGAGGAAGTGATGGCTGGTCATCACTACCTCCCAGTTCCCTCCGCGCGAGAGGAGAGAAAGACAGACCGCGAGGACGGGAGAGACAGCCGACTCCCATCAGCCCCAGCCGCCCTCCTGCAATAAAAAGGTAAGAAACAGGAGGGTGGCTAAAAAATTAGCCATGTATTTGAGTATGTATGTGTGTGTATGCCAGTATGTATGTGTATGTATGTTTGTCAGTATGTATGTATGTGTCAGTATGTATATATGTCAGTATGCATGTATGTATGTATGTCAGTATGTGTATGTATATGCATGTATCTCAGTATGTGTGTGTTTATGTATGTATGTATGTATGTGTATGTATGTCAGTATGTGTGTATGTATGTATGTATGACTGTGTATGTATGTTTGTCAGTATGTATGTGTGGGCCAGTATGTATGTATGTATGTGTGTATGCAAATATGTATGTGTATGTATGTCAGTATGTTTGTATGTATGTCTGTGTATGTATGTTTGTCAGTATGTATGTGTGGGCCAGTATGTATGTATGTGTATGTATGTCAGTATGTATGTATGTATTTCTGTATGCCTGTATGTATGTAGGTATGTATGTGTATGTATGTATGTCAGTATGTATGTATGTCAGTATGAATGTATTTATGTATGTCAGTATGTGTATGTATACGTATGTTTGTCAGTATGTATGTGTGTGTGTGTGCATGTATTTGTATGTATGTTTGTCAGTATATATGTGTGGGCTAGTATGTATGTATGTATGTATGTGTATGTATGTCAGTATATCTACAAACAGAGTCATGTCTACAAATGCTCACAGTTTAGGGACTAATATCCATGAACTTGTGTCAATAATGGCAACTGATAATGTAGATTTAGATGCTGTTACAGAGACATGGTATAATGAGAAAAATAACTGGGACATAGCAATACCAGGGTACACTTTATATAGAAAAGACAGGGAAGGCAAGAAAGGGGAGGGGTGGCCCTGTATGTGAAAGATAGCATAAAATCTAGCCTAATAAAAGTTAGTGAGGCGAACATAGAGTCCGTTTGGGCTACGTAAGAATTTGGTAATCACACAATAACTCGTGTAGGTGTGATTTATATTCCCACAGGACAAATAGAAGAGTTAGATAATCTAGTTGAGGAAATAGCTAAAATGGCAATGAAGGGGGAAGTTATCATCATGGGTGACTTTAATCTTCCTGATGTGAATTGGAAAACCAAAATAGCTGCTTGTGCCAGGAGCACACATATTCTAAACTCCCTACTGGTATTGTCTCTAAAACAAGTCATTGAGGAGCCAACTCGTGAAGAGGCCATACTATATTTAGTGTTAACTAATGGAGATTTGGTATCAGATATTACTGTAGGTGAAAGTTTAGGATCCAGTGATCATCAGTCAGTGTGGTTTAATATAAGGACAGTGACTGAGTCACACCACACAAAAACTAAAGTTATAGACTTTAAAAAAACAGACTTTTCTAAAATTAGAATATGTGTAAAGGAGTCATTATCAGACTGGAGCACTTTAAATGGAGTTCAAGAGCAATGGGATTATTTAAAAGTTGCATTGCTGAAGGCAAGAGAAAACTGCATTAGGCTTGTCAGTAAAATCAAAAAAAATTAAGAAACCAACGTGGTACTCCGCAGATGTGGCAAAAATAGTAAAAAACAAACAGCATTTAGTAATTATAAAAATGTGAGAGAGTGAGGAAGATAGACAGAGCTATATGCTTAGGCAGAAAGAGGCTAAGCAAGTTACAAGAACTTCCAAATCACACACAGAAGAAAAAATAGCACAGTCAGTAAAAAAAAGGGACAAAACATGTTTTAGCTACATAAATGAGAAAAGGAAAGTAAAATAAGGATTAGTTAGATTAAAAACAAAAGAAGAAAGGTATGTAGAAGAGGATAAAGGTCTAGCTGACTGCCTCAATTAATATTTTTGTTCAGTATTTACAGATGAAAATGAAGGAAAGGGACCTCAGTTAGGAAAAAGGAAAAATTAGTCATTTATTAAATGTGAGTTTACAAAGGAAGACGTTCTATTTCAACTGTCAAAAGTAAAGACAAATAAGTCAATGGGACCTGATGGAATACACCCAAAGTTATTAAAGGAGCTTAGTGGTGTACTAGCAAAACCATTAACAGATTTATTTAACCAATCATTGTTAACAGGAGTAGTCCCAGAAGATTGGAAGTTAGCGAATGTTGTGCCCATTCACAAGAAAGGTAGTAGGGAGGAGTCAGGCAACTATAGGCCAGTAAGCCTTACTTCAGTAGTGGGGAAAGTAATGGAAACCATGTTAAAGGATGTTGTGGATCCAAATAACGATCTTTGTTATATTCAGAGGAAGCCAAAATTATTATTATTGCACTTGGAGAAGCAATAAATGAAAGTCCCACAGGCCTGCTAGCCAAAGCCTGTGGGACTTTCATTTATCGCTTCACCACAGTTCTCTTGGACTGAGAGACCACCAGAATCAGCGGAGGAGAGTTCCTTCATTTGTTAGGCGAGGTAAGATCATAAAACCCTTCCAAAGTCGGAGCTGGAATGTAAGTTAAGGTACGACCAACAGTAGGTTTGTTTTTACATAGAGAGGTTAGTAGACATGAGAAAAATCTAAAGGTTAGAAAAGAGGCCATAATAACAAATACAGCTAATAGCAAAAAGTACAAAATGTTCTTAATTAGTAAGTAGTCAATGGCTGCTCTATTCTCAAGGATTGCCTTCTTATTTGCCTGGTTGTCCATAAGTAGCTCTTCTAGGGCCTGTGAAGTGGCATTTAAACCCTTTGCAAGGGAACAGGCTGCAGTATTAATTACTCTGGTATGTAGGTACTTCCTCAAGAGTGAAATGGGGGTAGGGACAGCTATAAGTGGGAGGCACATATACAAACTGTTGTAATTCCTACACCGTTCACCTGATTTGGATGTAAATACCCTCAAATTAAAGCTGAAAGGCTGCAGTTAAAGCACATCTTGTTCCTTTCATTTCAAATCCATTATTGTGGTGTATAGAGCGAAAAAGATTAAAATTGTATCGATGCCCCAATATTTATGGACCTGACTGTGTGTCAGTATGCATGTATGTGTATGTATGTCAGTATGTATGTATGTGTCAATATGTATGTCTGTATGTGTATGTATATGTATATGCATGTATGTCAGTATGTGTATGTATGTATGTATGTCAGTATGTATGTGTATGCCAGTATGTATGAATGTGTATGTATGTCAGTATGTATTTCAGTATGTGTATGTATATTTATGTATTTCAGTATGTGTGTGTGTGTGTGTGTGTATGTATGTCAGTATGTATGTATGTATTTCAGTATGTATGTATGTATGTATGTATTTCTGTCAGTATGTATGTCTGTATGCCTGTCTGTATGCCTGTGTATGTATCAGTATGTATGTATATGTGTGTGTATGTATGTATGTATGTCAGTATGTATGTATGTATGTATGTTGATGTATGTGTGTGTATGTATGTCAGTATGTGTATGTATATATTTCAATATGTATGTCAGTATGTATGTGTGTATGTTTGTCAGTATGTATGTGCATGCCTATCAGTATGAATGTATGTATGTATGTATGTATGTGTATGTATGTATGTCAGTATGTATGTGTGTGTATTTGTATGTCTTTATGCATGTGTGTGTCTGTATATGTCTGTTTCAGTATGTGTGTATGTCTATTTCAGTATGTGTGTCTGTTAGTATGTATGTGTGTGTGTGTCATTATGTGTATGTATGTATGTCAGTATGTATGTGTGTGTATTTGTATGTCCTTATGCATGTGTGTGTCTGTATATGTCTGTTTCAGTATGTGTGTATGTCTATTTCAGTATGTGTGTCTGTTAGTATGTATGTGTGTGTGTCATTATGTGTGTTTCTTTGTGTGTGTGTATCTGTGTCCTTTTTATATCAGTGCGTGTGTTTGTGTCTGTGTGTGTGTATTCCCATGGGCGGGTTTTGGAGGCGAGTCCTGGGGCAGGATTTGGGGGCGTGCTTCGAGGCGGGCCCCTAAAGGCCCAGACCTTGAGTTGTGTTAGGGACCCCAAAATTTCTGGTGTCCATGTCATGCCTATGAAATATGAGTAGTGTTGAAATGAGAAAAAAGTATCTGCTTCAATACACAGAAAACATAACCTGTAGAAGAGAGCACAGAGGTCTGGCCCTAGACATTGTGTTGCTTGGGTCCAAGGATGAAATTACGAAACCCCCCTCACCAAAACCATGAGCACCAAAACACACCAACGTCCATTATGTTATATCATGATAACTAAAACTAAAATGAAACTTATCAGATTAAATCAATACATTCCAGTAACACATGTAGAGCAATACACACTAAATTAGACATTACAACATATATGCTTCTGCAATGGTGTTAAATTATTAGCTAAGTACAATATGCATCAATCACTAACAATAACAAACCAAAAAGGAGTAAGTTAAATTGTCATGGTGGAGTTTTTGTATAAGTCAATGTATGTTATTTTATATGGGTTGTTCTTTATAGTGGTACTTATGAACAATGTAAAATGCAGAGCTATATGGGATTTGATGCTTTCCTGCATAAGGCATATTGTAATATTGCTGTGTGGTCACCATATTCACAAATTGCATACAGAACAGTTGTCATAGTAGAGTTGACTCACTGATTGCCAGCGAGAAGTTATCTTTGATAGTCTTTTCCAGAAGCGTCTTTCTGCAGTTTGTTTCAGGATGTTTTCCATGGCTACATGCAGGTCTGCCATCAAAAATGTATACAGTTCAAGGCCTGGACCCTGAGTCTGCCCACAAGCATGCAGTGTGTGCATGTAGAGTGGATGCGGTGTGTGTAGAGTGGATGAAGACTGTATGCGTATAGTGGATGCAGAAATTGTGTAGTGAATGCAGTGTTTGTTTAGTGGATGCAGTGTATTTCTGTAGAGGATTCAGTGCGTGTTTGTGTGTTTATGTAAATATGTTTGGTAGAATAGGGGTGCATTCTGTTGGCAAAAACATTTGTTTTTTAATTTAAGAAAATGGAATTTGAATCTTATTCCCTCTCCTTATCTTTTAGCTGTGGTCTGTAGGTGCAGTAACTTTGTGCAAGCTGTCAGGGGCTTGTTTGTCGAAGAGGTGGCCCAGCACAAGCTATGCTCAGTTTCCGGCTTCTCCTGGAGAGAGGAGTTGCTGGAAATTGAAGATAGTGTGCGCTAGGCCCCTTCTTCAAAATACATGCTGCAGCCAGTGGCCTAGGGCCCATGTTCCATAGGGGCATGTCTGTGATGCAACATTACTGCTTCCTGAGCAGGGAAGGGATAGCAACTTGTGACCGGGCGAAGGCAAAGACAATTTAGTGGCCCTTGTGCAATATTACCAATCATCCTAATAACAGCAATACACAGAAGTACACAAGCAAAATAGATGTGTTGATAGACATACACAATAATTGAATAGAAAGAATTAAAGCGCTATGCACTTGGGCATTTTCAAGTGAAAAGTGGTTAGAGAGGGAGCAACCCAGGGATCCATTGCCCTGCCAACTTGACACTTGGGCATGACTAATCAATTGCCCAACCAGGCAATCATTTAGTAAAAGTGGTTTTGAAGGATTTTCCAGCAAAGGAATGCTATTAATGTAGTAAATGCATGAACCTAGTATGCTATGTCATGAGTGGTGTGTCTGTGTATGGGGGACGCAGTGTGTTCTCTTATGCGAGGTAGTGTATGAAGGGGATGTAGTGTGCTTTTGTCTGGTAATGTATAGTAAAGAGAAAATGGGAATTGGTGGACATACCCAGAACATTTCTCAGCAATAGTGCTGCCATAGAGACCAAAAAGCACAGCACACACATAAAAATACAGTTTTACATTTTTTATAAGGCTACTTAAAACACCTATCTCAGCAAACAAATATGGGGCTTTAATTCCACCATACAGGCATATTGTGTTAAGCCCACCACTACTTCACAGTACCCCAATATCGGTGGGTCCTAAATTAATTCCAATGCGAGAGACAAATTAAATAGTGCTAGTGCTAAACGATCTAGAGAATATTTAGATGATCTGTTGTAAGAGCATTGTGAATATATATATAATGCAAAATGCAGTGTCAAAACTAAATTCTGCCCTTGTCAAAGTGTCATTTGAGACCAATACACAGGCCAACCCTGAGACACAATATGTAATTTCTGAGATACCACAAATGAAAATGTATGGATCTGATGCAGGACTTCCAAAATTATCTTAATGATAAACAATTATTTTTTGCTGGGTAGAATTACTCTTGTATTCCTCTCAGTGAACACTATTAAAGCATATATTGAGCAGTCAAATTGTAATATTATATATCCAAGAATAAAAACAATACCTGTTCACTAACCCAAATCCCTATGAATCACTTTTCCAACTCACTATGCACATTTAAAAACCAGAGGTTTTAAACACTTATAATAACTTGATAAGTTTTCATAATTTGCCAATGATTCAAAAGTGGCTTTGCTTTTGTTCCATTAAGATTTGTGAATTTTAGTAGAATTGTGCAAACAGTGCTAGCCAATTTAAGATTCCTTTACTTATTTTATTAGTATTCATGAACATATTAAGCTGCCAATTAAGGAATTATAAGACACATCAAGTATATGTGACTGCATATGTCTTACAGATGTCATTTTGCCATTTAGTATTTTTCACATAAAGCACTACTGACACCATCTGGCTAGAGATATTATTACGCAAAAGAGGCTTTCCCATTCATAATACAAAAAATATGTACTTTACATATCATTCAAGAGAGAGCTATACAGTAATCAATTAAATATTTAGCCAACAAACTTAAATTACTATATAAATTTAAACCGATGAGAAACAGTGGGATCCTTGAATTTGAGTGTTTTTTGATGCACAGAATTTACATGATATTTAGAGTTAATAGCAACTTCATCAATGAAAGTTTATTTTCTTCAGAATTGTGCATTGAATGCATGACTTTTCCACAAGTAAAGATCTACTGATCTAAACAACCATGAAGTGACAGGGCTAAGAAGGTGTGAGTAGATTATTTTATAAATATGGAAATTTCTATTAAAATCTGCACTTATTGTAAAATGAAATAAAAAAAGGATATACTCTTTACACATAAAACACTTCGGCATGCTAAAGTGCTTTATGTCTCGTAGTGTTCCTTTAAGTAAAATGTACCCACAAGCATATCTGAGAGCATAACCTTGGAAATATATTTCAGGGATCCCATAATTTGCCTTCCTGTATTTGTGTACAGGGAAATTTATGTAAATGCAGTGTTTTATAAGTGCATGCATGCATATAGTTTCAGGGTGGAATAATGCAATGTAGGCTTCAACTTGTATGTGAATTTAGGGAGTCATATTGTATATTGTATGTGTAAATTCAGGGATGCATTTGATCAGTTTGTGTAAATACAGAGGTGATTAGACAAAACAAATGGTATACAGCTGTATAGCTAAAATATATAAAATGAACAGAACATAGTGCAACACTGTATGTAGCATACAGATATATTATTGTAGAGATTGCATTCACAGACATAAAATAAAAACCAAAACAATGTACTAGATCAATATAATAAAACCACCAGTAAACACAAAGTGCTGGCACTGGAAAGTGCTCAAAGTGCTCATATACGAAAATAAGTAATATTGCTACAAGAATACAATTTGTAGACAGGATAAATAGTAATATTGATTCTGTGGTTAGCCCTCAGTGTATATCAACGTGTGGTCAATAATCAAATAGAGCTGATACACACTAGGTAGCACCATTCAATAAATAACCAAGATGATTCTCTCCACAATAATTGATAGGGAAAAATAGTGTGTGCAAAAATCTTATAGCATAATCAAATATCAGTTTGCACATCTGTATGCTGATATCCTATGCAAGGCACTGGATAGGTCCCCTAACCAGAATGCCACAAAGTATGAAAGAGTACTTCATGTTACATGGGTAGATCTTAATTTAAAGTCAAATGTATATATTTGTAAATGCTAAATTGAGTGTAAGTCCAAAGTCATATAGCAAACTACGTATTGGGGAATATATGCTATTGAGGTAGCGCTTGTGGCAACTAAGACGTTAGTATCACAGTAATAGCTAGATCGGCTACGAAGCTATGGGGGAATGGAAAAAGCGATGACAAACACTAATTAACCCCCTGTGCCTTCGTGGGCACTTAACTCAATCCACCCTGGTATATATTCTCCTTCTTAAAAGGAATATATGCCATGTAAAAAAACATTTGAATCGCCTATTTTTTATATGATGCTCGATTTACTTTTCAATTTACATAAAAGATTTAGTAAATTGTATTATAAACCAGTTCAGATAAAACAAAGCCAGGGCAAGCAGAAGAACAATGAGAAGAAATTATGATAAGAAAGGTTTACAATAGGATCACTTCTTTCCCTGGTCCCTATCAATGTGTTTTACAAAGGGAAGAATCAAATAATGGTGTTTATTTAGTAGACTTGTGCAGGTTTGTCCAAATCAGTTTGTCCAAAAACACATTTTGCTTTGAGCAATTTGGAATTTGTGTTCTGGTGCAGACAAATTATGTCTATTCAATCATTTCAGAAAAAAAATAAGAACAAAAACATAGGGGGGAGCTTTTTTTTTATCCGTAAGAAGGGCAACGAGGGGTTAACCCTTAGTTTAATAAATTTAGAGAAATGAGAACAAAATGCCCTATCCAAAAATGTTTTGTATGAGGTTGAAACATACACTCTAATTTGATTGATATAACATAACATTTAATCCAAATTTTATTAAAAAAACGTGTACAAAAATATATAATCAAAAGAGGAAAAAATAATAAGAAAATAAGGAAAAGAAAGAAGGGAGAAACTAAGGATATTTACAAAATACACTCCAATTCATAGGTATCTGGAACCAGATAATAGGATATGTGTATGTAGTAAAGCCAGTTTTACATGAGCATACATAAACATACTCCTACTATTGGGTATCCTTTTAACACTTATAGTCAAATTAATAATAACTATAATAATAACTAGTATTTATATAGCGCCTTTCTCCCAGTGGGACTCAAAGTGCTTTTCAGCGCACGCTTTTGGAGTTAACCAAATTGGCAGCTGAATAGTAATAGATGTTATTATTACCCACCAATTGATGGTACTCAAATTAGTAGTGAAACCTCTTAAAAGTAACAGAGTATCTGCAAATGTAGCGATTCCCTGAGAATAAGATTAAAGGAATACTATAGCGTTAGGAATATAAATATGTATTCCTAACACTATAGAGCCCTAGTCACTTAAACGGTGACTAGGGCCCCTTCTGTGTGCAAAGAAATAGTTAATCAACCATTTATTTGCTTACCTTAATCCAGCTCCGGGCTCCCTCGGCACTGGTGACCTCTCCTCCATCGACGTTAGTTCCCAAGTGGAGCCGAATGAACATGGGCTACCAGAGGCGCGTGCGCATTCAAACCTGCCCATAGGAAAGCATTACTCAATGCTTTCCTATGGGGATCCTATTTGATGCTGGGCTCCGTGAGAACTTCCAGTGTCAAATAAGTGTGATTTACTCTGTGTAAATTGTGGAAGTGCCTCTAGTGGGTGTCAGGGAGACAGCTACTAGAGGCTGGATTAACCCTGCAGGGTAAACATAGCAGTTTCTCTGAAACTGCTATGTTTTCAGCTGCAGGGTTAAAACTAGGAGGACCTGGCACCCAGACCACTTCATTGAGCTGAAGTGGTCTGGGTGCCTATAGTGGTTCTTTAAGTTAAGTGATTGTATCAACTTATCAGCTGAGGTTTGTAACTAGTTTGACTACACCCAAAAGGGAAAATATTATGCTTCCTACTAAAGTGTCTTTCTTACATACCCAATAATAAATTGCATTCTGGTTAAGAATTAGAGGTAGAGAAATGCTAATATAATAGCTTTTTAATCATGGAGCTAAAGTAGCACTAGTCTATCCGTTACCTTCGTGGACACCTAATCTTCGAGGTAAACTTACTAGCTCTATCCTATTATGCTCCATGAAAATAGCTCGGTGCTCCCATTCAGCAGACGGTCAGTCTAAACATCTGTCAGGCATCTGATTGAATATAGGTATTAATTAGATATCACTTCCAGAGGTATAACCTCTGCTCGCCCATAAAGCTTTGTTAGTTACTGTAAGAAAGCCATGCCCCAACACGTGTTTCACCAGGCAGACTCTTCAGGAAGTGACACATTTGGATAGGGCATTTTGCTCTCATTTCAGAAAAAAATACACAAACATTGGCCAATCAGTTTACTGCAAAATATAAAAAACATACATTTTGCAGTACACTGATAAGTGCATTCTCATTACATCTGGTTCACAGATCAAGTGAGAAGGAGGTACTAATAGGGGAAAAAAAGGAAGGGCATTTAACATGTTTTATTAATTAAATATATTTATATACTCACAGAATTTAGTACTCTTATTAACAAAGTGTACTTGCCGCCAATGTACAATCTTACTCCAGTCAGCTCGAAATAATCCTACAATGGACAACACTCAGTGCACCTTTATGCTGTTCAAACTGTTTCATTTATTAATACATATAATACATTAACATTGCAGTCCATTCCCTGAACTTTCATTATGCTGATGAAAGTCCAGGAAATGAACTGAAACGTCCTCTGAGTGTTTACCATCATTGGGATTACATTAAATATATAAATTATAAATATAGCTTTTTTTTTTCTTTTTTTTTTTTACTGCTCCTCCTTTTTTCCTTCTATTACCTTCTTTTCAATTGATTACATTAACATTTAGAGGTGGCTTCCTAACTAATAATCAGAGCTTTTTTTTTTTTTTTTGCATTGCCCATTTGGCTTTATCCATATAACGTTTAGGAGTTCAGGATTTTGGACAACAAATTCTGACAAATCTCAATTTGCTCGAAAAGAATGTCTAATATTTTGTATTTGGTCAATTCAAAGTTAAGATTGGGTTCCATAGCTGATTGTACCACTGGAGAAAGGTTTGTTCTTTTTTTAAAAAAGAAAAAAATATTAATAAATAATGGAATACTTTTATAAAACTCCCATTATGTTTTAGAATTATTACTGTTAATATTATTTATAAAACAGCAATATATTCTGTTAAAATGGATAAACTGATATTTCATAAATGATTGTCCTCAAGTGTGAATACAATATCTGTTTACTTTTATGTTATACCACAGTTTTTATTCAAAATTAACAATACAATTCTGCCACCTAGTGTAAGACATATTTATATCTGTAACAAGGAACATTTATTGTGGAAAAACTGTACCATCAGCAAAATCCTCACTACGGTGTGTTAAAAGGCTCAATATTACAGAAACATATCACTTATATAGTAGGATGTTATAGTAGGTCGCTATAATAGTGTTCTAAAAATCTTTTTCAGCAAGATCCTGATCACTTTGCAGAATGTATTTACTCTTACAACGAGAGTGAAATTTTAAACTCCCTGTAACCTCTGTGTGCATATTTGCTCTATTCATGGATTTTTAGTACAATGAAACTACAATGTATTATGGTTTCCTCTTCTTCCAGAGAATGAATTCATGGTAGGCATTAAGTTTTATATATTTAAATCTATAAACACAACATATCATAAAAATAGGATACAAAAGTACAAAAGCTAAGAGTCACGCACACAGTAACAGGCAGACAGTCACATATACAGTCACAGGCAGACAGTCACACACACACACAGTAACACACAGTGTCACTGGCAGACAGTCACACACAGTTACAGGCAGCATCACACAGTGATAGGACAAAATGCAGAGCTTCACTGAGTTTGAGTGTGAGATGAGGCCTGAGAGTGGAAGGATTTTCTACAAGATGTAAAATGCAGAGTTTCGCTGAGTTTGAGTTTGAGTGTAAGAAGAGGCCTGAGAGTGGTAGGATTTTCTGTAGGATGTAAAATGCAGAGCTTCACTGAGTTTGAGTGTGACATGAGGCCACACACACACAGTTACATGCAGACAGTCCCAAACACACACAAGCACACACACACACACACAGTTACAGGAAGACAGTCACACACACACAGTTACAGGCATACAGTCAAATACACACAGTCAGAGACAGACAGTCACACACAAATACAGTTACAGGCAGCATCACACAATCACAGGTATTTTTTTGGGGGGTACATTGCAGCATACAGAAATGCAAAAAAGGAAGAATTGCATTACATCATGCACTAGGGGTTGTAACAATGTTGCAATACTCTTATAGTAAAAAGTTTAACAACAAAACAATATATAAATGAACACATAATCGCATGCAGATAGTCACACATACAGTCACAGACACAGTTACAGGCAGACACCAACACACACACACACACAGTCACACACAGACCATTACAAGCAGTCACACAAAGTAGCAGCCAGACAGTCATGCACACAGTCACAGGCAGACAGTCACACACCGTCACACACACAGTAACAGGCAGACAGTCACACACACACACAGTAGCAGGCAGCACTACACAGTCACAGGCAGATACACACACACACAAATACACACAGTTACAGGCAGTCACACACACACACACGTAGTCACATGCAGATAGTCACACATACAGTCACAGACACAGTTACAGGCAGACACCCACACACACACAGTCACACACAGACTGTTACAGGCAGTCACACAAAGTAGTAGCCAGACAGTCACGCACACAGTCACAGGCAGACAGTCACACACACACACACACACACACAGTAACAGGCAGACAGTCACACACACAGTAGCAGGCAGCACTACACAGTCACAGGTAGACAGACACACACACATACATACACAGTTACAGGCAGTCACACACAAACACACATAATCCCATATACAGTAACCGGCACAGTCACACACACATAGTCACATGCAGACAAGTACATATACAGTCACAGACACTCAGTCACAGGCAGACAGTCACACACACACACACACACACACACACACACACACAGTTACTGGCAGTTACTGGTCTCTCATCCATGTAATAGATTATTCAACTAGGATTTTAAAATGGCTAATTAAGTTACAGTAAAGACACAATATGCAAATTTGGGTTAGTGAAATAGATGCTTAGAAGATTTTCTTCTCCTTAGTTATTTTAAGTTAAGGTTATATTTATGCTAAAACACTATTGAGATAAAAACCCTGGGAATCTGAATTTAATTTTGAGCTAATTTAATTTTTTACTCATTTTAATCTCTTAATAGACTTTCTACTCATTTTTTTTAATCCAGCCTGCCAAATAATTTTTCCCATTTTTCCCGGAACAAAATATAGAAGCGATACAAACTCTATTCTTACTATACCCAAATGTCTAAATCACCAATCTAAAGGCATGGATCCCTGAAGATGTATTTGCCCCATAAATTGCTGTTCATCCTACCACAGAACATATACAGTGAGGGGGAATAAAGTATTTGATCCCCTGCTGTTTTTAAACGATTGTCCACTGACAAAGAAATGATCAGTCTATAATTTTAATGGTAGGTGTATTTTACCAGTGAGAGACACAGAATACCAAAATCCAGAAAAATGCATGTCAAAAAAGTTATACATTGATTTGCATGTCAATAAGTGAAATAAGTAATTGATCCCCTATCAATCAGCAAGATTTCTGGCTCCCAGATGTCTTTTATACAGGTAACAAGCTGAGATTTGGAGCACTCTCTTAACCCCTTAAGGACACATGACATGTGTGACATGTCATGATTCCCTTTTATTCCACAAGTTTGGTCCTTAAGGGGTTAAAGGGAGTGCTCCAAATCTCAGCTTGTTACCTGGATAAAAAACACCTGTCCACAGAAGCTATCAATCAATCAGAATCCAAACTCTGTCCAAGGATGTTAGGGATAAGATTGTAAACCCCCTTATTGTTATTTGAGCCCCCACCTGCTGCTCACAGGTCAGGGCTGGGGGGAGGACAATAGGTCCCCCGTTATTGTTATTTAGGGCCCCTACCTGCCTCTCGGGGGTGGGGGCCACGGGGGAGGACAATAGGTCCCCCAATTATTGTTATTTAGGGCCCCCACCCACTGCTCATGGGTGGGGGCTTGGGGGGAGGACAATAGGTCCCCCCCATTTCATTTAGGGCCCCCACCCACCACTCATGGGGCTCAGGAGTGGTGGACTCTTGTTTTTTAATTATGTTTTTTAACGCTAAGCAGCCACTGGCTGCCACTGGCTGCTCACTGCTTACTAGACATGCCCCTACTCGCGGTATAGCGAGTAGGGACAGAATTTACTAATACAATGTAATCTTTATTTAGTATTAATAAATTTGGTTGAAAGACCAATTTAGATCTTTCAGCCTTTTGGTAGATAGCTCCCTAATACCGTGGGAATTAGGGGGATATCTACTAAGCGGCTCCAAGATGCAGCCATGGAACGAATAGGATCGGAGTTTCATTCATTAGAATGAAATTCCAATCCGAACAAATTCCTCAATTGTGTCCGAACATAAATGGAGAAACTGTTCTCATTCTGTTAGGATGAAATTCAGTAGTTTCTCTGGCGTTCTGTCTAAGTCACAGGACGTTCGGGAATACTGACAGGAAGCATCGCAAGATCACAGATCAAAGGTGAGAATTGTGGGAAAATTGCTTTGATCACCGGACACGAAGCATACTTTGCTCCTCCGCTGGTCAAAGATGGTCAAGTGTAGAAAACCTCTATAAGACAAAGTAGTCCCTACTTTGTCTTATGTTTTATAGAAAACTAGAGCAGACAGGAAGAAATGAAGAACAGATCCTGACAGAGGGAGGGAAGAGGAATCGATTAAAGAAAAAGTAAGTTCGGCATGACAGTGCCGCTTTAAGTAAGCTATGTTTCCATTTCAGCTACGTCGGCCTTAAATTTGAAACAAAATTTGCATGTGTTTTCAATTCTCACTTTAGTGAATCGGCATGTCTATGTTTTCTTTCAAATATGTTCCTGTGACTATTCTGGAAGCTAAGGGTCAACTTATAGATTGTTCAAGGTACAGAGCTTATTAAGAGCTGTGGACACTCTGATACAAACTTTAAAAAGTGTAAATGAACTGGTTTATCTGTCTGAAGATTTGATTTCAATACAAAAAAAAAAGGTGTCTGGAAACATTTCTGCCAGAAGAACTTTACTTTATAATTGAAAATTATTATAATTAAAAAAAAATAAAATAATTTATGTATTTGACAAGTGAGTTTGGTCAGTCACTGATTAAACTTAAGCAGCAAAAGCAAGAAGTGATATCATTAATTAGACATGTAGTGCATCATGAAAATGAACTGGTGTAGCTCACAACAGATGACATAATGATGGTATAATACTTTTATTATAAAACTCTTTATTTCAATTTAATACTGAAATTGCTAAAACCCATGCACATATAAGGACATTGTAGACATCATTACCACTTCAGTTCATTGAAGTGTAATGATGCCTACAATGTCCTTATATCGGCACATAAGGACAGTGAGTAAACCACTTTGTAGTTATACAGGACACAGCACACACAGATTCCAGGAACCATAACCACGTCAATGCAATCCATAACCATGCATTGATGTGGTTATGGTTTCTGGAATCTGTGGGTGCTGTGTCCTGTGTAACTACAAACTGGTTTACTCACTGTTTAGTAGAGATTCTCTGTCCTTGGCAGACTGAAGACTGCCAATGCTTTTGCCTTGCACCATACTATTTCATTATAATGACAGAGGCAGTGATTGGCTCAGAGTGCTCATCTGATGCTGTGAGCCTATCACTTCCCAGTACCTCTTGCATGGTGAGAAGCAGAGCATACCTTGGCGTCCACCTTTTAATTATTGGAAGCTAGGCTTCAGGCTGCCAGGGCCAGAGAATATCTATCCATTGAAGTTGTTTGATGCCTACATTATAACTTTAAGTAAGCAAAAGTTCCATATTTCTCTCTACATATATCTCTATCTTTTTATCCTGTATCATTTATCATAACTGACTAGATAATAAATTATTTTAAAAATAGATAAAAAATATTATCCATATTTAATTTTGAAGGGTTAAGATTTACAATTTACATTCCCTGTTTGGACTAGAGATCCTCAAATCATTAATTCCATTAGGTGTTGCTAAAAGTGTCTCTGTTTCAAAACAAATCATCATACCAAGATTTTTATATTGTTTTTTTCATAGATTTTTTTTACAATTCACAATACAAAAGATTAAAAGGTTGCAGCTACAACTATCTAGGGAAATGAAAGTTCATTGTGCGTTGTAAGGTTGCTAGGAACAACATTATTACTGTTGCCCTGGTTACAACACGTTAGCAGAATAATTTATTTACTAGCTGTGACTTAGTAATTTGAACTACAATCATTACTAAATAAAGCAAGGTAATATATTTTTGCTTCTTTTTGGTTTTGTGTTAGCTATAGTAATTGCAAAGAAGATACATTTACATTCGATACAACTAACTAGTCCTAATTAAAAAAATAAAATACAAAAAATGCAGCTATAACATTTATAAGATTTTTGCACATATGTCTTTCAGCTGGTTTGAGCAAATCAAATTATTTTTAATCTACACTACAGCTGAAATTCATTTTTGCAAAGGCTAATCTCGAATCCCGAATCCCAGTCCGACTACTGCACCAGTAAGGATCCCTGGGCAAGATACCTATCGATATATACCCTAGCCACCTAAATAATATCAGAGCAACACGAACCAAGAGAGTCATGCTGGCTCAGATGTCGCCCAGATTAACAATGTCCGCGTCAGATGCCAGGGAACCAGGGCAACCTGACGACAAGTAGGCTACAGGAACAAATCCTTTCTGGACATGGAGCGAGAACCTAGACCTGCTTGAATGCTACTACAAAAGCAGATGCAATGAGAGAGGCTCCATGAAATGTATGTGGGAGCTAAGGATGAATAAGAGACCATCATCTACCCTAATACCAAAACCGCTGGTTACACAACGTTTGAACATCTTCAAGAGAAATCTAGTGTCACAACTGGAATTAAACAGACTACAGAAGAAATCAACTGTGCGCCATGAGGAGAAAGAAATGCCCATACCCACATTCTTACCTGCAGAGAATTGCCTACCTGAATCCATACCCCAAGGTGGCATAACAACAGATATAAGGGAAATGATCCTAGAAAAACTAGCATTCATTGACCAGCGCATACTACCGAAGATCACTGGAAAGCTACCACCAGACAGCATGCTAACTGCAGTTAAAGAATCATTGTCCACAATCCCAACCTGCACCATCACAGAGACCAACAGGCTTATATATGTCACAGCATTAGTGGTCCTCCAGCTACTTGACTATAAGATTAGGCTTTAAAGAGAAGCAATGCCCACCATGGAGACTTGAAGCCAAGATAAAGACAACACTGAAGGAAGTTAGTAAACTGGATAAACTTAACAGAGGTGGAAAGATCAAAGAATGATCCTGGCTGCTGCGAAGTACCATAGGCGCTGGCAACAGCTAAGCAAAGACTGAGAGCACTGGAAACCAGACTGAGCAGATACAACCGAGATAACCTATGTCCTCTTTACCAAAGAACCATCCAAGGTGTATGCACAGCTACAGGGTAACCACTACATCTCTTCGCAAGACCCACCCAGAGCTGAGACTGGAAGAATATCTGGGGGAAAGAAGCATCTCATAACACAGAGGCCCAGTGGTTAATAGACCTGAAAGCAGACCACTGCATGCTACCAGAACAGGAACCAGTCACCATCACAGTTGAGGATATCCAACAGAGAGCAGCACAGATAAAGAGTTGGTCAGCCCAGGACCTGACATGATCCACAACTACTGGATAAAGAAGTTAACAGTGCTGCATGAATGCCTAGCAGCACAAATGAACCACCTACTAGCAACAGGCTCCATCCCTGACTGGCTAACACAAGGGAAGGGACCCTCAAAAGGGAACAACACTGTGGTGAAAATAACCTTGAGGGGCCTGTTTGCCAGCCTTTGGCCCCAGGATTATGGCCCATGCGTTAAAACTTTGTTTTTGACTGTAAAAAGGCTTGTTCGTGCCTTTTTACTATTTGGTTCGGTAAATGGGATTTACCGAACAAACTACCGAACAGCTGGATCACACACAAGTGGAGTGTGCAGCCAATTTACCTCCGCACGCTAATTGACGAACAGCTGGGTGGTCGCCTTTCATATAGTCGAACACGTGGCGGCAGCCATCTTGTTTAGTCGAACGCGGTCAGCTGTGTTTTGCCGTCGAGTTCATGGTACTCAAATTGGACATGCAATGTCACGAACACTGCTGAACTTTACCTTCTTTGAAACTTCAACACTTCGGCAGGAGACGAACGGCATTCAACAATTCAAACGCCACTTTAACATTGGATATTTGCACGAACTGACTTGTTCGTGCATTTGAACGGCATTTGAACTATGTGAACCAGACCAGTAAATCCCTTGAACTAGTTTGGGCATGAAAGTCATGCTTGCGGTCGGTCAAATATGACTTCCAGAAACTTCCTGAACCCCTGCTCTGATCTGGGTGATTTTTGGATATGTTGTTCACTCAGATCAGGGCTATCCAGGGATGTATAATTTATGGGGATATGGGGTGTTTTCTGTGTTTTGTGAAACATGTGGTTTTTCTGCTTGGGGATAATTGAGTTAATACAGTATCTTACTCAATTATCTCCCAAGCAGAGGGGAGGGTTTGTGTGCATTATCTGGGAGTGTCTAAATGTACAAGACTGTCCTGATTGGTTTTGTAACTTTGTATCCTGTGTTCCACATGGTCCACATGGGTGGTAACCTTTTGGGAAAAACCTGAATATAAGAGACAATAAATCCTCAGACTGCTGAGTTCCTGTTTTACCCTCAACATAGAGCCTCGTCTCATGTGTGGGGGAAAAGGCTGCATCTACACTGGGGATTGCTATACGATGTATACTCCCCTGGCTATGATCACTAAGCTCTTTTAAGAGCTTGTTCCTGCTTCGCTCTCTGAAGGAAGAGAGGTTCACCCACTGGAGCCTGGAGCCTTGTCATAGGTCCAGGGTGGGTACGAGACAGTGAGACCCCAACCAAGCTGTGGCAGTTCGTGGGGTCTGCAGTGCCTATGGTGTTGATTGGAGCGCTTGGAGCCCTCGAGAAGCACTAGGAGCATCCATCAATGGAGGTACCCAGTCGGGGTGCCAGGTGATCCATTACAAACACCATCCAACTACTGACCACATGGAAACTCCTGTCAGGCATCGTACCCTCCTAGATCCAAGGGCATATGAGTCAATATATGAGCAATACTCTGAAGGGGATTGGAAACAACACCAGAAGATCAAAACTCCAACTACTGGTAGACCAAGCAGTTACAAGGGATTCTAAGACCAGACAGACCAATCTGTGCATGGCCTTCATTGACTACAAGAAAGCCTATGACACAATGCCACACTCATGGATACTGGAATGCTTGGCTCTGTACAAGGTCAGCAAGACAATAGAAGCCTTCATCAAAAACTCAATGGGCAAGTGGAAAACAACTCTAGAAACCAAGTCCAGGACAATAACTCAATTGAACATCAAATGTGGCATACACCAAGGTGATGTGTTATCCCCAATGCTGTTCTGCATTGGCCTCAACCACCTTAGCCAGATCATCAAGAAGAGTGGATAAGGATAATGGTTCAACAGTTGAGCTACCATCAGACACATATTCCACATGGACGACATCAAGCTGTATGCCAAGAACGAGTGGGACATTGACTCACTGATCCACCTAACTAGGATATACAGAAAGGACATCAAAATGTCATTCAGACTAGAGAAGTGTGTGCGGATGATAGCAAAAAGAGGGAAGATGATCGGGACAGAAGGAGTTAAAGTTTCAGAAGGCCAAATAGAAGATGTAGAGAACAGCTACAAGTACCTGGGGGTACCACAAATGCATGGCAACCATGAGAAAGAGGCAAGGAGGATTGCAACATCCAAGTACCTCCAACGAGTCAGACAGGTTCTGATGTCCCAACTCAATGGCAAGAACAAGATCCAAGCCATCAACACATATGCCCTACTGGTCATCAGGTACCCAGCTGAAATAATAACCTGGCCAAGAGAAGAACTGTTCACCATGGATGTCAAGACCAGGAAACTACTCCGTATGAATGGAGGGTTTCACTTGAAATCCAGCACCCAGAGACTGTACACCTGCTGGAAGGAAGGAGGTCTGGGCCTGATGAGTGTCAAGGTCACAGTCCTGGATGAAACACAGAGCATTCACAAGTACATCACAAACATGGCTCCCAAATATGAACTGCTTTGGGAATGCCTGATACTTCAACAGATAGAGGATGCAGAAAAATAGGAGGTTCCATGGCAAGACACACCCCTCCACAGGGTGTACCACTGGCAGATAGTGGATGTGGCTCACATAACAAAATCCTACCAGTGATGGAAAAGATAGGACTGAAAGACAGCACTGAGGCACTAATCCTAGCAGCACAGGAACAGGCACTCAGCACCAGATCAATAGTAGCTGGAGTCTACCACACCAGACAAGGCCCAAGGTGCAGAATGTGCAAAGAGGCCTCTGAGACAGTCCAGCACCTAGTAGCCGGATGCAAGATGTTAGCAGGAACAGCATACACAGAGAGACACAACCAAGTTGATGTGATTGTGTACTGAAACATCTGCACAGAATATAGATTGGCCCTGTATAAGTCCAGATGGTAGATACCACAAAGGGTAGTTGAGTATGACAGAGCTAAGATCCTGTGGGACTTCAAGATCCAGACAGACAAGCAAGTGCTGGTCAAACCAACTTGACATCATGGTGGTGGACAAGGAATGGAAGACTGCAGTTGTAGTGGATGTGGCAATATACAGTGACTATAACATCAGGAAGAAGGAACATGAGAAGGTGGAGAAACACCAAGAACTGAAAGAAGAACTAGTAAGGATGTGGAAAGTGAAGGCAGTAATAGTCCCAGTTGGGATAGGAGCACTCAGGGCTGTGACTCCCAAGTTGGGGGAGTGGTTTTTACAGATTCCAGGTGGGACATCTGAGATCGCTGTCCAGAAAAGTGCAGTTCTGGGAACAGCTAAGATACTGCGCAGCACCCTCGAACTCCCAGGCCTCTGGTAGAGGACCCGAAAATGAGGAATAAACATACCACCTAGGAGGGGTGGAAAAAATCAACATATATATATATATATATATATATATATATATATATAATCTGTTATGCTTTTTTATCTAAGGTTTGACAAAAATCACTTTAATGAGCAACTGGTATAAAACTTTTTTTTAATATTTATATCATATATATAAAAAAACTAACATTTTATGTTTATTTCTGTGCAATCATTGTACTGAAAGACTAAGCAGTTACTAAGTATCATTAACATGTAAAAAGACTTTCCTCAAAGTAATCATTTATAAGTAATCAGATTTGAAATGTATTTTGGTTTGCTTTTCTTTAGACTGTCAGTGTATTACAATTAGAATTGTGTTGCATAACAAACTTTTTTTTATATAGGGTTTTTTTGTTTTTTTTTTTAGCATTCACAAAATGGAATCTAGCACAAGTGCTGTTTACTACATAAACCCTTGCTAAATTCACATTTACTCATTGTATTTCCAAATTTGCCCCCAATGAAGTTGACAAAAGGTGTTTTATTTATAAAATATTTTACCAGGAAAGATACACTGAGATATCTCTCATTTTCAAGTATGTCCTGGGTCCACAAAACATTGCATTGATAGATTATGGTACAATTTATACCGAAGTGCACAGTGACATTAGTATTCCTTAAAGTAAGAATTGGCAGAAAGTCTAAATTAACTTAAAATTTAAGACCAAATTAGCCAAACTAAAAAGATGCAGGATGTTTCTCATTGAATTATTTTTTTCTAAGTCTTTTTATTTTTTTTTAGAATTCTCTTTGAACTTCTGAAAATTCTCACATTAGTTAACAAAACCCTATGTGTGTCCAGAACCCTATACAGAGCAGATCCCATGAGACTCACAAAATTGCATCTTGCTTCTGGAAAAAAACAACAGTTGGATATTTTAAGAGTTCCTTGAGAGCTCACTTGAATTTGGCATGTTCTGAACAAACAGAGATGAATTTAGGATCATGGATGTATATCATATATTTGTATGAGCAGCATACTGGTCTTAGTTCTGGATGCTGGTCTGAGGTATGCAGGGAGTAGAGTGGCACACTCAAGTATAGCATGCCTGCCACTTCTGTTAGCTTAGGAAACCCTAGCCAGGTCTGCCGATTTCTAAACTGTCATTATTATGGGATACTCCTCACCTATGAAGCACTTCAGCAAACTTTAACATAAATAATTATTTAATTATGTTTCTTTTTTCAAATGTATTTATATTCTTGTTTATTTTTATTTTTGCATTTTTAAATTGTATTTTTGCTTTCTGGCTGGTTTTTTATCAATTTCAGGAACACTCCAAACACCATAACCACTGCATAGCACTTTTGCAAATAGTATGCCATTATGTGGATAATTCTCATTCTTGGGCTGCCATAGAGTCTCAATGGTAACATAACCAATTTGGCAAATGTGGATGTGTAAAGACTGAAATGGGCAAGTCTTATAATTGACCCTGTAACTTTACAAAACACAATGACACCTGGACATGGGTAGTGTTATTGTACTTGTTAGACATCGCTGTGTACAATATGAGTATTTTAGAGCAGTAAAACACCCATATTGCTGGATGATATCATCATTGAAGGGACCGTTTTTTGATGAAAAACTAATATGAACATTACCTTTGGCCAGAGTTTGTGACTAAAGGGGTACTAAAAAAGACTGAACATATCCCATATTGAATACCCTTGGTTGTCTACTTTTTCAAATGGTATTCCATTATGGGGTAATTTTCAGTTCTGGGCTACCATATGGTCTCAAAGGCAACATATACCCAGCAAAGCAATCTGGCAAATTTCAATGTGTATAAACTGAAAAGGGAAAGACCTATATTTGAACCTGTAACTTTTCAACCCCATAAAACTTGTGCATGAGGGGGTACTGCTGTACTCATGAAATATCCTTGAACACAAATATGTTTATTTTAAACTAGTAGTAGGGAGGGAAAATCATTGCAATATAGAAAATGGCTACTGGACAGAAAGGAGATGGGCTTTAGCTCAGTATAAGGGGGATCATGATGGGGGGAGGGGCAAACTCAGAACAGAGTAGGTAAGTAATATTGATAAAAATTCACAAAGTACAAGTGACTCATGATAATATTAAATGTATGCTTACTAATGCAAGGAGCCTAAATAACAAAACGGAGGAACTTGAGGCAATAGCATACACTAAACAATATAACATAATAGGCATAACTGAAACATGGTGGGACTGGGCAGTTAATTTAAAAGGGTACATACTATTTAGGAAGGATAGAAAAAACAGAAAAGGTTTTGTTTGTATGTCAACCATAAGTTAAAGCCAAATCTCAAGCAAGTGGAAAGTGATAAGGAAAATGTGGAAGCTTTATAGGTAAATATCTGCTTGGGGCAAAAGAAGGGAAATCAGATATTGGTTGGAATATGTTATAAACCACATAATGTTAATATTGACAAGAAACAACAGCTGTTTGAGCAAATTGAGAAAGTTGCAAATCTGGTTAACATGTTAATTATTGGAGATTTTAATTACACAGACATAAACTGGGACAGAGGGACTAGTAGTTCAGCAAAGGGAATTAGGTTTTTGAACTTGTTAAATGATAACATCATGTCACAATTTGTACAAGCACCAACTAGAAAGGACACTTGTCTGGACCTGGTTCTAACAAGCAACGTTGATCTTTTGACCAACATTCAAGTAGGTGAGCACTTGGGAAATAGTGATCACAATATAGTGTCCTTTGAAATAAACTCAAAAAAATAAAAGCACATAGGGTATACTAAAACATATAATTTTAGAAGGTCAATTTCAATAAGTTAAGGGGGTCTTTACAATATATTGATTGGCATAAACTCTTTAGCGACAAGGACACTGAGGATGAATGGAATATCTTCCTACAAATGTTAGAAAGGTAGATTTCTCAGTATGTACCATTGGGTAATAAATATTAAAGAAACAAATTGAAACAATGTGGCTTAGTGGGAAAGTGAATCAAGAAATTAAAAATAAGAAAAGGGCATTTAAAGCCTTTAAATTGGACAAATCAGAGGAATCCTATAAGAGATATAAGGTAGCCAATAATGTGTGCAAAAAGGCGATTAGCTTCGCTAAACTTCAAAATGAAAAAATGCTAGCCAAAGAGAGCAAAACCAACCCTAAAGCTTTTTTTTAAGTACATAAATTCTAAAGAACCAAAAAATGAAAGTGTAGATACACTAAAAACCGGACTGGGGGTGTTAGTTAATAAAGACCAGGAAAAGGCAGAAATTTTAAATAACTATTTCTCCTCCATATATATTAAGGAAGAATCTATGGCAATAGATATGCAAATGATTGCTGCAAAAAAGAGCAGAAGAATTGCATCACTTATTCCTACTTCAGCCTGTCACACTTTAGGCCATTTTTCCTTTCACTTGTCCCCCATTTGCACTCCCCATCCTTATACCCTTTACTAACCTTACCATGGCCAGTAGCGTGCCCCGGCACTATGTGCTCAGGGGGGTCTCGCCATACTAACTTCACAATTGCTTGTGTCTGAGGCTGTCTAGCAACATAGCACAGCAATTATTTGTTCTTTCTCCGGACACCTGGGAGTTCTTCCCGCTGGGTCTGTGCGCGCGGTGGCTATCTTTGACCTCGCGGGAGCTTGAGATTCAAGTTGGCCATCTTCTTTCTACCCTGCAGGCTCCCGGTGAAATGGCCTGCAGGTAATTATAGTTGGATTCCCCTGCCACTACTACCAGTAGGAAACGAAATATATCTAACCTGCTACCTATGATTTCAAAAAGGTGACCATGATTGCAAAGATCTAGTATAAAGGTGTACTGTAAGCTTTGGCTCTGGATAACATGCCAGTTTGCTTTATCTAATCTGTGGGCAATTACTGTATAACAACTACACTAAAACACTGTTTATATGCTTTATATGCTGGATTTGCCCGGTGTGCTCCCTTCTACACTATTGGGGTCAGCCACCTACAAATTTGCTCCCCTGGTCTGACCCATATGAAGTAGTACTAGGGATGTATCCCTTAATGGCGGTACCTAGTGGCACCCTGGAACCCAAATATGTGAGGTCATATGGGTAAAATATTTACCATGTATATAAAGTACCTCCCCACCAGACTGAGGACTTAGGAGCGAAACCCTTCTAGCTATTGGAGTCTATTAACACCTCCCCATATTTACAAGGGCATTGACCCCTTCTGGTGATTAGCCACTTATTACGATCGGCACTGTGCAAGATGCGGAAAGCATCCCTCAAAGGACCTCCAAAGCCACTCGCTCGGGCTAAAGGCAAAGCACCTGCAAAACGAAGTAAGCACAGGTCAAGACCTGAGTTACCTGCAGTTACCTCCAGACTAAATCTTCTTTCTTCCATTCTAAATGCATGACCTTGTGTCCTATGTAAACTTTCCTTTGCCTTAGACTAAATCTTCTTTCTTCCATTCTAAATACATAACCTTGTGTCCTATGTAAAGTCCTGCTTGTGAATAGATTTCCACACAATGGTTTGTATTGGCACCTGGATATATTTGTATAATGTTAATATATATAATATATAGCTTAAATTTGATAACCTTTCTTCATAGCTAAAATGTTCCATTCCTTTTATTAATCTTGTAACCCATTTCTGCACTCTTTCTAGTGCCATAATATCCCTCTTTAGAACAGGTGCCCAAAATTGCACAGCATATTCAAGCGATTTATAAAGAGGCAAAATTATATTCTCATCCTGAGAATTAATGCCCTTTTTCATGCATGGCAATACCTTACCAGTAGTGATGTCGCTAACCGTCCGCGAACTTGCCGCGAACGGTTCGCCACGGTTCACCACGAACCGTTCGCGGCGAACTCCGGTCAGCTGACACATCCCTGCCAATCTCCGGCAGACCCTCCCACCTCCTGGACAGCATCCATGTTGAAGGCAGCTTCAACATGGATGCTGTCCAGGAGGTGGGAGGGTCTGCCGGAGATTGTCAGGGATGTGTCAGCTGACCGGAGTTCGCCGCCCCGTGGCGAACCGTTCGCGGCAAGTTCGCGAACGGTTCGCGACATCACTACTTACCAGCCTTAGCCACTGCTGACTGGCATCGCTTATTCGCTTCCGTTAAGGATATAAGTTGCTTCTGTATTCTCTACGCTGAAAAAACTTTTTTTTTTACATAACATTTTTCTACATTCAAATGGCAGATGAAACTGAATGTAGAAAAATGTTATGTAAAAAAAAAAGTTTTGTCATGCATGAAAAAGGGCATTAATTCTCAGGATGAGAATATCATTTTGCCTCTTTATAAATCGCTGATAAGACCATATCTTGAATATGCTGTGCAATTTTGGGCACCTGTTCTAAAGAGGGATATTATGGCACTAGAAAGAGTGCATAAATGGGTTACAAGATTAGTAAAAGGAATGGAACATTTTAGCTATGAAGAAAGGTTAACAAATTTAAGCCTCTTTAGTTTAGAAAAAAAGTTGCCTCAGAGGGGATATATTAACATTATACAAATATATCCAGGTGCCAATAGAAACCATTGTGTGGAAATCTATTCACAAGCAGGACTTTACATAGGACACAAGGTTATGCATTTAGAATGGAAGAAAGAAGATTTAGTCTAAGGCAAAGGAAAGTTTTTTTTACTGTAAGAATGATAAAGATATGGAATTCTCTGCCTGAAGAAGTGGTTTTATTAGAGTCCATACAGATGTTTAAACAGCAACTAGAAGCATACTTGCAAAAACAGAGTATTCAATTATATAATTTTTTGACGTAGAGTAATAGCTTCTTGATCCAAGGATAAATCTAAATGCCATTCTGGGGTCAAGAGGGTATTTTTGTCCTAGTTTGTTGCAAAATTGGGAGTGCTTCAAACTGGGTTTTTTTTGCCTTCTTTTGGATCAACAGCAAAAAACAAATATAAGGAAGGCTGATGGACACATATTTCCTTTCAGACTAGGTAATATGTATTTTATTGCAGATGATACGGATATTAAGTTACCCGGAGATATGTTCAGGTGGAAACCAAATTGTACTTTTTATTTGAGCCACTTGGAAAAGTAATTAGACACCCCATTTGTTTGTGTTTCAAATGATTTCTTCCTCTTTTATTGTGTAAACTGACAGACTATATAATTTGTAAAAACAGCTTTGTGACTTGCTCGACAAAAACAGGATGCTTGAAGTTACACTGTATCATAAAATGAATTTACAGAACTAAGCATATTTTAATGGTTATATATATATATATATATATATATATATATATATATATATATATATATATATAAAAATATATTAGGACATAAGAAGGGGGGCTGAGAGTGAAGCTGCAGAAACCACCAAATGTCACAAGTCATGATTTCATGCTTACTTATGCTGACTTATCAGACACTCGAAACTAGACTAATAGTTCAAAGCATAACATGAAAGTAAAAACAGACTGGACATTCGGTCATCTTAGTAGCTTGAGCCTGGGGTCAAGGTGCCTTCCATTACCCAGTAAAAGCTAACAGTATTATGGCATTCACAATTTCAAATGCATTCACAGAAAATAAAGCTTCTTAATTTCTCACACTTTTTTGAGATTTTATTCATATTAAATTATGTTTCTTATATAAATATTTGATGTGACATGAAAGCCCTATTTCATCTGAACAAAATATTATATAATAAGTGTGAGTGCTCTTAATATGAAAGAGGTAAATTATGGTTGAACGGACATAAAGCGAAAATTCCAGATTTTGTTTTGATCAGAACTTGTACTATTGCCTCCATCCTTAAGGGGTTAATTCTACACTAACTTTCTTTTGCTAATATTTTAGTACCTTCTTTCTTATTCAAATATTACAAGTTTTAGAATGAAATGTTGTATTTCTTAAACTGTGTACTTTGTCTTTAAAGGATATTGCAAACTGACAAAGTGTTAGAAATGGAACATATTGCTTTTATACAATGTTTCTTTAATAAATTACCTCTTACCCATATTCAGTGAATATGGTGTTCAGACTTTAGGACGCCATCTTGCCCTAAGTTAGTGGAATTCCCCAAGTCAGAGAATTTCCCATGATGTGTGCACCCTTACGTTTTAGTTATGGCCTTGTATCTTTGCCAAGTTAAGGGAGGTCCTAAAATGAATAAAAGAAAAATATGTTTTCCTTTTTCATATATGAACTACGGTAACCCTAAAATGAAAAAAACATCTAAGGTATAAATATGTGTACTTATTAATTATTAGCACAGAGGAGAGATTTTGGAGACAGAGACACTGCTCCATTTTATAATGACTGAGAGAGGTTGACATGTTCAAGAGGGTTATTCTATTTTAATGATATTGCAAGCATATAGTTTAATCTTATAAACTCTGCTATAAATTATTGCAATGGATTTTATATATCTATATTTATATTTAATAAAATATATAAAAAGACAAAACTTTATTGTTCCAAAACAATCATTACTTTATATTGTATTCTCAATTATTTATTTATTTTAAATAGAGGATCTCTTACTAACTATATAATATCATGGCTAAGATAGCTGTATGGTTAGCCCTGCTAAGTTCTATGCGTTAAGATGTTATAGTGGTAAATGGGGGAACCGGCTGCGGTTACAAAATAAACACCTTATTTCTGCTATTCACTGAAACTGCAATAACAAGACTTTGGCTAGAATACAAAGTACAGGTAAGAGTCTTGAGAGCCATGATACATTATAGAAATAACTGCAGCTAAACCATGTTTTACAATGGTGACCCGATGGGAAATTATGTAGACATTTGAAAGCAAGAACCAGAATTTTCCTCTCACTATCAATCATATTTTTTCCATCAATTATATATTTTTGTACATTGGCTGAATCATAAAACAAATGAAATGACATGTCCATTGTCTGTTTCACTTGATACATGATTTGTCCACATGCCATTTTGGTGTTCAGAATTTTGGACAAGTCACAACTTTTTTTTGTCTCTGAAGGCACTTTTAAATCTTCCAGACCTCATATCCACTCTTCCTGGCAGCAGAAGTCCAGGTACTGCCTAACCCAAGGGCACTGCCAACAGGGTAAGTGGTTGTTCAGTCAAACATCCATCTTGTGTATAAATCAACCCCATAATGACCCTGAACCTTGTCAAAATATCCAAAGTATCATAAACCTTCTACTAGTTTCATGAGTTTCCTGCATCCCTTCTCTCTTCTTTTCCTAGTGTTTCTGTATAATTATATACAATTGGGTTTTTGCAGTATTTATTTTCTTTGCTGTTTTCCAATTAATAATTGATTTATATTTACTCTGTTCTCATTGTGTTGCTGCTAATTTCATGCAATGGGTCAACCATTTCACTGTCAATATATTTGTATCAGCACCCTACCAGCTCAAACCTTACAGTTGTGAATACAGTGGGCAATATGGCAATATAAGGGTCTCAAAATGACAACATTGGGTAATCAGGTGATATACAGCAACAAGTAGGGGTACTATGTTGAGATATGTGGCAAAGTATGCAGGTCTATTTAAAAATATATGGGTTGATTATATAACAAAATGACAATATATGGGTTTAGTGTGTGGGAAATATGACAGCATTCGAGTGCAATGTATATGTGGCGTTATGACAACATATAGGGACAATGTATATAAACCAAAATTAGAAATGCATTTTGGGCAATTAGTGTGAAAATATGTTAACACACAAAATCATCATGTCACCATATGGGGTCATATAACAATACATGGGACACTGTATAAGGACAATATGATAACATTTGGTGGGTAATGAATATTGGGCAACATGACAACATATGGGGCAATGTATTTGGATCAAAATGACAACATATGGGGTGTTGTGTACAGAATAATAACCCCATGTGAGGGCAAGGTGCTGAACTGAACAACTGCATAAGTGCTAAACATACACATAGCCATAGCTAGGCATAAACATTGTTTATTTTTCTGCCATGTGCTCAAGTGAAGATTTGTGAGTAGTCATCTATTCTCAGTAAACCTATATAGATGATGTCATGCTGGTTCTTTGTTTTGCAATTAATTGTGTTTCCCTTTTCCTATTTAAAAATTGCTTTGTGCACTCCTCATTGCTCGAGTACTGAGTCCCCTGATGTATTGCCCATGTGTAATACCATTCCTTTTTAGCTCCATATTCACGATTTAACTAAACTATCTCAAATATATATTATAATTCTGTTCTATTGGCTTTTGACTTTGACTCTCAAATACTAACTACACTTTTGTTGAACTCTTTATGCACTGGCTTTGCTGGATCCAGATCTTGGCTCCATTTTTCCAACTATACTTCAGGCACAAACTTTCATGCACCGACCCTCCTAGTACTTCACTCCCGCTCTGCTTCTTTGACCACACTCACAGATTGCTCATCTAAGTTATCCCTCAGTTGGATGAATTCCACATTAATGAAACCTGCGCAATATGGGACTTTGCCTTTCCACAATCCAAAACTGCAAGTAAACACTGTCAATCCTTCAATTGGTCTCTGCTCTTTATATTCACACTGTGTAATCTGTTCTTCAATTCTGCCTTACTCAGTTTACAGACTGTGCGTGATATTCTCCACTTTAGAACTTCTCAGTAATACTGGTCAGCCACTACATACTGTTGGTCTCCATCACAGTATAATTAAACAGAAATTCTGCCAACTCTTTGACTGTTATAAACCAATGTATTCTGTAAGATATCAAAGTAGGTTTCATATGATATATATGGTATATTTTTCTATTCTATTTGCTGCATTGTTTCAAATGCCTTGTTTGATTTATCTTTTAATTAAGCCAAAAATGCAAATGGAGTATGGGCTTAAGTGTCACAGTCTATATCACAAGTGAAGTAAAGTCTTTTCTTTTACTACTGAAATTATTGTGTCCTCCAATCATTGCACACCACAACATTATTTAATACCATAACTTCCAGGAAATGTGACATTGAGTTCTAGCCATGACCTTTTAAAGTGTTTTTTTCCCCAGAGTATAGCTAGTTTATTGCACTCTGGCAAGTTCACCCTGGGATATTTCCTAAACTCAACTGCATAAAATATGGTAGTAAGGGACTACATTAGTGCTTTCCACTATGATAACTATATTTACATAAACTTTAATACCCTTCATTCTCATTTTGTTTGGTCTTAAAATAGGTTATCTGCTATACATGAACCTACTGCCAGGAAGGACATATGGGTGGTAGGGCTATCCCTTCCACGTCTCCTCAGCATGACTCATGTACTTGGTAAGAAGGTTTGCTATCTAGTATCTACCATATTTTTCTTATGCAGCTTTATTATAGAATTAAAACTTTAATAAAAAAATTTCTGAATACTTACAAAGACTTTCTTGTGTGTGTTTCACCTCTTAATTATAGCTTAATAGTTTTAATAACACTCAGTTCAGTGTTGCTCAGGTGAGACCTTTGGTGAAATGCAAAGAGTGTGTCATCGGTAGAGAAAGCAAAGTATAAATAAATAAGAAAGAACGAAAGTGGCTCTGTCACCTCAAATTTACATGTCTCCTATTGTTTCTTCTCTTATTCTTTCACAATATGTTCTTCTTTTCTTAATTTTTGATCTATTTCTTTAAAACCATAAGACAGAGTAGTAACTACTTTGTCTTGTGTATTTTCTTCTTTGCTTGACAATTGGGCTTAAGGCAAACTTCACTTCTTTTGTCAAGTTTGTCAAGCTAAGATAAATGGAGCTTGCCAATACAATAACTCTCTCTATTGAAATCTTTATTAAAAGGATTGCATATATATAATTATTTTTGAGACTTTATGAAATGGGATTTTACCTACAACATAACAACATAACAAATATGTGTAATTGTTCTGCTTGTGTAGGTTGTATTACCAAACTCAGAAGATAGATTAGACAGAAAAGTTTGCATGTTTATATCAATAAGCTTACAACAATGATTGAATGTTGCAGCTTGAAGAGGTGTGGATTTTTGCCTTTAATTTTTTTTTTTTTTTTACACTTCACAAATACATATTTATTAATTACAGGGATAAGTAACAGAATATTTAAAACCCTGGCAAGTGACAGTTACTTTTTTAATGTGGCCAATAGTAACAGTTTGGTTTCCAAAATAGAAATTTGATTGCCACATCGAGTCTTTTTCAGGACACATCATAAAATCACTTCAGTTAATTTTTCTGTTTGTTTTTTGTTTTTCCTTCATTTGAATCAACAGCAAACAGGCATGTTTCAAAGATAGAACTTAATTGACCAAAGTTTATATTTCAACCTATAACAGGTTGAATATAAAGAAGTATGTGTTTTTACTTCATTTACATTTACATTGCATATTGAGGTTTGTTGCATTTTGTTGCATTTATTACTAATAGCAACAGGTGAAATTGTGACTTCTAATATCTGATATTTAAAATTCTCACTTATCAATATTAGAAAGTCCGGTCAATGTGATTTATGTTGCAGTGAAGAGTGAATCCAGGAGCTGTGCTAAATATTTTATTAGCAATATCCCCAACGCTCCTCTGACTTTCCTGCTGTATGTCACTGCTTCTTTCAATTACTTACCTTTTTCCCTCTTAAAAGAAAATCCACTCCCAGTGGACCCATCGTAATCTTATAGTTACAAATCTCCAAATGAGTTTTGTCTAACAGAAAGTTTCTAGAGATGTGTTAGACAGATAAAATGATTAGATTGTATTTATACCATTTTATTCATCCCATCTACAATTTGTTGCCCTATTGAAACAAAATACATGTAATAACAGTATCATTCTTTTAAAATATTGCAAAAATGTAATGCATAATCACACTATGTTTTAATAATTATAATATTGCTGTTTTGTGTATTTAAAGATAGTAGAAAGTAAAATTTTGCTTAGTATTTATACATTATCAGTTGTAACATCTATACCTTTAACATTGCCTGGATACAAAATTGTCCCATATGTGTGACCACCTGCAGCTATGAGGAGTCAGCCATGAACTCCTCTGAAGAACAAAGTATTCTAGAGTCAAATTTGAGACCATCTGTCCGACATCTAAAGCTTGGCCAAAGTTGAGTCAAGCATTAGGACAATGATCGCAAGCACACTAACAAATCTACAAAAGGATGGCTAAAAGAGAAAAAAAATCAAGTTGTTGTTGTAATGGCCACGTCAAAGTCCAGACCTTAACCTGATTGAAATGCTGAGCTGACGTTAAGACAGTTGTGCATAAACAAACGCCATTAAACCTTAAAAAACTCGAGCAACGTTGTAAAGAAAAGTGTGGCGTAATTCCTACACAGCAATGTGAGAGTCTGATAACGTTATACAGAAAACTATTGCTTCAAGTTATTGCTGCTAAAGGTGGCTCTACAAGTTATTGAATCATAAAGTGTACTTAGATTTTCACACATGGCTTCTCTATTTTGGCTTTCTTTTTGTGAAATAAATGATGACACAATGTAATATGTCATGTGTTGTTGTTCATCTGAGGTTGAATACAACAAATTTTAAGATCTGCTAAGGAACAGATTATTGGTATATCCTAATCTACAGCTAATTATTAATTTATCTTATGTTATATTATTTTCTGCCTTACGCATAAAAAACAAAAACATCTTACTCTCCAAAAGTGAAGACGTATGGGGTTTTGTTTTGTTATTTCTTCTATTTATCCTTTATAAATTAGATTCAAAGTATGGTATGATTCTGAAATAAAGATAACCACAAGGGTAAGGGTAAATGAAGAAGACATAGATGATTATTTAAAGAGAGACGTGTCTGGAATTCAAAATCAATTTCAACGTTAATGCCAAATTAACTGGGTACTTCTCCAGTCAAAATACCAAATTTGGAACTTCTCCAAGTCAGCCACTATGGCCTCAAATCTGAAATGTCTGATAATTTTCATGTAAAGGGACACTCCATTGCCCAAATACAAAACAACTACAGATTAATAGATATACCCAAAATAATGTATGTGGCTGTCCAACCACAGACTTTCCAAGAGAGCTAAATGAGAAGTCTTTGCAAGGCAGGTGTTCTGGGCAATTGCCTACCTCTGGAGTTTAGTTCTACTGAATAAACAAACCAGGAAGTTATACGACCAGTTGTCTAATTGAAAGCCAGGAGGTGTAACAAGGTTAATATTAGGTTAATATTAAAAAAATACCAATTTAATTTGAAATCTGAAATTTTTGTAAAATAGAAAAAGAGAACACACTCTTCACACATACAGCATTTCAGCAAGCTAAAGTGCTTTAGGAGTCCTGAATGTTTCTTTAAAGGGACACTATAATCCCCTGAACAACTTCAGCTTAATGTGGCTGTTCAGGTGAGAACTATAGCTCCCTGCAGCCTGAGAAAATACAGTGTTTGCATGGAAAGCTAGGAACACCTCCAGTTGCAGTCACTCAGAGTGAACCAGAGGGACTTCGGAGTTGATGGAGGCATAATATGCCTCCATTCACTGAGATCTGCTGTCAGCAGAGCACAGGGCAGCAGTGTGCACAGCATCCTGTGATTCAGTATCTCCTCCCTCTGCATGCAGACACTGAACTTTCCTAATAGAGATTCATTGATTCAATTAATCTCTATGAGGAGATGCTGATTGGACAGGGCTGTGTTTGAATCATGCTGGCTCTGCCCCTGATCTGCCTCTTTGTCAGTCTCAGCCAATCCTATGGGTAAGCACTGTGATTGGATCAGGCTACCACATGTCTGCAGACTGCTTGTTTTTCTGAGTCTAACAGCATGCAGATTTACATCTTCAGGCTTGAATGCAGTAAGATTTTTACTATATTTATGGAGGCATGAGGGGCCCAGGGTGGCTAGATGGTGGTGGTAACACTATAGGGTCAGGAATACATGTTTGTGTTCCTGATCCTATAGTGATCCTTTAAGTAAGATTGTTTTGTCCTCACCTGTTAATATTTCAATTTACCACTAGAGGGAGAATAAACTCAGCTATATTATTTTGGCAAGAAAAAATTGTGTGACATGCTTCTGTAAGGAACATATTTTTCATTTTTATTATAGGAAAATATTAAAAAGTAATAGCAGATTAAATTCACATACCATGACACTGAGGGCTTTATTTGTGAGTTTTGGTGAGCACCATCAAATTGTAGGCCAAAATAGTCATGTTGAACAAAAAATCTCTAGTCAGCTAAACTTGTATCTCTCAGTGAAGATGGTCTTCTGCAGCAGGCCTGTTTGGCATATCCTGTTCTACTTATAGGGGAATTTTACTGTTTAAGCCTGACAAAAAGCCATGTAATAAGATGCTGAGAACTAGACTGGCTACATTAATCTTCTCTCTGCTACATTACAAACAAGGAGGGTTTCAAACAAGACGTTTTTGATGATGAGCTATTAGTAGCAGGGATGCGATCATATATTTGCTCTATTGTTGGCAACACTTTTGGTATTATTAGTTTGGCAAGAAATATGGACTTAAGTCTTACATTAAGCAGTTTAGCTTAATCAATCACATTCTCTCCAGTGGTTGAATTGACAAAATGTTCTCAATTATACGCATCCACCATTATATTCTAGACATAATACGATATATTAGGACAACTCGATGCACTTACAATGCATATATATTTTTTTGTAAATAATATTATCAAGATTCTTATGGTAATTGTAAGATGGTTTCTCCCTACCATATAAAAGCTTTTAATTGTGTCATATTTACTAGACACTTCATATATATCAAAGAGGCTATTTTTGCTTTGAAATATATCTTTTAGATCCTACTGTGGGCTATGTGGTAACATGAAAAATGACTCATATGGTGGTGTAGTACATTATTAGTCACACATCATTTCTTCACAACATACAAGCGTGTGATGTTGACATGCCATTTCAGAAGTATATATATCCAGACATTATCAAAATAGTCATTGAGATTAATTATATTCAAATTCGGAGCCAAGCAAGATATGTCCTAGAATTACCCTCACACTCAGTCACCAACTGTCAATTGATTGCACTGTAATAAAATATTGAAGACTAATTACACAAGACACACCTTGCTTTTGAGAAGACTTGGTGTATAAGGAATTCTAGAACATCTGCCTAAGTTTCTGAACTCTCCACTCTAATCTAGTGCTCATGTCTCTTCCCTTATTCTTGCTAACCAACTGTATGCTTTCCTCATTAAAAGTTGTTTAGTTCAACCATTTTCTTGGTCTACTCTTAGTCGTCTATGTTATAGTCTCTTCTACTCTTTACATGTTGATAGATGAGACATTCTTTTTTACATCTGTGTAATACTTAAAGTGACACTATCAACACCAAAACAACTTTAGTTTAATGAAGCCGCTTTATTGTATAGATCATGTCTCTGCAGTCTTACTGCTTAATTCCCTGCCATTTATGAGTTAAATCACTTTATATATACAGCCCTAGTCACACCGTCATGTGACTTGCACAGCCTTCCTTAACACTTCCTATAAAGAGTCATCTAATGTTTAGACTTCCTTTATTGGAAATTCTGTTTCATTTAGAATTTCTTATTCCCCCTCTGAAAAGCTCTAGACCTTACAGGAGCCTCTTGTATGTGATTAATGGTCAATTTAGAAAACAGGGCATAAAAACTTCTAAAATATGATAAAATGTGACTGAAATTTTTTTTTTCTCATGCAAGCTATCAGCCACAGCCAGGGGAGGTGTGGCTAGGGCTGCATAAACAGAAACAAAGTCATGGATGGCCATGATCAATACACCAAAACTGCTTCATTACGCTAAAGTTGTAACTGTAGTGTCCCTTTAAGCTGAAACCCATCTTGTGCCTTATGCTCCTTGCATGCAGATACCTGGTACATACAGGGCCTGTGTGTCCATAGGGCACACCCGCCCAGGGGCACTAGATTAGAGTGATTGGCAGGAGGGAAGCGTACATTGCTCCCTCCTACCAAGCACTTAATGTAGTGTGGCCAAGCGAAGCTGACCGCAGTACAGGAGCTTCTATTTCCTGTACCTGGCTGGACCGACAGGAAGTGCTCACTGAATCAGAAGCTCCTGTATCATGGTCTGCTCAGCTTGGCCACGCTATAAGAAAGGTAATGAGGCATGCAAGGGAAGGAGTGGTATGAGCCACTAAGAGGGTGGAGTGGTCCCCCCACTTAGGGGGAGGAGAGGGGGACCACTAAAAGGGAGGGGACAGGCACACTAGGGAGGATGGAGGGGTGGCACTCAGAGACAGGGGAGGGAGGAGAGAGAACCATTAAGGGATGGGGAGGAGAGGAACACTAAAGAACAGGAGCAACACTAAGGGACATGGAGGGGAGAGGAACACTAAGGTATATAGAGGGAAGGAGCGGAACACTAAGAGACAGGGGGTAGAAGAACACTAAGGGGGGCACTAAGGATAGGGGAGGGGATAGGATAACTAAGGGACAGGTAAGAAAGTGGAGAGGACTACTAAGGAACCAGAAGTGGAGGGGAGTAAACACTATGGGACAGGAAGAGGAGAGTGGCACACAAAGGGTCATGAGGGGGTAGAGAGACACACAGATGGGGCTGGGGATGTATTAGACAAATGGAAGGGCCTGGGGGTGGAAAAACAAAGGGTCTGGAGAAGAGGAAAAAGAGACACAGAGTGGCTGGAGGGAGACAGATGGACTGGAGGTGAAAGAGAAACACACAAAGGAGCTGGGAAGAGTAAAAGGCACAATGGGGCTGGGAGTGAAGGAGACACACAAATGGGCTGGGGGACTAAGACATACAAAGAGGGGTAGGTACTTATCCTATATGATAGTGATTAATCATTGTGATATATAGAACAAAATTATGAACACAACCCTTTTGTTTTGGCCCCCATTTTTTATGAGCTGATCTCATGATCTATGACTTTTTCTATATACACAAAAGGCCTCTTTCTCTCAAATGTTGGTCACAAATCTGTCTTAATCTGTGGATAATCCATCCACCTCACAGGTGTGGCATATCAAGATGCTGATTGGACAGCATGATTATTCCACAGGTGTGCCTTAGGCTGGCCAAAATAATTTTGTTCAGTATATACACACACACACACACAAAACTATTAAAAATCTCTGTGACTTGAAATTGCTGTTTAGTGAATGAGCGAGTGCGCTGGATTGTGTATTTTGTATGTTGTATAAATTGGCCCTCTCTCTTAAACTGAGCCCTATTTCTTACAAGAAGCCAGTGTATGGACTGGCAAAGAGCAGAGGCATGGGAGGTGTGGGCAGACAGGAAGATGAGTCTCGCTGTCACATTCATTATAGACTGTACGGCAGGGGCGAACTGAGAGCCTTTGGAGCCCCTGTGCAAAATTAGATCCCAGGCCCTTTGAAGGCCAAATATATGTGCATTAAATAAATGTTAAATATAACTCAAAGCATACAGCATTCCTTTGGATGTGTATATTGTGGAGACCTGTGTATCAATGCATGTTTGTATTTTAGTCAGTGTGAATGCATATGTGTATTGAGCATTAGTGTGTGTCTGCATGTGCAGGGGTGTGGAATATATATATAAAAAACGTCTACTTGTCCAAGGGGGGGGGGGTACAGAGTGTGTGAGGGAGGGGGTGACTGGTGACAGAGTGAGGGAGGGAAGGGGTGACTAGTGACAGAGGGAGGGAGGGAGGGAGTGGGTGACTAGAGACAGAGTGAGGGAGGGGACCCTGCATTCTTTTGGTTCAACAAAATAAAAAAGATTTTAAAAGATGAACCTAGTAAAAATGAGTCTTTTTTAATCTAGATTACTATGTAATTGTTTGATGATATTAGTCATTCAAGCTGCTGAGCAATTCAATTATGTGGTTATGTTTTATTGTAGGTTATATAAAATGTATGGCCAAAAGCATGTGGACACCCTTACTAATTACTGAATGCAGGTGTGTCAGCTTCATCCATTACTAACAGGTAAATATATTCATTCCAGAGCCCAATGAACATGGCACTGTCCTAAAATACAACCTTTTCCACAAGTTAGTTTGTAAAATTTCTGCCCTGCTAGTTCTCTTTTGTTTGTATATTTAAAATCTTTAAATTGTTTAAATGCAGGGCATATTTGTAATAATGTTGTTTTTATTTGTTTTTGAATTGTACAGGCTTTTTACTGCTCCACTCCACTCCATCACTATGCATTCCACTCCACCGCAATGCCTAGTTAGTGTAAAATAATGTTTGAATATTATAAAATATAAGTTAAATGGGTGACAGAGACAATATATTCTATAACATGCCTGATGTGATTTCTGTTCTAATATTTTATTCAAAATTGTGATCTTGCCTCTGAATTTGCTAATGCTACTGTTAGTGACAGAATTTACCACAAGATGGCAAAATGGTTCCATGTATGCCTAAATTCCACCAGTTAAGCATAAACGTAATGCATGTGCTGCTTCATATAAGAATGTCATTGTCATTTATTGTAAGACAAAGTAGAAAGCATTATAACATGTTAAGCAAGTGAAACAAATGTGTTTAATATACACTGAACAAAATTATGAACACAACCCTTTTGTTTTTGCCCCCATTTTCCATGAGCTGAACTCAAAGATCTAAGACTTTTCCTATGTACACAAATGGCCTATTCCTCTCAAAAAATGTTCACAAATCTGTCTAAATCAGTTTTTTTGAGCACTTCTCCTTTGCTGAGATAATCCATCTACCTCACAGGTGTGGCATATCAAGATGCTGAATAGACAGCATGATTATTGCACAGGTGTGACTTAGGCTGGCCACAATAAAAGGCCACTCTAAAATGAGCAGTTTTACTGTATTGAGGGTGTCGGGGTGACTGGTCTCAGACGATCTTTAAGGTGAAGATGCTGGATGTGGAGGTACTGGGCTGGTGTGGTTACACGTGGTCTGCAGTTATGAGGCCGGTTGGATGTACTGCCAAATTCTCTGAAACACCTTTGGAGGCGGTTTATGGTAGAGAAATTAACATTCAATTCACGGGCAACAGCTCTGGTGGACATTCCTGCAGTCAGCATGCCAATTGCACGCTTCCTCAAAACATGCGACATCTGTGGCACTGTGCTGTGTGATAAAACTGCACATTTTAGAGTGGCCTTTTACTGTGACCAGCCTAAGGCACACCAGTCTAATCAGCATCTTGGTATGCCATTCCTGTGAGGTGGATGGATTATCTCGTCAAAGGAGAAGTGCTCACTAACACAGATTTAGACAGATTTGTGAACAATATTTGAGAGAAAGAGGCCCTTTGTGTACATAGAAAAAAGTCTTAAATCTTTGAGTTCAGCTCATGAAAAATGGAGGCAAAAACAAAAGTGCTGCTTTCATAATTTTGTTCAGTGTATATTCTATAACAAATAAAAAATATATATTTTGTATATCAATTTAGCAGAAAAGTTACTATTTAAATAGTTAAATGGACACTTTAAGTATCAAAATCACCTCATTCTAATGAAGTGATTTGGGGAATAGATCAAGCCTTTGTAACCCTATCACCCGAAAAAGGCACTGTTTTCTTTTTGCAATCCCCACACCTAGTGGCTTTTAATCAGACCGCATTGAGTTACTTTGGACTGAAATATATTTTAATATGTGTTGCATCCATGGTGGGTCCAATGCTTCTCTCTAAGAAAATATTTTATTGGCAGACTGCAGAAATATATGTGCATGTGCTTTGTATCCTCAATATTGATTTTTGAAGGGTTAAGTGAATTTAAGTAATTTTTTTCCCATAAACTAATAAAGGAATTTAATTGATTCATAAAGTTAAGTGTAATATTTTAAATATTATATTAGACACCGTTTTTAAAATTTTATATATTCTCGATTGTGCTATGAATGTTAACAAATTGGACCAGAATCGAGTTGAAATTCAATTTTTTTTCCCCTTGGGGACGGGTATAATGAGGTGCATGTCTACAATTCCAACAGTCAAAACAATTAACAGTGTAAGCATAGGTAAGGGTAAGTCAGGGGTTTAAATTATCATTAGAAGCATATCTATGGTAGTTGTCACCCAGGACAGGTTTGTTTATTGGTTCCCCCTCTAGCATGACATAACAAAAATATAATACTTCCTCTTAGTCCACCTACAATATTGTGTATTATGCAAAAGTTGTAGCAGGATTCAGCTGCACAGAATTGGTGTAGCTCTTCTAGTACAGTCAAATCAGTGTTAACCCTTTATTGTGCTTCTTTACGTGTCCAGTGTGCCCATTTGTATGAATGCTGATAGATTGTGTGTAGTGTGTGCGCGAATGTTGATGTGTATTTGAGTATTGTAAGCATTGCACAATTCCAGATTGTACCTCTGCCCATCTTTCCAGAAAATGTGTATTTTGCCCTAACAGTCAACTCATTTGCCCCATTCCCTTAAGTGTCACTTCATCTCCTCCATGTCTCTCTTGTGTCTGTGTAATCCCACATGTCCCTCGTATGTCTCTGCAACTCCTAGGTCCTTCGTTTATTTCTGCAATTGTCCTCATCTCCTTTATGTGCTACTTCACCCATCTCCACACAGTTTTGTCTCTTCTTGTGTACCTTTCCATGGTACATCTGCAAAGAAGTTCCTTATCCTCTGTTCAGTTGTCCCATTGCATCTCTATCACCATGCATACAAGAGGAGAGAGAGGGCACAGATATGATGTTGCTCAGTTCCTAAGTCTCAGCGCATTGATGGAAGACTCAGCACTCCCGTGTCTCCCAACCGTCCTAATTTCGGCGGAACAGTCCATATTTTCAGGTCCCATCTGGTGTTGAGCTATGTTCGGGGCACTAGGTGTTGAGCTATGTTCAGGACACTAGGACCAGTGTTCCCTGCATGTCCTGCATGCCCAGTGTGCCAGTCTGAGTGATGGACAGGCAGCCAGGTGTGTATTCACACAGAGAAAAGACAGTATTACATTACTATCTAAGGACATCTCCAGTGGCAGTCACCCAAACGGCCACTAAAAGTTGCATACTGGGTCGCAGCACTGATGTTCAGAGTCTCCACGCTCTGCATGGAGGTAAAGAACTTTCCCCATAGATATGTTTAAATTAAATGCATATCTATATCTGAGGAGATGCTGATTAGCTCAGCCCAATGTTTTGACGCTCATGCACAATAGTGCTTTGCTATGGGAAATCATTGGATTGACTTAAATAATCAAGTTTGATGATCTTATTCAAGGGTGTCACAGCTTACCTTAGTTGGGAGTCCGGTAGGCAGAGATATATGCTCACCCTTGAAAATAGACACAAACCAAGGTGGTCAGGTAAGAAGTCACCTGGCCTGTGAGTGGGGGCTATGCAGGGATATACCCATAGTCGCAGTAGAGCCAAGGACAAGCAGAAGAGTAGTATGGGAAAGCCGTAGTCAGGGGAAGCCAGAGGTCTGGGAAATCGAATAGAAGAGCCGAGGTCAGGAGCCAGGAACAAACTGGAGAACACACGATCTGGATACTCATAAACAGGAACCAGACAGCAGAACCAGAGTAATGAACTGACAAAGTTCCTATGGCGAGTCAGTGCTTAAATACCCAGCTAATACTGATCTGATTCAGGTGGGCTTAGATAGGCAGGTGAGAGCCCCTAGTGCTGCAGATAAGACAAGATCAGGCTTCAATCAGATACACGAGCTGAAATAGTGGATTAGAGGCAGGAACGCAGGCTTGGGGTGCATAGGGCCTCAGGTTCAAATCCTTTGTTGGGCACCTCTGGGACAACCACATCTGGATGTCACAGTGAGAGTCGTGACAAAGGGGGACAAGTGTAGGAACTAGCCCTGACTGGGCACGTGTGGTGTTGGAAAAAGTTGAGTAAATCACCTTTTTAACCAGAGGTCACATAAACCTCTATTTAGACCTATAGAGTAAGGGATCCATGTTTGTATTTCTGACACTATAGTGTTCCTTTAACTAAATTAAAGGAATCCTATAGTGTCAGGAATACAAACATGCCATCCTGGTGTGGCTGCTAAAGTTCTTGGCCTCCTTTAAATCACTTAGGGAAGGTGAGTTTACTTACCTTTTCTCCCATGCCTATATGGCTGAGATCATCAAACTTAATGATACCTGCCAATTCAATGCTTTACCACACAAAACTATCGGGAGGCTATTGTGCATGCATGGCAAAACACTGTGCTGCGCCACTTAGCATCTCCTCATAGAGATGCATTAAATCAATGTATCTCTATGGGGAATGTTTAGCCAGCGTGGAGACACTGCATGACAGTGACATAGGAAGCACCTCTAGTGGTCGTCTGTGTGACTGCTATTAGAAGTGTTACTAGTCATAGAAGCATAGAATGGGACACCATTTGGCCCATCTAGTCTGCCCAATTTTCTAAATACTTTCATTAGTCCCTGGCCTTATCTTATAGTTAGGATAGCCTTATGCCGATCCCACGCATGCTTAAACTCCTTTACTGTGTTAACCTCTACCACTTCAGCTGGAAGGCTATTCCATGCATCCACTACCCTCTTAGTAAAGTAATACTTCCTGATATTATTTTGAAACCTTTGCCCCTCTAATTTAAGACTAGTTTTTCTTCTTTTAAAAATAGTCTCTTCCTTTACTGTGTTGATTCCCTTTATGTATTTAAATGTTTCTATCATATCCCCCCTGTCTCGTCTTTCCTCCAAGCTATACATGTTAAGATTCTTTAACCATTCCTTGTAAGTTTTATCCTGTAATCCACGAACCAGTTATCAATGTAAACACTGCCTTTTTTTTTAAAAGGCAGTGTTTACAATGAAAAGCCTGCAGAGACATGCTACAGACACTAGGACCACTACATTAAGCTGTAGTAGTTCTGGTGACTATAGTGTCCCTTTAAGTCAGGGCTTGACAAATCCCAGGTGCCAGGTCACCATGGCAACTAGAAATTTTGCCCTGGTGCCTGGGATTTGTCAGCTATTTCGTTTATGTGGCCACCGGAGCTTTGAAGGTGGGTGTTGCGGAGAATATTGGAGCCAGCCACCCTGGGGAGCATGGAGGCGGCCGGCCGAGGCAGCAAGAAGGCGGCTGGCTGCCCTGAGGAGTATGGAGGCGACTGGCTGAGGCAGCATGGAGCCAGTCGCCCTGGAGAGGATGGAGACGGGCAGCTGAGGCAGCATGGAGCCAGACGCCCGCGGGAGCATTGTAGGCAACATACGAGGGAGCAGTACTCTGTCTGTAGCTCCTCTCTGCTCCCCTGCACTGTCTAATGATGCCGGGAGCCAGAATATGATGTCACTTCTGCCCTGGCATCATTACATAGAGCGCAAGGTAGCAGAGAGGAGCTACACGCAGGAAGAGAGCAGCCCCACTGGACCCCAGGGGAAGACCAAAGGTAGGGAAGCTGAGTGGGGTTCAAGTGTGTGTGAGCCTGTCAGAGTGTGTGTGTGTGTGTGTGTGTGTCTGTCAGAGTTTGTGTGTGTGGCTGTCAGAGTGTGTTTCTGTGCCTGTCAGAGTGTATGTGTGTGTGTGCCTGTCAGAGTGTGTGTGTGTGTGTGTGCCTGTCAGAGTGTATGTGTGTGTGTTTGTGCCTTTCAGATTGTGTGTGTGTGTGCCTGTCAGAGTCTGTATGTGCCTGTCAGAGTGTGTGTGTGTGCCTGTCAGAGTGTGTGTGTGTGTGTGTGTCAGTGAGTGTGTGTGTGTGAGTGTGTGTAAGTCTGTGAGTCTAGCATATCAAGGTCAAATACAATACAATACATTTAGGGATATAAAAGAATATGATTTACCTGCATGATGTCATCTTTAAAACAATGCTTAGATTTTTGCATTACTGGTATCTCGATCCTTTTCAATAGATGTTAGCAATTTATTTACCTCTCCTAGCCTACATCCTTTTATCTTCTTGGTAAGGTAGTGGTTGCCCTGAAAAGCACATGCAGAGCTACATTTTCACACCTAAGAATAAGAGAAGCACATGTTCCAGTGTCATTGGAACCATAGACATATTGCCATTGTTGCTCTTCAGGAAATACAGATCCATAATCCATTCAATAAAACTGCTTCAGATCACAAAACTGAAATGGGAATCTTAGACAAGTCTTGGTCCCTAGAGAAGTGGCAGACTTATAATAAACTAGAAAAAATAAGAAGCAATATTTTGGTGGACCCCATCTGACACAGTATCAAATAGTTCATCTGCCAGTTGGTCATGAAATACTTGGTACCCATGGGCTCATTTACAATGAGTTGCAAATTTGAACACATTACCTACAAAAGATTTGTAATAATGCAGTCATCATTATACAATAATCAAAATAATAGATTTAGTTGGAGTCAGATAAAAATAAGAGCAAGGAAAGGCAGATGTTAAGGTAGTGATTATACACACGGGAAGAAAATAGTTAAATTAGAATTCATGACACTATGTATCATGTATGTCAGTCATGGTAAAAAATAGGCTTTAACTGGCGGTGTTAAGAAAAGCATATGAGAATAGGTATATTTTTTCTAAGGTTTTTATAAAATGTACTTTGGGATGTGAGTAATTTCTTAAGAGGATTGAGGTAATTTTCCAATGTAAAGGCTATAATGGAGAACAATTGAAACTGGAAAGGAACAAATACAGGATAGATTGGGGTAAAGTTTGTGAAAGGTAAGGCACAGAGGGCAAGGGCAGCATTCAAACAGATAATTATAGGAGAATTGAAACTGAGAGGCATAAGATTCTAAATGATTTTGTATAAATTATCAACAAACCTTACTAATCAATATAAAGCAGTTTTAAAAAAAGAAAGAAAAAGAAGAAAAACAACTTTTTTTCTCTTGGTAGAACCTAGGATTGTGTGTGACCCTTGAAGTTTGATGCCCAGTATAGAGGACAGACTAATAATATAGAATAATTGTAAGTGCAGGAAAGAGAAGGAGGCAAAGATTTATGAGTAGCAGTCAGCAATAGAATGGTTAATTTAGTCAGGATGAAAATGACAAAATGGCAAGGGCCAGGGAAAGGTAAAAAGTGATAATGGTAGTAATCTCATATACATATTGAAGAAGGCATTCTGGGATACTTGTGGAAATGTAATCTTTCAAAATTGCTGTGCCAAAGACAAACATTTTCCATCTGATATGTATGTGATGCACAATTTTTCTTCATTCCTTTATAATGTTGTATCATGTTTTGGTCTAAACACAACTTTAACATTTAGCTAAATGCTGCCTGATTTGATTCAACTTCTGGAACAGAACCACACCTAGTTGATGAGTACCAAAAGGATAAAACTGTGCAGTCACAGGTTGTTTTTTGTAGTTGGTCACTTTGGATCACAGTCTATGCATAGGCATGCGCACGGGTGTCCCTGGGCATACCCTTATCCCCACAGCACACCTATAGATTAAGACCGGCAGGGGAGATCTCAGGATCTCCCGTGTTGGCTCATGCAGAGCCGGCGTTATTCGAGCGCCGACTCTGCTCTAAGCCTCCATGGGCCGGTGGGGAGATCAAAGATCTCCCTCACCAACCCACAGGCATGGAGGGAGGCAGGAGAGGACCCGGGGAGCTCTTGCTCAGATCCTGTGAGAGTTCACTCACCACTGGACCACCAGGGTATTAACTAAACGGCCCCCCACGCCACGCCACCCCACACAATGCACACACACAAATACATTACCCTTACACACACAACACACGCACACTAGCAGCACTCTTACACACACAGCACCCACACACTAACACGCGGCGTGTGTGTTTGTGCTTTAGGGTGCACACCCTTATACAATAGGCTGTGCATGCAGTGCTTTAACAGACGTATTTGTCCAAATGATGATGTCTTTCTGATGTCATCTGTATGTTCTGCAAGGCATACTTGGAGAACTGTGCAAATATGATCTTTCAGAACTGTTGTGTCCAAGACATGTTCCAATCACTAAGAAGAATCATGGTTCTCTCATGGTATATATATATATAGTGCCTTGCAAAAGTAAGGCACTGTATATATACCCCCCCATGGCATTTTTCATATATTCAACCCCCTTGGCATTTTTTATGTTTTGTTACCTCACAACCTGGAATTAACATTGATTGTTTGAGGATTTGCATCATTTAATTTACAGAACATGCCCACAACTTTAGAAAAGATGTTCTATTTTTATTGTGAAGCAAACAATATAGGACAACATAACAGAAAAAGTCAATGTGCATAACTATTCACTCCCCTAAAGTCAATACTTTGTAGAGCCACCTTCTGCTGCAATCACAGCTCCAAGTCGCTTTGGATACGTCTCTATGAGCTTGCCACATCTTACCACTGGGATTTTTGCCCATTCCTCCTTGCAAAACTGCTCCAGCTCCTTCAAGTTGGATGGTTTCTGCTTGTGAACAGCAATCTTTAAGTATGACCACAGATTTTATATTGTTTTGAGGTCTGGGCTTTGACGAGGCCATTCCAACACATTTACATGTTCCCCCTTACATCACTCAAGTGTTGCTTTAGCAGTGTGTTTGGGGTCATTGTCCGGCTGGAAGGTGAACCTCCGTCCTAGCCTCAAATCACGCACAGAGTGGTACAGGTTTTGCTCAAGAATATCCCTGTATTTAGCACCATCCATCTTTCCCTCAACTATGACCAGTTTCCCAGTCCCAGCTGCTGAAAAACATCCCCACAGCATGATGCTTCCACCACCAGGTTTCACTGTGGGGATGGTGTATCTTTGGGTGATGTGATGTGTTGGGTTTGCGCCAGACATAGCGTTTACTTTGATGGACGAAAAGTTCAATTTTAGTCTCATCAGACCAGAGCACCTTTCTCCATACATTTTGGGAGTCTCCCACATGCTTTTTTGCAAACTCAAACTGTGCCATTTTGTTTTTTGTTGAAAGTAATGGCTTTCTTCTGGCCACTCTACTATAAAGCCCAACTTTATGAAGCGTACGGCTTATTGTCCTATGTACATATACTCCAGTCTCTGTTGTGGAACTCTGCAGCACCTTAGGTCTCTGTGCTGCCTCTCTTATTAATGCCCTCCTTGCCCGGTCCGTGAGTTTTGGTGGGTGGCCGTCTATTGGCAGGTTTGCTGTTGTGCCATGTTCTTTCCATTTGGTTATGCTAGATTTGATGGTGCTCCTGGGGATCATCAAAGATTTTGATTTTTTTCATAACCTAACCCTGACTTGTACTTCTCAACAACATTGTGCCTTACTTGTTTGGAGAGTTCCTTGGTCTTCATGGCAGTGTTTTGGTTAGTGGTGCCTCTTGCTTAGGTGTTGCAGCCTCTGGGGCCTTTCAGAAAGGTGTGTATATGTAATGATAAATCATGTGACACTTATATTGTACACAGGTGGACATCATTTCATTAATTATGTGACTTATAAAGGTAATTGGTTGGACCAGAGCTTTTTATGGTCTTTATAACAAAGGGGGTGAATACATATGCACATGCCAATTTCCTGTTTTCTATTTCTAAAAAAAATTGTTTTATATATATATATTTTTCTCATTTCACTTCACCAACTTAAAGGACCACTATAGTGCCAGGAAAACATACTATAGTGCCCTGAGGGTGCCCCCACCCTCAGGGTCCCCCTCCCGCCCGGCTCTGGAAAGGGGAAAGGGTTAAAAACTTACCTTTTTCCAGCGCTGGGCGAGGAGCTCTCCTCCTTCTCTCCTCCTCCGTTCCTCCTCCTGGGCTGAATGCGCACGCGTGGCAAGAGCTGCACGCGCATTCAGCCCGTCGCATAGGAAAGCATTTACAATGCTTTCCTATGGACGCTTGCGTGCTCTCACTGTGAAAATCACAGTGAGAAGCACGCAAGCGCCTCTAGTGGCCGTCAATGAGACAGCCACTAGAGGATTAGGGGGAAGGCTTAACCCATTCATAAACATAGCAGTTTCTCTGAAACTGCTATGTTTATAAAAAAAATGGGTTAACCCTAGAAGGACCTGGCACCCAGACCACTTCATTAAGCTGAAGTGGTCTGGGTGCCTAGAGTGGTCCTTTAAACTATTGTTTTCTGATCCATCACATAAAATTCAGATTAATAAAGCATTAAACTTAAGGCTGTAATGTAACAAAATAGGTAAAAAGTCAAGGGGGGGTGAATACTTTTGCAAGGCACTGTATATATATAGATATATATATATATATATATATATATATATATATATACAAAATGGAGAGATGACCAGAACTCATGGTTTTCCAGTGGTTAAAAGTTGTTTAATGTAAGTACATGTTAAAAAGGACCAACATTTCTGTCCACATCTGGGACTTTCATCAGGATCAGGAGTGCTGGTGAGTGCTGGTCATCTCTCCATTTTGCCTTCATTGTCTCCCCCAGACTGCAAGCACATAGTAATTATACTACAGAGCCCTGAGTGCAGGGATTTTGTGGAATATATATATATATATATATATATATATATACACACATTGAATACAATTTTAATAATATTAATGTCCTAGTAATACTGAGTAAACAACAGATTTGTGAAAGTTTTATCTCTGCAGCTTTATTAATGTAACACGGCGTGGTAAATCTGCTTTACTAACCTACCCTTGTTCTAAATAGACTGATATACAGCTATGCAGGCAATTTGGAAAGTAAACAACCTACCAGCAAGGTAAAAAGTCTCATTAATCAGAATGTGTGAATGCAGTGTGATGGTAATTTGCTTTGAACGTTATTTTTTAGATGTAAAAAAATAATCAGCCATTATTGGCCTCTGCATATTTAGCCTCCACAGGTGGCACTAATTCTTTCTTAGGAGTAAATATTACTGCAGTAGGAATTTACGGGAAGAGGCATTAGTGACAGTGGCAGCATTTTCAATGATGAATACAAAGATATGTTTTCTGCTAAAACAACAAAATTAATATAAATAAATGTAATAATCATTTTCAAATATCAACACTACTCATTCAGTTTCCCTGTGATTAAGTAAGGAATACTGAGGATTAGTGATGTCCCGAACGGTTTGCCGAATGGTTCGCCGAACGGTTCGCCACGGATGGCGAACATATGCGCTGTTCGGTCCGCCCCTATGTCATCATTGATTAAACTTTGACCCTGTACCTCACAGTCAGCAGACACATTCCAGCCAATCAGCAGCAGACCCTCCCTCCCAGACCCTCCCACCTCCTGGACAGCATCCATTTTACAATCATTGTGAAGCTGCATTCTTAGTGAGCTGTCCAGGACGTGGGAGGGTCTGGGAGGGAGGGTCTGCTGCTGATTGGCTAGAATGTGTCTGAAGACTGTGAGGTAAAGGGTCAAAGTTTACTCAATAATGACATAGGGGCGGACCGAACAGCGCATATGGTCGCCGTCCGTGGCGAACCGTTTGGCGAACCGTTCGGGACATCGGGATATGTTATTCAACTTTTTTAACCAATTCAAGGGTTATATTTCTTATATCCCTGGAGCTAATTCTTTCACCCTTTCCTCGCACCACTATATGTACAGAGGGTATTCTACAAGCCTTTTTATATAGCAAGGGTCAATATTCATAGTAGGGTTTGATGAGTCAATAACTTTTTTATTAATGAACCAATTTTAATAATATTACAATGAATGCTTAACGTATGAAGATTTGCTTGACTGGAAGAGGACGTCTCTTAAATATGTGCCTGGCAAAATCAGGCTCTTTTGGTGTCATTGTTCATAATGTTGGTTAATGTTTGAGGCTCTTGCGCTCATATTTCTGCACAGATATTCTCCTTGAGCTGCTCAATTGTACGCCGTTTGTTTATGCACACTCGCTCCTTCAGATATCCCCACTTTATGTACTCAGTAGCAGAAAGGTTTGGAGAAAGTGGTGGCTTATATTGAAGTGGCAGTGGTAAGCATTAAAATAATGGGCCTGCCATTTTGAAAATAAAATTTGCTTTGTGAAATTACCCATGATGACTATCCCACGGCTCGATTATAATGTGTTGCTGCAAATAAGAAATTGAGCTACTAACAAATAAGTAATTTACCTGTTAAACACTAGTCTGAATGTTGGTCCACCGTGTATTACACAAGATGGTTAAATTATTGCAATTGTTTTAAGCACCATAAAAAGGTAATGCCATGTGGAATAATATGTTTTACATCAAATTTCATTATTGTACAAAAGTGTTATTCCTGTACTTATGCAGCCACCATGAGATTGACTATGTTCCAGTGAAGTGAGTATGTGATTACTCAAAGTGGTCAAACATCAAAATGTGCAAAAAACAATGATATGGGGCACTACTAATCCACTCCTGATCTAGGCACTTGTGTCATAGGTAAGGTTCTTGTTTCCATAAATCTTTTAAAAACTACAAATAAATGAAGTCATCAGCACTCAGCAATTATTTATTTATATAGCACAAGTAGTTGTATATTTTTTTTTTTTTTTTTGTTGCATGACTCTTTATATTTTACAGGGGGATATGATAGAAACATTTAAATACATAGAGATAATCTAAACACAGGAAAAGAAAAGAGTATATTTAAAAGAAGAATAACGACCCCAACAATAGGACATAATCTTAAATTAGAGGGGCAAAGGTTTAAAAATAATATCAGAAAGTGTTACTTTACAGAGAGGGCAGTGGACAGATGGAATAGTCTTCCAGCTGAAGTGGTAGAGGTAAACACAGTGAAGGAGTTTAAGCATGCGTGGGATAGGCATAAGGCTATCCTAACTATAAGATAAGGCCAGGGATTAATAAAAGTATTTAGAAAATTGGTCAGACTAGATGGGCCAAATGGTTCTTATCTGCTGTCACATTCTATGTTTCTATATTTTGACATGGATTGGGAATCACTTAATTTGGGCTTGAAGAAGGCAGGAGACCAGTAATTTGGAACTATTGATATAAGTGATTTGCAGAGAAATATAAAAAAGAGAAAATATATATAAATTATAACTTTATTCACTAAAGTGTGAGTTGTCAGGAGTTCAAAGTAAATAAAAAATCATAGACCAAATGGACCAATGAAAAAAATCCCCAAATTATGAAGAAGGTGCTCACAAATAATGTACAATGTATAGTTTTTTTCATATTGGATAATTACAGTTTTTTTCCAGCAAAATTACAAAGCAAATGTCTTCATTTAAAATGTATACAACTCTTTTCTTTTTGAATAATATCATTGACCTTGATTCCTACAGTCCAATACAGATATTGCATGTTTTTTAATGTTTTGCATTTTTAAGCAGCTATGTAATTATGAGATAATTTCTTATTCTTGGTGTGATTCAATGTAAAAGTGGAATGAAGAAAAAAAACATAAATACTGTACAGAGTCAAGGCAACGCATGCAGCTGCAAAAGAAGAAAAGGTCCATCAGTAGCACAGAGACTTTGCCTATTAAACTTAAGCCTGTCAGACATGCTGTATAAGGAAACTGTTATTTCATACTGAGATAAACACCTGGAGACTTAATGAAAGGGAATTATATGCAAAGACATGTGTGGAATAGTTATTCTTTTTGTTAAAGCATGGTCTATGCAGGTTGTGTTGAATGTAACCCTATCTAATCCCTGGTTCCGTAAGCATGGTGAGACTCAGATATACAATAGGCTGAAACGTCAATTTAATATTGTACATTGCAACCAATACCCACAAATATACCCTAAGGGTAATGGTCTTTTTACATGACAATAAATATAACAATATACATTTTCTGAATACTTGGAGAAGTTTGCATGGATAACTAATGATTTATTTTGTTGGGTCAATATGGAAAGCAAATTATTATGTGTACATCTAGAAGTGGTCAATGACAAGATATCATTGCATTTTTCAAAAAATCCTATTTATTTTGATTGTATAATATTATATCTGTGTCTACATTGATACTTGATAAAGTAATTGGCCCCTTATTTTTTGAATGCACTAAAGTGATGATGCATATTCCATGCAATATGGTGCATATTTTTTCTCTAAACTGCAACTAGATAAAAGAATTACAGATCTTAGGTAAAAATAGTCTGATATGAAAAAAAAGCAACCAGGGCCGGCACTTCTTATAGGCAAACTAGGCGGTCGCCTAGGGCGCTGCTTAATGGGGGCACCAGCCCTGGCTTTATGTTTGTGCCACGGCCGCCCCACCATCAACTTAGATTATTCTGAGCAGGGGCGGCTCTAGACTTTGCGAGGCCTTAGGCAAAACTGGGGGGCTAGATGATGGTGTTAACACTATAGGTTCAGGAATACATGTAGTTGCACTGGTGACTATAGTGTCCCTTTAAGGAATATGTTCAGGCCTGTTCTGTTTGTGCAGTTATGTGCAGGTACGTCATAAACTTCCATGTGGATTGTTGCATCCACTTCCTGTACCTAGTGTTCCATGGTTCCATTTGTCTATGGATTTCATCATAGAACTTCCTAGTTTTAATGGCTATACCACCATCCTTATGGTGATTGACCGCTTTTCCAAGATGACTCATTTTGTTCCACTCAAAAAATTGCCATCCTCTCAAGACCATCCTCTTATTTTTATACGAGAAATTGTCTGACTACATGGCATTCCTCACAATATTGTATCTGACAGAGGTTCTCAGTTTGTGTCCCGGTTTTGGAGGGCTTTCAATAAACAGTTGGGCATTGAATTGTCATTTTCTTCCTCTTACCATCCCCAAACTAATGGCATGACTGAGAGGGCTAACCAGTCATTAGAATTGTATTTGCATATTGTTAATAGCACTCAAGATAATTGGGCCGAATTACTACCCTGGGCCGAGTTTGCTAGGAACAATGCTAACCATGACTCATCTGGACATAGTCCATTCTTTGTTAATAACGGTCATCACCCTACTGTTCTGCTGGGTGTTTTCTCTGACACAGCTATCCCTGCTTTGGATGATCACCTTGCTTCTATTCGTGATACTTGGACCAAAGTTCACTCCTCTCTCAAAACTGCAGCTGATCGTTTCAAATTTTATGCTGATAAGCGGCGGGGTGCCAATCCTGTTTACCAAGTGGGTGAGAGGGTGTGGTTATCATCGTGCAACGTCAGACTGAAAGTTCCTAGCATGAAGTTTGCCCCCAGATTCCTTGGTCCATTTCGTATCCTTTAAAAAATCAATCGTGTTTCATATTCTCTGTCTCTCCCTGCCTTCTTATGTATTCCTAATACCTTTCATGTTTCTTTGCTCAAACCGCTCCTTTGCAATAGATATAGTGTCCCAAGTGTTTCTCCTGCTCCGTTGGTTGTTTCTGGACAGGAAGAGTATGAAGTCTCTTCCGTAATTGATTACAGGTTTTTTCACAGTTCCTTGCAGTATTTGGCTGATTGGAGGGGGTATGGGTCTGCCGAACGAAGATTTGTTATTTCCACACCAAGTTTCCCCTCAAATCTGGTCATGCCCGCCCGGTGGGCGGTCTTCAGGTGGGGTGTAATGTCACATGTTCATCCTCACCTTGTGGTGTCACTGGGGATAACTACCTTCTGAGCATTGGTGGAGATGCTGGCCGGCAGGCCTGTGCCGATGTGTCTGACTCCTGTGGCATATTGAAAGATGCTGGCCACTTCGGACCTATACCAAATTATAACCCCACGTCCACCCACGGTATTGACTACGTCAAAATGCGTATGGTGTGACGCATAGGATGCGCATGCACGTTCTGGGGTCAGAGGCCGGCCACGGCCAATTGGATTTAAAAAAGACTTATTTAAACTCCTTTCTTGCCATTCCTCATTGCCCTGTCATGGTTTGCCTTAGTGGTTGTCCGAAAGTGTGTTCCTTGTGTGTTTACTTCTGGTTATTGACTTTGGCTTTGTTTGACTTCCCTGTTTTCTGATACCCTTGACTTTTGGCTTTACCTCATCGTTGTGTCTCATTCTGTGTCCTCGACCTTGGCAAGTATTCTGACTATTCTCTGGTACGTTAAGTCCGGCCATTCTAGGCCCGGTAAGACCTTTAGTCCTAGATGTAATACAGTTCTGCGTGCTGGATCAACTAGTATCCTGACAGCTATAGAGCCTTTATCAAACTCATTTCTTCACACAGCACGTCAATCCCTGTGACCCACATATGAAGTAAGTGATTATATAAAACAATAAGGCATTGAATAGAAAAATGTCCACATTTTAATTTTGAGGAGTTATAACTTTTGTATTTGGTCTCAGATAATTTGCTAGACCCTGGCCCCTCAGTCATATCTCATGTTGAGAAACTATCATCCACATCTGGTAGACAGAGAATGGAGACTTCTTTCTTTGCATCCTGTTTAAATATCGAAGTAAGGAAATATATTATGTAACAAATGCAAACTATTAGTTATAATTATGTAGGCATTCGCAACCAAATCCACTTCAGTAAACTCTATATGACTTTTTTCCTGTTTAATTCTACAAGTGATAACATTACCCATTATTGCTGTATTAAAAGGGCTAACATTTATATACCAGTCTTGACTGATTCGTAACCATAATCATTTATGCTTTTATACTAACCAAGCTTACTACAACCTTGTATGCCTCAAATTTCACCTCCAATGGAAGAAGGTGCGTGAGGAGAAAAATATATTCCTTCATTTAGTTAACTAAATGTCTATGAGAGGCTCATTTTACTTTTTTTTTGTCAGTGATTATTATTGTATCGCTTTTAGACTAATGCAGATAAATAAAAAGCATCACTCCCCCTGCTTTATGTTTAGGTTTTGACCCTATTAGCTGTTTAGCCTCTCAGCAGCATCTCCAGTCATCAGTAAAGGACAAATTAAAACAGGTATAATCATATCTGTGTGTAACACATACTTATTATTAGCCCTCATAATGCAAAACAGATTTTATTTATTTTTGCAGCAAAAACAGGGGGATGTCACCCCACCTGCCCATACAGAGAAGCCTCCACTGAAAGAGATATTAAGTTATAATACACGTTGATTCTGAAATTATGACACGACTAACTGCTAAACTGAAGATAAATGAAACCATACGAATCATTGTTATAGGGTGAAAGTAGAATTATCATTCAGCAGCACAAAGGAAAAATAAAATAGAAATACTGAGAAAACTCAAAGAGAAAAGTGATAGTCTAATTTTAATTTTGACCAATGGACATCCTCTAAAAAAATATCTATTTTTGCAATTGATGCATAGATGTACGCAAAAAAAAAAAAAGGTTCATTATTCAGAAGTTTTTTTTAATACTTAACTATTTATGTATGCCACAAGATTGGTTAGATCACTGCCTACAAAAATGTATTGTGCTGTAGGAGAAAAATCTATTTTGAACTATATCTACAATATTCATGTGAATCAAAGTAAGAAAGGAACTGAAATAATTAATATAAAGGATAATAGAAAAGCAGGGAAACTAACTAATCTATATTATGCAGAGAGGCATACATACAGTGGCCTATAATTATTGGATAACTGCATTCGGTAGAACAAGGGAAGGAGATGAGCAGAAACATTGTGTCATCAACTACCTAGGATGTGTTGCTAAGGCACTCGGTGTCAAAGTAGGATTGATTTCTCTTAATGTCCCACTGACACGACTTTCAGGGAGACTAGATTTCAACGGCTCACACCTTTAACCCTTTCACCCTGACTTTTAAAGCCTCAGCACACAGCAGTAATTGGGTAGCTACGCCATAATCCCTTTCTACTGAACTAGAGAAGAAGGCGATTTTTTGACAGTTTTCCAACTAGTAATGCAATAGAATGTAGAAAACTAAACCTTTAAAACAAAGATCAGCATCAGAACCAACAACTCTAAGCCAAGTAATATAATAGTGATTCTCTGGAAGCGCAGTTGCACTGCATGGAATATTTATGCAGCAAATAACATGCCCTTGTTTTTGGAACTGAGGTTTTTCTCCCTAAGATGTGAAATGCAGTATCTCCACCTTAACATTAGTAACAGTTTTATTTATGTTATTTTTTTTTTATTATTCAAAGTTTTTATTCTTTTCGTTTTTTAATCACAAGGATACAATGTTCACATGAAAATGTACAATGCTTAACAAATTGGAAAAATATATAATTCAATGCGTAGTTTGCGAGTTTAAGATACATGCATGTCAGTTCATACAACCAGCACCTTTAATTAAGAGCCAAAAGCGCTTCTGCTGTATTATCCATACAGCAACAGTGTGTGGTAGAAATTGGCTGCAGTAAGCAGTGTTGGTGAACTGCAGAGTTCTAGGTAGAAGTTGTAGTGAATCAAAAAAATGAACAGTCAAAGAAAAAGAAAAAAAAACCTTATAGCTAACAGGGAAACTCAAACTTAGGCCTCATTACGTCCATACCTGCTCGGTAAGTAATGGGTTAGGTGGGGAAGTCTGCGGTCAATGGGTTGGTTTGCGTTGTGGTAGGGAGGTCAGTCACTAGGTAGCTTTTCTGTTTGGGAGGGTTTGCCATATACATCTTCCCATCCCGCCCATGATATATAAAACCACAATCTTTTTTCATCCCGTGGTTTTCCATTAAGTTGCTATTAGGTTGCGTGCAGCTAGTATCATTATGACCAAGACTGGATAATATTTGTAACGAATCACCTGGCACCCCGACTGGGTACCTCCGTTGAAGGATGCTCCTAGTGCTTCCTGAGGGCTCCAAGCACTCCAGCCAACGCTTCCTGAGGGCTCCAAGCACTCCAGCCAACACCATAACCACCGTAGACTCCTCCAGAGAGCAAGGCAGGAACAAGCTCTTACAAGAGCTTAGTAGTGATTTAGCAAGGGAGTATGACAAGCATAGCAATCCCTGGTAGCAGATTCCCCCAATAAGAGACGGTACTCCAAATTGAGGGTGAAGTAGAACTCAGGTTTTTAATGACACACACTCTGCTTTTATGCAATTCTCTCGTGCAAGGGAGACGCCCACAGACAATTATGAATTACCCAATCACACACTGGTTACATCCAAAACATCTCCTCCCCTTAGCCTGAGAGGTAACACAATTATCCGTACAGTTTAAAACATACTTTTTACCCAACTTTCATAACTCTAAAACTATACATCCAATATTAATAAATAAGTCACATATGATTAATCAGCATATTTTAAATACAAACATACCAAAACATACCCAAAAATCATTCAAATCCGTTCAGCCGTTCGGGAGATAGATATAAGTCAAGTTTGACAGACCACAAGCACATTTTCATGCCCAAAACAGTTCCAGAGTATCAGGCTGCCTGCATGCTTCCACTTCTGGGTGGTCCGCCTGTGTGGTACTTGGTTCAGTAAGCCCCATTTACTGAACCAAGTGGAAGAAAGCCAGGAACACAGTATATTAACAGTCTGTGGACACTGGGGGCAAAGTCTTCAAGTGGCATTGTCTCAAATAAGTCTGGGGACACTGGGAACACCGCCGTAAAAGGGCATTGTTCCCAAAAGCCACTGTATGTCCCCAGATGGTTCTTAAAGGGCCAGCAGCAGCATAATAAAAAACAATATGCCCAAATACTGTATTTAAAGGGCCAAATCTCCCAGGGGCCATAGTCAGCAGGCAGGAGACGGGCAAACAGGCTTCTCCAATGCCCAGTGGCGAGGTTGGTTTCGCCACAATATTGATGGAAGCGCTTAGGAAATATCAGGAAGAGACATGTGTTAGGCTCTAGAGGTAATGCCCAAGGAAATGAGAAGCAATTGTACCCCTCTCCAAAGCGGTCTGATTCCCGCACAGGTCCACCAAATGTGCAACATTGTGCCTGTTTCTATACCACATCTACAACACCACGGAGAAACATTTGGATTTGTATTTAAAGGGCCAAATCTCCCACTATGGAAAAAAAATGGGGGTTTAGTTACATTATACTCCCATACCCTCTGTATGGGAGTAGCAACATTAGAAAGGGTAGTTAGTGAGTGGAGCCAGTCAGGCTCCGATAGTGAGTATTTACACTTCTCTTCCCTCTGCGCTTTGTAAGCCGGCTTATGTTCTGGCAAGAGTTTCAGCCATACCCTATAGCTCAAGGAAAGGGTTTTTTGTTTCAGAGGCACAAACCGGCATGTATCCACCAGGAGAAGGGGGGTGAGTCTATCTGGGTCTTGTGAATTTGTATGTAGTCCAGTGTGTGTGTGTTAAGTATACTCTTAAGTTGTATGAAGGCAAATGTGTCCTGATCTGAGATTTTGTATTTGTGCTGTAAGATCTGGAAGGACAGCATTTCTCCATTATTATAAAACTCTCTCACTCGCTGATACCCCTAGAGGTCCATGTGTCCAACAGAAACCATGGGAACACTGTTTGCAGACCCGTCAATGGTACGTCGGCTGGGAATTGGTTATGACATTCCAGTGATGTATGAAAGCATAGCAACAGTACATGTAATCTAGCAATGAACCCCATCTGGGCTGAACCCCCTCCATGTCAGTCCACTGTAAGGTGCCCTTCGAAGTACCCCTTGTCACGTATTCATCTGCTTATAAAAAGCAGGAAAAAGTTGTGCAGAGCAGCAACCAAATCCACAGAAGGGTTAATGCTGAGCAGCAATTATGCAAATGGGAACCTGGTAACTGCCTTTGGGGTCAAAGGCCGGTTACAGCCTATCAGATCTAGAGGAGGGGTATTTAGGCCCACTTCTCATCCTGCTCAGTGCCCTGTTGTGGTTTCCCTTGTGGTTGTCCGAGAGCGCGTTCCTGATTCAAGTTTCTTCTGGTTTTTGACTTTGGCTTTGATTTTGACTTCCCTGTATTCTGTATCCCTGACTTCTGGCTTTCTCTTATAGTTGTGTCTCTTTCTGTATCCCCTGACCTCGGCAAGTATCCTGACTATTCTTTGGTCCGGCCATTCTAAGGCCCGGTAATACATTACCTATTTGTCATCTGTGTGACACAATTCTACGTGCTGGATCAACTAGTAATCCTGACACCCCTGAAGCTAAAATAGTTGCTTTATAATAAAGCCATATGTTGGGCAAATCTTACTCCCCCAAATTTAGTGGGGTTTTATAACGGTAGAAGTGCTATTCTAGGTTTATATTTGTCCCATATGAAGAAGGTACAAATTGCTTGGAGAGCTTTGCATAGAGAGGTCAGTACCATTATGGGGATCATTCTAAAAATATAGATCAGTTTAGGTAGGATCATCATCTTATACGTGGTGACTCTCCCTAACCATGACGTATGGATGTGTTTCCATTTGTCCAATTCCTGAAGGCAAGTCTGCCTTAAGGGGGTATAATTTTATTTCACTACATTGGTCAGAGAGGTGGCTTTTTTAACTCCTAGATATACCAGGAAAGTTGTCCTCCAGTCGAATGCATATTTATCTTGGAGATTGTCGGTAAGTTGGCGTGGCAGTCTAACAGGTACGGCTTGTGTCTTTTCACAGTTTAATTTATAATAGGATATTTTCCCAAATGCATCTAACAAGGAAAACAGGGGTGGAAGTGATTTATCGGGGTCAGACAAGGCTATGAACACATCATCAGCAAAAAGCGCTAAACAGTACTCCGTATCTTGGATATGGATACCTGAAATCTCAACGTGGGCTCTAATTTTAGTGGCCAGTGGGTCGAAGTAAATAATATACAATAGGGGCTAACCCTAGCGGGTGCCATTGGTTATCTTAGATTCAGTAGACAAGAAACCTGCTTGTGACACCTTAGTTGCTCTCCGGTATAAAGCCATAATACCCTGGATCAGTGCTGCAGGGAAATTAAATTACTCTAGTACTTTGTTCATGAATTGCCAGTTTAACCCACAAAAGCCTTTTCTGCATCCAGCACCAGGAAAATGCCCCCGACATTGGTCCGCTCCATCTCCGCCAAAATGTTCAGTACCTTCCTGGATTTATCAGAGCCCTGGTGTCCTTTAATAAAACCAGATTGATCATTATGGACCAGTTTTGGTAGCAGCGGTGCTATCCTATTACTAAGGAGTTTCGCGTACAATTTAGCGTCACAGTTCAAAAGGGAAATAGGTCTAAAATTCCTGCAATGGGTTGTATTTTTACCTGGCTCGGGAAGTGTGGAGATGTGTGCTAATAACATTTCCACAGGGAGGGCACTCTGTGAATAACAATGATTAAAAACTATGTGTAGTCGGGTTGATAAGATGTCAGAGAAGGTTTGATAGTATTTGTTATTGAGTCCATCAGGTCCAGGGGTTTTGTGTGTTGGCAGTTGCACCAGCAGTATCTCTGTCAGTTCAAATGGTCTCGTAAGCTGGGTTCTATCCACTTCTGCCAGTGCAGGGAGACAGTGTGTCTAAAAATCTATCTATGTCCAGGGTATTGGGTGCGGGAGTTGTCTGCTCATCTAGGAGATTATTCAAGTTACCATAGAAATGTGCAAATTAATTTACAATGTCCTGAGGGTTAAGAATTTTCCGCTTGCCAGATCCTTCTAGGTAAGTGATTCTGGAGGTGACCATTCTAGCCTTCAGTCGTGATGCCAATAGGGCTCCAGATTTATTCCCCATTGCAAAGAATTTATATTTCATGGCGGTAAGAGAAATGCCATTTTTGCTAATTAAAGGTCTCTGAGTTCTGATTGTAATGCAAGAAGTTTGGAGTTGGTACTAGGTGTTGGGTTGTGTTTGTTAGCGTGAGTCATTGCCGCCAGTTCCGTGATGATAGAGGTGTATTTAGCCTCTTGTTCTTTCTTCACATGACTAGCATGTTTAATGAATGTCCCTCTGATATATGGGAAAACCATATGTTCTCAATTGTGGAATCTGGAGGGGTGAGGGTGTTGAGAGTAAAGTATGATTGTAGCTCTTCTCTAATTTGGGAAACTATGGAAGGGTTTGTTGGTAGATGCTCATTAAGTCTCCATGAGCCTTTGCCTTTATTGGAGTGAAAAAGTGATGGGGGCATGGTCCGACCAAGAAAGTAAACAAATAGTGTTTTGGGTTATTTTGGGTAGAGATGTCGAGTGTATGAGGAAACTATCGATGCGTGAATAGCTGTTGTGTGCTGTAGGGTGATACGTGAAATCACGTTCAGTTGGGTGAAGTACCCGCCATGGATCCACAAAATTGTGGGCAATTAGAGTCTGTTGTATGCATGAGGAGGCATATTTCATTTTGCAAAGTGTTTGAGACCTTAGTAGTTTAAGTGTAGAGGAGTCTAATGCACTATCAAGCAAGAAGTTAGTGTTACCTCCAATAATCACTTCCCCCGAACTTGTACATTTGGGACAATGCAAGAATAGTATTCATAAATAACAGTGTATTCTCATTTGGACCATAAACATTGATCAACGTATATGGGTTGTTGTTAATATGGCACTGTAGTATCATATATCTCCCTTTTTTTAATGTATTAGTGCAAAAAAAAACTCCCTTGTAGTGATGTCCCGAACTGTTCGCCAAACGGTTCGCGAACGGTTCGCCACGGTTCCCCGTGAATGGTTCGCGCGGACTCCAGTTAGCTGACACATTCCAGCCAATCAGCAGCAGACCCTCCCTCCCAGACCCTCCCACCTCCTGGACAGATCACTAAGATGGATGCTTTCCAGTAGGTGGGAGGGTCTGGGAGGGAGGGTCTGCTGCTGATTGGCTGGAATGTGTCAGCTGACTGGAGTCCGTGGCGAACCGTTTGTGGCGAACCGTTCGCAAACCGTTCGGCGAACAGTTCGGGACATCACTACTCCCTTTCTTATTAACGTGGACACACCACATTTCTTTTTCTTGAAATAAGAATGGTAATCATGAGGGAACAATTGGGACACATATGTGGGCTTGTCTCCCCACCTAATATGGGTTTCTTGGAAAAAGCATACATGGGCGTCATGATTTTTAGCTTCTTTCAAGGCCAAGCACCACTTGTAGGGTGAATTAAGCCCTTTGGCATTCAGGGAAAATAAATGAAGTACCATGGTTGGGCATTGGCGTGACTGTGGTAATCAGTGTAACAACAGTCTTTAGTAGTAGGGCAGAGTTGGTTGAATCCAGCCAACCCTCCAGTAGCCAAGCCAGGATCCACATGGGTCGACAGCATGGCAACGTTTTCTGAGAATGAAAAGGGCATATCGAAATGAAGGAGTGAACATAATATCCCAGCTAATATTAAATACATTATTGACATCTAGGTCGGGTGTATAAGGCCTGAAGTTAAAATAAAGAAAAAAGATAAAAGTATAAAAAGCATACTGTAAAAACTGAAAGGAACAACTATTTACAGAATTCTGTGCGCTAGGGAATAGCATTGTTTAGTGGGAAAACAGATTTCTTAAGTGGCTTAGCGTGGGATGAAGCCCCTGTGGGGGAGTAACCAAAATGAAAGAGAAAGCAACCTAATCGCATCCTGGTGACGGCTTATGCTGAGGCATACAACCGGTTAGAGATAAATCTAGCATTATAAGGTTTAAACAGAAACATAAAATCTTACGAATGTAGGTTAACATAAGTAAGGCAATCCACAGGAGTGGAAAGTAGAGGAACAGCTCATTTAGTCAGATCAGCGTTCAGGTGTGGGTTGTAGCCATAAACCAGTCCTTGGTAAGATTTTTAGGAAACTTGGGTTTGGTGCCAGTTGATGTACCCTCTTCTTCCAAGATGGCTGCCACCTCGTGGTTGTCCATAGGAATTGCGGCTGCCCAGACAATTGCGGCCCCGTTCCAAGGTATTAATAGGTGTTAACAAGCTCCCGGGTGGTCTCTGGTTCGTGCGGCTGGTCAGTTTCCCGAACTAAATATAAAATCCCATGAACCAAGTATGTTCACATAGTTTTTGAAAGGGCCAATAGTCTTTTGGTAAGAAGCTGGCCAGCAGGCCCCTCAAAGAACACGTGACGAGGCTCAGTTCGTCACAGCGGTCTTTTACTGTTTAATAATGCACTCTGATGATGGTGTCCCTCGGCACGGCCGCCAGAAGGTGTTTGGGGTTCGAGAGCCTATGAATTCAGTCAAGCAGGGGTTCTGCTGGTTCCAAGGTGGGTATTAAGATCTGAAACAGTTCTGTAACATACCGTGCTAGCTCTTGCAGCTTAATTGTCTCCCAGATTTCCCGGATCCTGATATTATTGCGCCGGTCTCTATCCTCGTGGTCAGCTGATTTTTCCTCCATTTTCTGTAGTTTACATCCATTGAAGTATGAGCTTGAACAAGAGAGTTGTGAGCCTCGACTATTTCCTCAGTCCTGTCCTCCAACCAGGCAGTACAGTGCCTTGCAAAAGTATTCACCCCCTTGGCATTTTTCGTGTTTTGTTGCCTCACAACCTGAAATTAACATGGATTGTTTGAGGATTTGCATCATTTAATTTACAGAACATGCACACAACTTTGAAGATTTTTTTCATCTTTTTTATTGTGAAGCAAACAACAAATAAGACAAAATAACAGAAAAAGACAATGTGCATAACTATTCACCCCCCTAAAGTCAATACTTTGTAGAGCCACCTTTTGCGGCAATCACAGCTCCAAGTCGCTTTGGATCTATGAGCTTGCCACATCTTACCACTGGGATTTTTGCCCATTCCTCCTTGCAAAACTGTTCCAGCTCCTTCAAGTTGGATGGTTTGCGCTTGTGAACAGCAATCTTTAAGTCTGACCACAGATTTTCTATTGGATTGAGGTTTGGGCTTTGACTAGGCCATTCCAACACATTTTCATGTTCCCCCTTAAACCACTCAAGTGTTGCTTTAGCAGTGTGTTTGGGGTCATTGTCCTGCTGGAAGATGAACCTCCGTCCTAGCCTCAAATCACGCACAGGTTGGTACAGGTTTTGCTCAAGAATATCCCTGTATTTAGCACCATCCATCTTTCCCTCAACTATGACCAGTTTCCCAGTCCTGGCTGCTGAAAAACATCCCCACAGCATGATGCTTCCACCACCAGGTTTCACTGTGGGGATGGTGTTCTTTGGGGGATGTGATGTGTTGGGTTTGCGCCAAACATAGCGTTTTCTTTGATGGACGAAAAGTTACATTTTAGTCTCATCAGATCAGAGCACCTTCCACCATACATTTTGGGAGTCTCCTACATGCTTTTTCGCAAACTCAAATGTGCCATTTTGTTTTTTGCTGAAAGTAATGGCTTTCTTCTGGCCACTCTGAGATAAAGCCCAACTTTATGAAGTGTACGGCTTATTGCCGTCCTACGTACAGATACTCCAGTCTCTGTTGCGGAACTCTGAATCTCCTCCAGAGTTACCTTAGGTCTCTGTGCTGCCTCTCTGATTAATGCCCTCCTTGCCCGTTCCGTGAGTTTTGGTGGGCGGCCGTCACTTGGCAGGTTTGCTGTTGTGCCATGTTCTTTCCATTTGGTTATGATAGATTTGATGGTGCTCCTGGGGATCATCAAAAATTTGGATATTTTTTCATAACCTAACCCTTACTTGTACTTCTCAACAACATTGTCCCTTACTTGTTTGGAGAGTTCCTTGGTCTTCATGGCAGTGTTTGGTTAGTGGTGCCTCTTTGCTTAGGTGTTGCAGCCTCTGGGGCCTTTTAAAAAAGGTGTGCATATGTAATGACAGATCATGTGACACTTAGATTGCACACAGGTGGACATCATTTCACTAATTATATGACTTCTGAAGGTAATTGGATGCACCAGAGCTTTTTATGGTCTTCATAACAAATGGGGTGAATACTTACGCAGATGCCAATTTTCTGTTTTCTATTTAAAAAAAAAAAAATGTTATGTAGATATTTTTCTCATTTCACTTCACCAACTTAGACTATTGTGTTTGTATCCATCACATAAAATTCAGATTACTAAAACATTGAATTTAAGGCTGTAATGCAACAAAATAGGTAAAAAGTCAAGTGGGTGAATACTTTTGCAAGGCACTGTACGTTCGCCTATGGCGTGGATGTCTGATCTGATATCAGAGGACACCTTGTGTAGCTCAGTTTGTAGTGAATGTTTTAGTTCTCGGAGCATACGTTGCACCGAGATATCTGTGGCCAGACTAGCCGTTTGTGTGGCCATAGGGGCAGTATCACTCACATCCGAGCAAGAGGGCAGCAAGTCAGGCTGTTCTATGCCATCTTGGATGGTAGGCCTCGTTGATGCTGGTTGGAGCTGTAGAGTTTTCTGTTGGTTTTTTGGGGCAGATTTCCTAGCCATTGTGTGCTAGGAAATATAATGGTCTGTTTTGGGCTGTAAGTACCTATTTTTCGCTGTAGCAGGCTGTAATTGCCATTGGCCGGAAGAGCTCTCAGCTCACGCGTCTGCTCTCCTGCCAGGTCACACCCCCCACAGTTTTATTTTTTATTTGCAAAGTATCATATAATCTGCAGCACAATACAAATGGAGAATAAACACATAATATATGAGAAATTTGAAAGACCTACATTTTTACTTCTGTTTAGGCAGTGTGATTATTTAAAAAATGCACAAAAGCTGGAATGCCTATTTTTGCCCTCGTGGTAACATAAATACAATTTTTTTATTTCTATTTTGTGAAATACAGCCTGTCATGAGATTCTGTTACATTTTTGCATGATACCAATAGATTTTATAGACATGTTCATCTATACAGCTTGCGCATGTCCTATCCCCGCTCGCTTCACCACCGCCATTCTGAGGGAAGAGCCTTCCCAAAGAGAGGTAGTCCCCAGGGGACACCTTATGCCCACAAAGGTGGTCTAATGGAAGCACTGGTATAGTTGGAGAGTACGTGAGTATTCTTTAAAAATGGATGAAGCTAGATTATATCATATGAAAGGTTAAGTAGTCATTTAGTTAATTGTGTCTAGTTAATGCTTTAAACTGGACTGCAGGTACACTTTAACACCAGACAGCACCAGGAGATGGGCAGAGTTCTAGAACAGGCTGTATTTTGGCTAAAAGATATGTTTTTAAAAATATCTTTTATATTACTTTCATACAAGAGAACCACAAATATTAAAATGTTTCCTAAATTTATTTCAAATTTGACTACAAAATACTCATTTACAGTGCACTCCACTAATATTGGCACTTGGTAAATATGAGCAAAAAAGCTGTAAATTGTCTTTATTGTTTAATCTTTTATACAAAAATACTCTGCTCTCATGTATATAATCAAAATCTCATGGATATCAAATAATTGCAAACACAACAGAAAAAAACAAAAACCTTTTTAAATATGTGTGTGGCACAGTTATTGGCACAGTATATACAAAAACAATATAGCAAGCACTCAACTGTCAGAGTTTAATTTGTCAATCATGTAGTAATAAAAGTGCCTGTGTCCCTTACAGGTTGACAAATACCATAAAACAAATAAACCCATAGCACACTAAAAAAGTACTGCACAAAAGGTTTTTAGTCACATAATGCATTAGTAAACACATACAGATAGTAAAGTGCAAACATGCCGATTATTCGCCTTGCAAATAACAACATAAATTAGGCAAATAAAGTGCTCAATGCCTTAACCCAAGTGTAACAACAGATATACTGACCCAAGCTGCAGACGACAGTACCCCAATGTTTCGGCACTATGCCTTACTCAGAGGGAATCTGGAACTAACATAGTCCTGTTCCTATTTACAAAGCCCCATCAAAGTGTCTTAAGTGAAATAATTAAAAAACAGGTGAAGGAGAAGGAGGATGTTCCCTATAGCCGATATCTACCGATTCCATGCATTTCCACCCATGACTTCTGCAATCCGCCCGTGACGTCATCATGTATGCAAGGGCAGCGTGTGACTTCATCACGCAGTGTAACTATGTGTCGACGGCTGCCAGGGCCGGTTTAGAAGGGGAGGGAATGGGCTACAAGGGCTATCAGGACCAACAATACAATAAGCCATAAGGTCCAAAATTTTCAGAAAAACTAAACACAACACTAACCTCCTCAAGTACTATTTTATCAAAGTAATGATGAATAACATCAATCTCTCTGCTTATCTAAGTCTATACCTGTATAAACAGCAATATCAGAACACAATAATACAATGACTGAAAACAAGATACACCTTCTTTTGGGAGGGGTGTATATACAAAAAAGTGCTTAAGTGAATAAGCAACAGCAGCTCTGCATATTTGTGTGGAATATCCTCTCAACCACACCCAAAATACAAAATCTGTAAAGTGGTATACGTAAAACCTACACCTTAGGTGGAGCACTAATATATATATGTAAATGGGGTGAACGTAGCCTACATTACCTAGTTAATATCTTTGGCTTGTGGTACATATAAAAGATAAAAATAGATACAATGTAGTGCAGATGATATTCAAAATTGTATAGAATAAATGGTAGAGAAGTAGGATCACTCACATTTAACAGAGCATGTATATAGATACTGGATCCATTACTGGACTTTTATGCTTTTAGGGCAGCATCATACCTCTTGTCCACTTTGAAGTTCTGTCAGAGAAAAAGCAAAGGAGGAAAGGGAACCAATGTGTAGTCTAAGTTAAAACAGGTAAAAAGGTGAAATAGGTATAGTGCACACCTTGTTCAGTCCTGGCTGAATAATACAGTAATACAATAACTGCATATAAGAACTATTTAAGACATATGAATACAAGGCATAATATATAGACATAGATACAGAATAGACATCTCATATCTGGACAGTCTGAATCTGTTACAAATTATATCATATGTAAAAGACCAAGTAATATAATAAAAGAAAAAAAAAAACATACCAAATATAGGGCCCCATAAAAATAAATAAATAAATAAATAAATAAATAAAACAAAATGTATTTATTTTTTTACAATTTTTAATTTTTAGTACACCTGAGTGACTAGGAGTAGGAAATTTAATCATGACAGGGGTATACATATTAGGTATTATATATGCCAAATTCCCTTAGTCATTCATCACAATGGGTAAGATCAAGAAATAATAGCTACGATGTGTGGCAAAAGGTTGTTGAGGTTCAAAAAATGGGAACTGGCTATAAGAAAATAGCAAAAGCTTTCTAAATGTCCATTTCCAACTTCAGTTCAATAATAATAATAATTATAATTATTATTATTGGTATTTATATAGCGCCATTATATTCCCTAGCACTTTACAATATTGAGACATTCCAGTCAACTGGAAATGTTATGAATCAATCTCGAAGAGGACTTTTATCTTAGATTCCTACAATCAGGCAAAAGATCTCACTTCTCTCTCCTAACAATACTTCCTCCAACCCCACTCCATCTGCTGTTCTATGTTCATTCGCACCCGCTACAGTGGAAGAGGTTTCTGTTCTGCTCCATTCTTCCCATTCCCCCACCTGTTCCCTTGATCCTATTCCCTCGCCTCTCAACCACACTCTGTCGCCTTCTCTTGCTCAACCTCTCACTAACATTTTTAATCTCTCTCTCCCCTCTGGTATATTTCCATCACACTTCAACATGCAACTGTAACCCAGATTCTGAAATAGCCCAACCTTGACCCTAACTCCCTGTCCAACTACTGCCCTATCTCGCTACTGCCTTTTACAACCAAGATCCTTGAGAGACTTGTGTATGCGGGATTGATAGACTTCCTCGACTTCATCTCTCTGCTCGACCCGCTTAAGTCTGGTTTTCACACTCAGCACTCTCTGGAAACGGCTCAAACCAATTATTTAATCACTGCAAAATCTTGTGGTCATTATTCTATACTAATTCTCCTATTCTATACTAATTCTCCATGACCTTTCTGCTGCTTTTGACACTGTTGATCATCAACAGCTTCTCAGTCTAGTTATTGTTCTCTCCTGGTGCTCCTCCTACCTCTCCCAGCGCTCTTTTAATGTTTCTTTCTCTTCCTTTGCCTCTTCCCCACAACCTCTCTGTTGGTGTTCACCTATATTCAGTCCTTGGTCCCTTTCTGTTCTTAATCTATACTGCCTACCTTGGTAATACCATCAGCTCCTTTGGCTTCCAATATAATTTCATTCAAATGTTTTTTATTTTGAAAAATATTATGTTAATTAATAAATAAAAATGGTAATGATCTACGTAAAATAATATAACATGTAATGGTCACTGTGGTGAACAAAACCTCGCCACGGGCTTTTGAATGGGCCTGCTTGCCAGCCTCCTGCCAAAAGACTATGGGCCAGGTCAGCAACTGTAAAGATCCATATTTTATTCCCCCTGGTTTCCCTGGTTCGGCACTTTCCATAGAACCGAATGCTAGCTTACTGGCGGCCGTTCGCATGGACCAAAACAGCAAAAAGACTTCAGGGGGACTTAGCCGCGAATGCCCTGGAACAATTTTCGGCATTTTCGGTCCCCCAGCGGAACTTAGCCGCGATTCTGTGTAACTGTTTTTGGCAGGAAGACTTTGCGGTTCCCAGCCATTCTCTAGAGGCACTTAGCCGCCATTCTATGGAACTATTTTGGGCATGGGACCATGTGTTCGGTTAGCCAAAACTATGACTTCCAGGAAACCCCTGAACGGATCTGGGGAATTTTTGGATATGTTGTTCACCCAGATCGGGGCTATCAGGTGATGTAACTTGTGTGGGGGTTTTGTATGTTTTAAAGGTATTTTGTTTTGTTTTTTATAAAAATTGTGTGGTTTTGTGTCTGAAGATAATTGAGTTAATACAGTACTTGACTCAATTATCTCCCAGGTACAGATGAGGGATTGACCTGGTGTGTATGGGAGTGTCCTGAATCTGAGAGCCAACGTGATTGTGTATTTGTTTAATACTGTGGTTTACTCTAATGTCCAGGAGGAAGTCCCCCTTGCATGGGGACTGTCATAAAAGGCCAAGTGTGGTCCCATTAAAGTCAGTTCATTTCACCCTCAACACGCAGCCTCGTCTCGTGATTGTAGGGAACAGCTATACCAGCTATACCTGCTTCAGATTGCTATAATGGCTTTAATTACTAGCTCTTGTAAGAGCTACACAGCTATACCTGCTAGAATCTCTGGAGTAGGAAAGGTCCACCCAACTGGATCCTGGGCTTGGGTACAGCGTGGGTGGAGGACAGCGAGACCCCAGCCAAGCTATGGTGGCTAAGGGGCTACGGTGCTTATCATGTCCGGTGCGGTGCTTATAGTACTCCAGACTACTAGGAAGCAGCGATTGGCGGAGGCACCCAGTCGTGGTGCCAGGTGGTCCTTCACAGTCACAAAAAGAAATGTATATACATAACTAGAATACAGTGGCTGAAATAATGAACTAGAAGTTATTAAGTTAAAAGTGTTAATGTCATAGTAACCAATATAAAACTTATAATACTGATAGAATAATAATAAACTTAGGGATAAAATAAAAAAAAACATTTTTAATTTTTTTTAAAAAGAGAGGGATAGGGAGGAGAAAGGGGGGTGGAAGGGACCAATATTGCATCTGCATCAATATTTTTCTTGTAAATGCAAGAAAAAAAAAGTTGTCATGTCTTCAATAATTTATAAGGATAAAATTGAAATGAGAAAGAAATTAAAAGATAAAAAAGGTGAGAAAAAGATGAGATTTGACTAGATGGGTAATCAGACCAATTTAAATGAATTCCCCATCGCCTTTTCACATTCAGACCAGTCGTGTTGTAAAAGGACACCACTGGCTGATGGTATGCGGAGAACAAGCTTGCATCTCTTACTTTCAAATAGATGAATAAAAACATAGGTGATAGATGGAATAGGAACCGATTTCCAAAAGGGGGGGGATAGCTGTGGTGGCTGAAATAAGGAGATGGCCCAGCATAATGCATTTATGATATGCTAAGTCATCTGGAAAACACTTAAGGAGACACAAACTAGGAGTAAAATCAATTAGGAATTCTGTAATGGAAATAATTCATTTAATATGTTTTTCCAATAAGTTTGGAATTTTGGACACGACCAGAAAATATGAAATAGAGTACCCGTTTGGCCACATCCCCTCCAGCATAATTTAGATTGGGAAAGATTTAAACAATGTAATTTAAAAGGGGAAAAATACCATCTATATAATAATTTCAAGTGAGATTCCAAATGACTGATGTTACTAGTGATTCCCCTCAAGGCCGATATTAAACTATGCCACTCTGATACAGAAAACTCCACACCCAGATCACTCTCCCACTTGAGCATGTAAGGCTGTTTCACACCCACTTCACCCGCAAAAACAGTGTAACACTGAGAGATGCTATGTTTCTGGCCAGGATCTGAAATAATTATTTTTTTCTAGATTTAGTAATTCCAATTGCCTATAATTTGGGTCCCAGGGGGAAATCTCAAATGATCAATAATATGATCAACCATCTGTTCATATATAAAGGAGCATCAGTGTTACTGAGGTGAGATTTTTGTTGAATTTGGGAAAATGTTAAAAGTTTAGAGCAGTGTTTCCCAACCCAGTCCTCAAGGCACACCTACCACTCCAGGATTTAGGGATTACCCAGTTGTGTCTAAGGTGTTTTTTTTCTTCTTTGTAAAAACACCTTAGACACAACTGGGTAATCCCTAAATCCTGGACTGGTAGGTGTGCCTTGAGGACTGGGTTGGGAAACACTGGTTTAGAGGATGAGAGTAGATCGTTAATATAATTGATAGAATGGGAGGACCAATACTTTGGATCCAAATTATGTATTTTTTATTTTAAAACTGATAACTGGGTTGCCCTAGACCAAACTGAAGAAGGACAACATTTTTTGTAAAGGGTATTCCAAGCTTTTATGGAAGCCTTGGTTAATTAAAACATATCAGCCATCCTTGTGCGTTGAGACAGCAGCAGCCATAACATTTCTTTAATTGAGTAAGGAGAAAGCTGGCTAGCCTCCATCTCAAGCCAAAGAGGGTGGTTATTACCTAAGTTCAATTTTAAGGCCATCACAGCATTGGTAGCATTATAGTACTGGGCACAGTCAGGTAAACCCACCCCCCCACATTTACTAAGTTTTTGTAAAATGGATAATTTAATCCTTGCAAGTTTCTTGTTCCAGATGAGAGACAAGAGGGCCGAGTGTACCTTTTAAAAAAAAGATAAAGGTATCGAAAGGGGTATGGCTCTGAGATAATATAAAATTTTGGGAAGGATAATAATTTTGATCAAATGAACCTTACCTAACCAAAACAATTCAAGACTTCACCACCTCTCTAGTTCATGTCCAATATAATTTTTATGTGGATGACAATCAAATCTATCTGTCCTCTCCCAATTTCTCGCTGTCCCTCTTGATTTGTGTCTCTGACTCCCTCAGCGCTATTTCTAACTGGATGGCTGCTCACTTCCTTAAACTCAACATTTCCAGAACAGAACTTCTGGTCTTTCCTACCTCAAATGTTGCCACTCCCGTTTCTGTCAATCTCCATGTTAACAGCACCACCATCAGCTCCACCTCGCAGGCTTGCTGCCTCGGTGTTATCTTTGACTTTAACCTCTCCATCGCCCCTCATGTCCAGTCAATTGCCAAATCCTGCCATTTCCATCTCAAAAACATAGAGTGCATCCGGACGCAGCTAAGGCGCTGGTCCATGCTGCTGTTCTTTCTCACCTTCACTACTGCAATCCGCTTCTCAGTGGTCTCACATGCTCACAACTTACCCTGTTACAGTTTATAATAAATGCGGTGGCGGGGCTTATCTTCCTGTCTGCCCGCACTTTGCATCCCTCATCCCTCTGTCAGTCCCTGCATTGGCTTCCTGTAAGATATAGGGCTTAATTTAAAATGTTGGTTCTTGTTTACAAATCTCTACACAATACTGCTCCAACCTATTAATCCACCCTAATCCACAAGTATGTCCCGTCTAGGACCCTATGCTCTGTCGAAGACCTCCGTCTATCCTCTGTTCGTACTATCACCTCTGATGCTCGCCTTCAAGACCTCTCTAGGGCTGCACCATTTCTGTGGAAATCTCGTCCCTTCTCCATTAGACATTTACCCAGTCTCCACTCCTTAAAAATATCATTGCAAACTCACTTCTTAAGGAAAGCATCTCAACTCAACTGTTAATAGTCCCTCCCCCTGCTCCCTCACCTGCAACTATCATCAAAACATTAAGTCTTCAGCTAATTTAATTCTACCAACCTACTTTTCTATTCCTATTCTTATGTTGTGTCACTCTACCCCACTCCTTCTAGCATATAAACTTATTGAGCAGGGCTCTCAACCCCTCAGTTCCTGTGCATCTAACATGTCTGGTTACAATTTCATGTTAGTCCACCCATTGTACAGCGCTGCAGAATTTGTTGGCACTATATAAATAATAATAATATTGTCTCAATGCATTGCAAAGAGGATGGTTCGAATGGCCAATAGATTTGCAAGGATCACACCTGGAGAATTGCAGACGTTAGTAGCATCTTGGGGTCAGAAAGTCTTAAAAACTACAATCTAACTTCACTTACATCACCACAAATTGTTTGGGAGGGTTTTAAGAACAAAAAACTCATCTCAGTACATCACTGCAGAAGTAAAAATAGTTAAACTAAAAATAAGATCTTTGCGAGCATTATCAATTGAAGGTTGAACGGGCATATAAATGTGAGGGGTGCCAGCTAGCATTAAGGAGACACCGATGTTAAACAGGCGAATTTGTCCAAAATAGTAAGTCCACAGTCAGCCGATGTCCAAATTTGGGAATTCATGATGGTTGCTGCAAGTGATGGTAAGACAGGAGTGTGATAGGGTATTTCTCCATCCCCAGATTGGATCTTATGCCACACTGACACATACACACACACACACTCAGATATGTAATGTGCCATATAAACACCTTGACACACAGATCCACACACTGGCACATAGACACACACACTCAGATATACACTATGCAACATACACACACTGACACACAGATACACAAACTGGCGCATACACACACTCAGATACTCACACAGATACACACACACATTGACACACAGATACATACACTGGCATATCCAAACACACAAATACATACACTAATGCACATACAGAGTTGCACACCCTGACACACAGATACACTCACTGACACATACACACACACTCTGAGATATACACTGTGCCACATACACACGCCTTGACACACATATACACACACACTGACACATAGATACACAAACCTGGCACATACACACACACTCTCAGATACACACACTGGCACACAGATACACACCCATTGACACACAGATACACACACATTGACATACAGATACACACACATTGACACACACAGAGATACACACACACTCATTGACACACAAATACACACACAGATACACTGGCAGACACACAGAGGTACACACTCAGTACACACATATACACACGTTGTAATTTTTGTATATTTGAAGACACCCTCCTGTTAGCACCTTTTGTCTGCAGGAGGGTGAATACCTAGGGTGCTGCTGGCTGAGGCTGATGCGTGGGGAGTCTGCAGCAGCTAACTCCTTTTGTTACTCCCCACTGCTGCCTGTGCCTTGTTTTCCTCTCGGGCGGCACTCTATCATTATAGCTGAGATGCCATGACCGCCTGTCATTTACTCCCAGCCCGCTAATACTACAGGGGTCCAGCTTCGCTCTTAAAGGGCAGCGGGGGCTGACCGAGCCCCTGTTCAGTCATACCCATCATGTGGCCCTGAATGCATAGGCAACCTGGTGGGCCCCTCCAGCTCACAATCAGTTTTTGCTTTTTTTTCAAAAAAGAAATTGTGGCTGGCAGTATGCCCATGAGCAGCTGCTTTGGGCCTCCCAAGAGTAACTGGGCCTGGGCAGCTGGTCTATGTGCCCCATGTTAAAGATGGCCCTGCCTGTTTCTTAGGCAAATGGATTTGCCAACTGTAAGAAATGTGCAAAACTATTTGTCTGAATACTAGTTAATATTTGTCTAGATAAAAGCCATTTTAATTACTGTTTGAGACAGACAGATACATGGAAATCTGTTTAATATCTTTTTTTTTTTTTCTTTTTCGAGTCTCAGAGAAGCAAAAAAACAAAAAAACAAAAGCAAACAAAAAAATACACATTTACATTGTAAAGTACATAAAACATAAAAAATATTTCAAGAGGGGGAACAAGCCACCTCTTGGTAATCCAGTGGGGAAACACATACATATATATATACATATATATATACACACACATGTATATGTAGCCCCCTGAACAAGACCTGCCTATAATTGCAGGAAAAGAGACCCCAGCGGGAGGAGGAAGGACTCAAAACTCTTCAGAAACCAAATGGCATTCCAGGTATCCAGCCCATAATCGATCAAATGGCATTCCGCAATACTGTCAACTTTGACTGGAATATATGACCACACTGGCCGCTAGAGCCATAACCCAATAAATTACCAATCTGACATTACTTGATGTTTTTTTTTTTTTTTTACGCTATCCATTATACTGGTACTAATCTCCCTTCCCTCTCCCTTCCCTCAGTCATTATAATTCCAAAATATAATATGAAATATGAAACATGTCCCAAGAAAAAGCAAAATAGGGAGACCTATAAACTTATATCTACCTAAGCAGACCTACCTATAATTACAGAAATAAGAACACTAATGAGAAAGAAAAAAAAAGACCTCATCAGAGACCAAGCCAGTACTATAACCTTTAATAAATGGGTCAGTTTGTCTAAGGTATAAAGTTGTGTTAGTATAGAAACCCATATTACAGTAAACTGCTATTCTGATTCTGTTCAACATATCCCCCCAACTCTTAAATAGGATAATACAAGTCCTCCCTCTCTTTCCCTTTCTTTAGCCATTCTATCTACATATTACCTAGATATATATATATACGTGATCCGACTCCCCCTCTCTATTGTGATCTAAATCAACATTACCTCTTATATATTATCTTACTATTACCAAATCACTTCACCTGCTTTACCCCTTTAAACCCATAGATAACCACAGCTATTTCATATGTGAATAGACCCATACTATGAAATTGTACTACCACTCTTATATAGATAACCTACTTCCATTCTTATTAGTACTAGATAATATCAAATTGTGATTATTGTGACCAAAGCTTATGTCACTACAAAGATACAAATGTAGAATCTCTAAACTTCCTTACTGTCAAACTCCATAGTTGGAGAAGTGAATTAATAATATCTCGCTGTGCCAATTGTATTCTAAACAATGTTAATACAAAGTATGTGAAAAATATGTGAGTAAAAATTACATATGTGCTTTATACCACTCTTATATTTATCCAATATGCCGCCTTCAATTACCCATCAGGGATATAGCATAAAGAGTTTAATATCTTAATATACCATACAAGTTGATTGTCAAATACATACATGAAAAAATATACTGGGTGTATATTCTATCAGGAATTTCATATTCTTAAATCTCATCTCTTTTGCGGATAAACAAGTTTAATAACAGAGACGTATAATAACCAATTATCGGGTGAATATGAACTGTCTATAATTGGGAAAGCCCACTTTAACTAGACCAGACTTTGATTTATAATACAAAAATGATTAAAGCAAAGTATTCAGACTTCTTTGGGGAAGGTCAAATTAAACACTCCCACAAGCAATCCATTTCAGAGAATTTAACTCATTAACACAGTTACCTCGTGCTAACTACTGAACTTATTCATACATATTTGGTATTAAATTTATGTGAATTCTTTCCTCAAAGCGATGATATATAATATAATTAATAGGTGCATCTGATATATGTTATCTAGTGCTCAGCATCTTCATTTGATAGATGAAACTATGCATTGCTAATCAATATACTCTGAAGGACAACATTCTGTTTTCTTTTTTTCTTTTTTGATACATTGTTTATAACAGTCTAGGAACAAGTCTAGTATTTCATAGTAATACCTCAGAATAAACCATTTTTAAAAACAGTTCGACACCTATTATCGCTAACAATATTTCATGAAATTTAGAGCTAAAAGTGGCAATTATTTGTCTAAATATAAATAGCATACTTTAAAATAATATCATTACTAAAGAAACATGACAGTGTTAGGAATGCAAAGCTGTATTCCTAACACTATAGTGTCCCTTAGCCCCCACACACCCTTTCCCATGGCACTCAAAAGGTTAAAACCCTTTAACTACTTACACTATTCCAGCGCCAAAATCCCTCTGCGCTGTCTCTGTCTCCCCCGACGTCATCATGAGGGGGAACCTAATGTGCATGTACGACTAACACCGCGTAAGCATTAGCCTTCTGTAAAGTGTTAAACTCTGTGAAACAGCAGGAAGTGCCTCTAGTGGATGTCTGGCAAACACGATAGGCAGTTTTACACTGCAATATAAACATTGCATCTATAGTGTCCCATTAAAGCATTTTCAAGGTAAAGAAGAAATTCCCCAAAAGTTTCCATTTTTATTGTATGCATTTGAGAAGATCGCTGTGTTTTTACAGAAAGGACACAACAGAAAAAAATATATATTTTTTTTAAGTCCTTAAAGGAACACAATGGCGAGGGGGTTAAATTTTTATTTGTTAACCTGTAGTGATTGTTTGGCTATGTAGATTTCAGACTCCCATCCCCTGTTGTTCATTAAAAAAAAAATAAAATTAAAAACACAAACATTAAATTACTCTTTACATACCGGCAATCCAGTGCCAAGCAGCACAGTCAACTCGATGACCATTTTGTCCAATCAAAGAGAGTTGAATTGTGGACTTAATGAGCAAGCATGGCAATCTCTTGTATCAGTCAAGAATCAAGTCAGATTTTGACCACAATCTAGTGACTATCAGAAAGCCAGGCACTAGAGGCAGCACTGTATTTAGCGCGAGGCTGGCAAGGCATTTGCCATGGGTGGCACTTTAAGGAGGGCAGCAAAAAAAGCCACCCCCCCCCCCCAGACGCCCTGGCAAATGTCTTACCAGCCTCTTGCCCTGGGGGACCAGAGAGCTGGTCGGCTGGCCAAGTCAGGACCCCCAGAGGCTGATATCTCCTAATGTTGCGGGTGGCGAGCGAGCGCTCTCCCCTGAGTTATTCCTGCTCAGGCCCCTCGTGTGCACTGCAGTGATGCCGGAGCTGGGATATGACATCACTCCGGCTCCAGCATCTTTGAGAGGTGAACAAGGGAGCTGAGCAGGATGAGCAGGAGGATCAGAGCTCCCTCGCCGCCTGCCTGAACTCTGCGCCTGTCTCCCCCTGACCTCCTGCCAGCCAAGCCGGCAGCAGCCCCACTGGACCACAGGAAAAAATTTACCAAAATGTAAGCCAAAAAAAATTGTGTGTGTTTGTTAGTGAGTGTGTTACTGTGTCTGTTAGTTGGAATGTGTGTGTCTGTTAGTGAGTGTTAGTGTGTGTCTGATAGTGAGTTTTAGTGTGTCTGTTAGTGAGTGTTAGTGTGTGTCTGTTAGTGAGAGTCTATGTGTCTGTTAGTGAGTATTAGTGTGTGTCTGTTAGTCAGAGTGTGTGTGTCTGTTAGAGGGTGTGTCTGTTAGAGTGAGTGTGTGTGTTTGTTAGTGAATGTGTGTTTGTTAGTGAGTGTGTGTGTCTGTCAAATAGTGTGTGTGTCTGTCACTGAGAGTGTATATGTGTTTGTCAGGGAGTGTGTATGTGTGTCTGTCATTGAGAGTGTATATGTGTTTGTCAGTGAGTGTGTATGTATGTGTGTCTGTCAGTGTGTGTGTATGCGTGTGTCAGTGTGTGTCTGTTACTCAGAGTGTGTGTCTGTCAGTGAATGTGTGTGTCTGACACTGAGTGTATATGCCTGTCAGTGAGTGTGTATGTGTGTTTGTCAGTGTGAATCTGTCAGCGAATGTGTGTGTCTGACACTGAGTGTATATGCCTGTCAGTGAGTGTGTATGTATGTTTGTCAGTGTGTATCTGTCAGTGAGTATATGTGTGTCCTAGTGTGTGTGTGTTTGTGTGTGTGTGACACTGAGTGAGTGTGCGTCTGTCAGTGAGTATGCATGTGTGTCTTGTCAGTGATTGTGTAGTTGTCTGTCCATTAATATATATATATATATATATATATATATATATATATATGTCTGTCGGTGAATGTGTATGTTTCAGTAAAAGTGTGTTTTATTTAAACAGTGTGTGTGACAATGACTGTGTATCTGTAAGTGAGTGTATGTCATTGCATGCATCAGTGAGGGCATGTGTCTGTCAGGAAGAGAAATTTGGAAGGGGGGTGCCTGAGTTTTGTCATGCCGAGGGCAGCACAAAACCAGAATACACCACTGACTAGAGGCGTGTTTATCCCCACAGTGAAAACATTGCCATAAACAGGAAATGTTTTACATTATGGTAGAAACTTCACTTCATTAAAATTAATTATTCTGGCTTATTATAGTGCTCCTTTTAAATGGAAAGTCAAAATAACATTTAAAATCTTAGTAGTCACAGATTTGGTTGATAGATCCTATACTACTCTCTTCTTCTTTAAAGCATTGTTGGACTAATGTTTAGATTTGTCGTTATATTTTTGATGACTTGACTATTCTACTGTCTTTGTTCCCTGTTGTATGTACTGCTTTTTAATATATGTTCATGCACTAAATGAGTATGGAGAAAATTATGAAGGTACTCAAACTATAAAACCGCTCTTTTTATGAAGGAGTTAAAATAAATGAAATACATAAATAATTAAAAAGACACACATCTTTGTTACTTTAGATTTTCAACTTCTTGCAATCAGCACTTTCCAGATTAGGCAGTTGCTGGAAGCTAACATTCAATTGTGCCTTGTCTTTTTATGGGTTTATGGGATTTTGATAGCACAAATCAAGAAGAACAAATTTAACTGCTACCCAAACTATTAGAACTCGTCAATGGAACTGTATGTGTGATGTTGCTTATATTTGGTTGCAGGCATGGTTTGTTCACACTCTCTCTCAATAAAGAGAGGTGGGGACTTACACAATGACACACCACACAAGATTTTGTATGGACTTGGGAAAGGAAATTATAATAATAAAATAATTGAATGTGATGAATGATATTCTTTACAGATGCCCTGATTTCTGAGAATTGCAAAAGGACCAACTGAAATATAAGATGAATATGAGTAAATGCTCCGCTTGTTCCTCTTTCTCTGTTAACATTGAAAAAAAGGTGTAAAGTGAAAGATGATAAATAATGATGAATTTACTGATTCAAAAACTTAAATTAAAGAAAGATTTCACTTTATTAATTAGTATTCAAGCACACAAAATTCAAACAAAATGTAACAATTTATGAGATAGTAAAGATGAAGTAACACATTAAAGGACCACTATAGTGCCAGGAAAACATACTCTGGAAGGGGGAAAGGGGTTTAAACTTACCTTTTTCCAGCGCTTGGCGGAGAGCTCTCCTCCTCCGATCCTCCTTCTCTCCTCCTCCTGGGCTGAATGCGCACGCGCGGCAAGTGCTGCGCGCGCATTCAGCCGGTCACATAGGAAAGCATTCATAATGCTTTCCTATGGACGCTGGCGTGCTCTCACTGTGAAAATCACAGTGAGAAGCACGCAAGCGCCTCTAGTGGCTGTCAATGAGACAGCCACTAGAGGATTGGGGAAGGCTTAACCCATTCATAAACATAGCAGTTTCTCTGAAACTGCCATGTTTATAAAAAAATGGGTTAACCCTAGAAGGACCTGGCACCCAGACCACTTCATTAAGCTGAAGTGGTCTGGGTGCCTAGAGTGGTCCTTTAATGTAAATGGTCATTCAGATTATGAATAACCCAGGGTTCAAATAGTATAAATTAGCCAGCCTCCCTGCCCGGAATGACTTATAGCTGCAGCAATTTGCACATGTAACCCCTTGTTACTTTGCTAGAGAAATCCCTAATTGCAGACATGTCTTGGTAAAACAATTCACAAACAGCGAGGCAGACTGTGAATAGGCAACAGTACAGCTATTACCAGTTTACTGAACAGTTGCATTTATTTTATGTGACAGGCATACCTCCCAACATTTAAAACGAAGAAAGAGGGACAATTTATTTTTACTGGTGTGATTGGGGGGTGTCCAGGGAAGGGGTAGTTTGGATAAATGTTAGATTACTTACTAACAACAATTTATGTAAATAAAATGTAATTTAGAACAAGAACAATGTAACTTATTTGCACAGACTAATGTCATAACACATTTATTGTAGTTAAAAGACACATTACTTTGAGTATTATTGCTATTGAGCTCTGTTATACACCCTGACACACCAGCAAACTAAGCTCCTAGAAAATATCGACATTAGGACAGAAAAGAGGGGCAGAGGGATTTGGGTTAACAATTGGGACTTTCCCTCCTAAATAGGGATACCTGGGAGGAATGGACCTGCTATCATGTGTCACCATTGACACCCACTGCACCACTGGTATGCTAGTGCTCCCTGCTCTTTCTCCCATATTTTACAGGAGACATAAAATGAACATGCTGACAGACAGTACGTTGTCCTGCCCGGCAATGTGTAGAATTCAAATACTGCATATAGAAAATCAATTAATTAATAACATAGAAAGTCTGCAGCATCTGAATGCTATCTACTACAGGGCAGCACTTTTCATGAGCTGCTCATCAGCATGAAGAATGATAAGTCCTTAGAGTCACAGCCCAAGTCCTGCAGTTTGAAGCTTCACAACTTTTCAACTAGCCACAGCATGAGTGTCTTAGGTCTCAGCTGTAGAGTGACTGTAAACTTTTAAAAAGTGGGTATGTGCAGTAGGAGTTCTCTGTATCAGAAAAATCCCCATTCTGTTGTCACCTTGGTCTTCCCTGGCATATATATTAATTATATATTTCAGTAAATTCCCTTGGCTATTTGGCTCTAAGGAAGATGCTAGTATTATTGGGGGAGAGAAACAGATCCAGGAGCATTCTCTCTGTGCTACTTACAAGATTACATCTTTCTTCTCACTCTTGCGGGCACTGTAACCCTACCTCCTGCTGCTATCAGCAATGGTGCCCTCTGAATAGAGAGAACAGTTACATGCCTCCACTCATGGAGCTGGCAATGCTGCTCGAATGGCAACTCAATGGATATTCTGGAAATCCCTTCCTGCCGAAATAGGACAGATTTGAAACCAGCCCCAACTTATTGACATGCTCTTGATATGCCTAGATGCTCTGAGGTAAGCTTCTCAAAGTAGCTACCAATGAGGAGGGAGGGGTCCTGGCGACCTGAAACCTATTGCAGACACTCATTTTCTTCCATATTTTTTGGCTTACCACTCTTCTGTTTAGAAAAAGGATCTTAGTGTTTCTAAACTGCAAATATGTTTTCCCCACATTAAAACTGGTGGGTGCTGTCCTAAGTGCCCCTATGGAAGAACATCCACTGGCACTTATTTGTTAGGTTTTATGGTGATAGTTTAAAACGCTGTTGGGGTCGTTAGACTACTGTTATCCTGTTACTTTATTTTTATTAATTTACAAGCTAACAGTACTATCTTGCTCATCTTTTCTCACACAGTTTTTTTCTGCAACTCTCACTTTCACCTTTTCAGTGTTAACCTTCTCCCAAGTTACTACCCAAACAATGCCACTCTCAGCACTTTCTAGAGATTCTACTTCTCTTGTCCAATAACTACCACAGCACAACCTTACCTACAACCAGCTACCACAACTTCACATGGCAGCATTCATCCCTGCCTTCTTTTGTAGCCACAATAAGCATCATCCATCAGTTTTGGTTGCCAATACACATCATCCATCAGTTTTGGTTGCCTCACAACCCACTATTTCACTCGTTATCTAGATCGAACCTCTCTAGTTCATTTATTAACCCTATGCTACAAATTAGACATAGCTAATTACACATTTGCATTTATATCATCATGGTCCACTAAATGTCTACAAAAGTTCTGGAACAAAGTCTGGAGCTTTCCAGAAAAGGTAAATTTGATATGAAAATGATAAAACAAGACATTTTTCACTGTCATAGCTTATTTTGTATTGACTGTAGTTTTTTATCACACAAAGCTATGATAAAATCTGTAAAGCTACTGATGGTACTGTAAGTATATTTCAGCCATGTTCGGTTCATACGGTGTGTCTTATAGTACCAGCCAACTTAATCCACAATTAAAGGTAAACATTGTTTTTGCTATCTTATAGAGTGTGATGATTATAATATTTCAGCATTTGCCTTTTTGCCATGTTATTCATTAGTGTTGTTAAATGTCTCACTATCTCAAATGTCTCATAGAGGTCTCATAGAATCATATAAAGACAGAAAACTGTCTTATGTTTCTCAAATCAGATACTTGAGAACCTTTGATTCCGTTATCCATAAATTTCAGTCTGTGATGTTGCAGATTAAATGTCATAAAAAATATTTAATATCATGCTTTTAATAATAACATTTGAACTCTTCCTGCTGGGATCTTTAGTTTCCCGGTGAGCAAGTCCTAAAAGCAAATATATGATTTGCTTTGCTAAATTTGCCTGGGGCAAATATGAAGGATCTAGAACTGTGGGTAGAATTTGGCTAATTAGTAAAGACTCTGACTCTCTATTTTAAGTAATCAAAAGAAAAGTATTGAGCTATTTGTTATGTATGAATGTCAGCAAAACCAAAGCATCTTTGTAGAGCTCTCTGTGTTTATGTATATTCTCATAGTGTCTCATGGTACATGATGATTATTTTTCTTGGGGACTAAATGTAAACATAATTCTGTTAATGGTGCAACTGATAGCTCAATAACACCACGAAAGTCCTTCTGTCACATGATTGCAAGTGATTTGTTGCAATAAAATGAACAGTTAATCTTATTGTTAATGAAAGTTATGCACAACATAATGTCCGTCAGTCTGCCTCTCTGACTGTCTGTTTGTCAAAGTTAAATGTGTATTACAGCAATGGCATAATATCACTCCTGCTTTCAAACATTTGATACTGATTTTATTCACATTCCCAATGCTGAGTTGGACCATTATTTTCTAATGGCTGTTATCAACTATGACAAATCAAAGAGACTAATTTTACTCATGTCTCCAGTGCTCTAATCGTCGGCAAATGCTTAATCCCCTATTGATCGGTGAGTACAGACTGCTACCAGAAAATAATCTTCTTCTGTTTGGAGACCAGTTTACATCAGCTCAGATCCCTAAAGCTCACTGGTAGTAAAGAATACTTTCAATTGGTCTCAGAAGAAAACAATCACTGTGTCCTCCAAACTATAACAACATCACATTCACTCCTGCAGGCTCTAATAATAATGCCTCCTCTACCAACTTTCAATAGCCGGCTCTTATAACACTAATAATTTACCAACAAATAAATCAGCTATCAATTTCCATCAAACCATTTTATATTTTCTCATAAATTGGTTGAAAATGTACAAACTAAAAAGCTCTAAAGAATAAAATGGACAAATTAAACAAAAGCAGAAATTCAGAATTGCCTACATGAAACATTCGGCATATGATAGTATATTAAACTAATATAAACACTTTTAATTTAAATCATAGTAGAAACATATTTATTATAGTAATAATTTAAAGTGGATTCAAAGTGAATTTGAAATTTAAGGTCAAAGTAGCTGAACTGGAAAATATTTTTAAGTCAGCCGTGCTTTTAGTTCAGCTATTATGGCCTGAAATTTCATTTTGATTTAATTTTGTATTTTGACTTTAGTAAATAACCCTGATAATTAAAAATAGCTCTAGAAAGTTAACCCAGTTTGTTCCCTAACCGATCCTGCATGAATGAGATATATATTATTAAAATAATTATGCATAGCTACAGCTAGCTTTTCTGATTCTGAAATGCAGATCAAAAGGGTTTTATTAACAAAACTGTTAATTGTGGGTAACTGAAAATTAAATATGCAATGGTAAGCTCAGTATCTCATGGGTGGGGGCAAGGCGGTGGACATTGGTTTAAAAGTCTTTGTGGAATATAATTTACATGTCTTAAACTATAAACAAACATTTTGTCTAGTTTGGCACTTGCGAGGAAATTAATGTATACCAATCACTATACTAAAATGTGCTACTCCCTCTCTATCTTAAAGGGACACTCCAGACCCCTAAAGTACTTCAGCTTGCTGAAAAGCTATATGTGTGAAGTGTTCTCTTTTTTTCATTTTGCAAAAAGTGCAAATTTCAATAGAAATTGATACTTTTATAAAATAACCTGGTGAAACCCCCCTGATGTTTAATCAGACAATCAGTCCTAACTAACAACCCATAAAGTACAATAATAGACGTGGCACAAAAAATGTGCAAAAACAAAAATCACCAAATCTTGAGGGATTTTCCAGCAAATAATAAATGTAACTAACAGGCTTGCACATATCCATTCACATATCTCAAGGATATCAAAATAAAAACAAAAAGAGTCCTAGTGTAACACTGACATATATCAGAAACTAAGATAAAACTCCAAAAATTAAACTCACAAACATGGAGTGGTTATAGTACCACTCCCAACTAAAGGGCTCAGAGAGCATCTATCGGTCCTGTTACTTCTTGATTTGTTTAGCTCAGTGGAGCTAAACTCAAGAGGCAGAAATTACCCAGAGCACCTGTCTTGAAAAGACTTCACATTGAGCTGCATTGGGAAGTCTGTGATTGGACAGCCACAGAAAGTCTGGGCAGAGTTACAAGGGGAGGGTTTGCAAAAGCTGCAGACAAGAGAAATTTTTTTCAAGAGGATTTTAGAAAAATAAATGAAAAAATACATAATTAAAAGCATGCACACCTCATTTGGGACATGTCAACTAAACAGTATCATTTATTTATTTTATATGAGGAGTGCCCCTTTTAACAATCTAATCAAATGTAAAACAAAAAAAGCCCTATAGTGCTCTTCCTAAAAGTGATAAAGAATAAAAGGTGTCCAATAAGGGCCTTATTTTTATTACTCATATGGAGCCAACAAATTCCACAGCGCTGTACAATGGGTGGACTAACAAACATGTAATTGTAACCAAACAAGTTGGATGCACAGGGACAGAGTGGTTGAGGGCCTTTGCTTACTGAGCTTACATGCTAGAGGGAGTGGGGTATAGTGACTCAAAAGGTAAGGGTAGGGGTAGAAAAGGAGATTGCCATTCATTGTAGACTGTAACGGGGCATGTTGGGAGCATGTTAAACCACTGAGAAATGGATTGTCAAGGTGAGAGAGGATAGTGGCATGGACTAGCACCTTAGTCACGTCATGCATTAAGTAGGTGCTGATGCGCGCAATTCTGTTGAGATGGAAGTGGCAGGATTTGGCAATTGATTAGACATAAGGGGTGAAGGAGAGGTCAGAGTAAAAAAGAAACACCTAGGCAGCAAGCCTGCATGGTCGAGCTAATGGTAGTGCCCTTAGCATGGAGAGAGACATAAACAAAAGTCACAATACTTTAGGAAAGAAAGACCAGAAGTTCAATTTGGACTGATTGAGAAAGTGGGTAGCCATCCACTTAGAAATAGCAGAGAGGCAGTCAGAGACACAAGTCAAGAGGAGAGGGGAAAGATAAGGAGAGGAGAGATAGATTTTTTTTGTCATCCACATAGAAATTATATTGAAAGCCCAAGGAGCTGATGAGTTTACTAAGGGAGGCAGTATAGATTGAGAACAGTAGAGGAGAAGGAGAAGAGGCAGAGAATGAAACACTGAAACAGCACTGGGAGAGAGCAATATCTCATAGACCGAGATTACGGAGGATGAGAAGAAGCTGTTGATGATCAACCATGTCAAAAGCAGCAGAAAGGTCAAGGAGAATTAGGATAAAATAGTGACCACAGGATTTTTCAGTGAGTAGATCATTGGATACTTTAATTAGAGCTGTTTTTACAGAGTAATAAGTGTGGAAACAAGACTGAAGTGGATTGACCAGAGAGATGGAGGAAGTCTGTTAATCTCGTATACACAACTCTTTCAAGGATCTTGGACGCAAAAGGCAGTAGCGAGATAAAGAGTTAGGGTCAAGGTTGGGTTTTTTAGAATCAGGGTTACAGTTCCATGTTTGAAGGGTGATGGGAATATGCCAGAGGAGAGGGAGACATTGAGATTTTTGTTTTAACATTCTTTATTTTTCTATGCAAGTTAGTACATGTAGGTGTACTCAGTAACGACAGAAGGAGTGAACGTTTTCATGGAAAACATGGTTTTACATGGCATATATTATTGCAGAATGATTTATTTGCACATATTTTATGTAAAAGAAAATAATAATAGGTATAGAAACAAACAAGAAAAAGCATAATGCTAAGTGTGACTGTTATGCAGACAGTATAATAACATGATAGATAGCATCATTTTTAGTAACAGAATGATAGCCCAGGGAGGTCCTCAGAGTGTAAAAAAACAGCATTAAAAGTGCAAGGCAATAGCCCACACAGCAGGAACTACTATATAGTGTGGAACCATAGGACAGTGAATACTCCCTGTAGCTCTATAAAGTGGAAAAAGTGAGATTGAGAGCGGTATTCTGGCAAGTCCCTGTGCCCAAATCATGCTATATGTAGAGGGGAACAATGAAGGACCTCTAGACGCGCATAGAGCAGGCTTGTGTGAACAAGTGGTAGGGTCTTGTGCTCTAGTAAATCTTCAGGCACTTCTCCAGCTTCGGCCATATGCCAGACTTATGCCTGTCTCCTTGGTGACATGTGCGCACTCTGCCTCCATCTTAGGGTCTTGCGGACAGCCCGAGGTAAAGCTTCCTGATGGGAGTATGGAGTTGGTCACTCGGCTGTTGTTGTTGGACAGGTTGGTGCAGCCTGTTCTCTAGCTTGCACCGGAAGTCATTGAAAAGCCTGTCCAGGTTTATCAGGCTATAGAGTGTACCACCGCTGGGGAAATCAGCACATGTTGCGTCCTAACTTAGGTGGGTTGCCATGTGTTTCCTCCACCTTTGCAGCTTCGCCACACATCTCTGCAGGACCCTTCCTGGGTGTACCTCCCTAATGCTGTGTCGGGCTGCTCATGAGAAGGCTTTCTAATAATTATTAGTTTGCAGAGTTGCGCAGGAGCTTGTGTCAAACACGTCTCTCCTACATGTTGGTCAGGCCCGCCCCCCAACATTGAGAATAGTGATAGGTTAAGCCAGAGAAGGAGACAGAGTATGAATGAAATGTGAGGGAATAGGATGAATGAAGCAGGTGATGGGGAGGGAGGACCAGAGCAGAGTAGAAACCTCTTCTGCTGTTGTGAGTGTGAATGAACATAGAACAGCAAAGATAGTTGGTTTGGGGGAAGTATTGTTAAGGGAAGAGGAGAGATGAGAGATATCTTCCCTGATTGTATAGATATTCTCAGTGAAGTAAGCTGCAAAGTTTGTGGCGGTCTGTTGGTAGGAGGAGGAGCAACAGGGTGAAGAAGATAGTTAAAAGTGTAGAATATGTGTTTGGGTTCAAAGGAGAGTGTGGTTATGAGGGTATTGGAGTAATTTACTTTTTGCAGAGGAAAGAGCCAAGCTGTAGGAGCGCTGTATAAATTTATAGTGGAAAAAGTCAGACACAAAGTGAGACTTTCTCCAGCATCATTTATCAATTATAGGACTGTAACGGATCACCTGGCACCCTGACTGGGTACCTCCATTGAAGGATGCTCCAAGTACTCCCTGAGGGCTACAAGCACTCCACCAGACACCTCCAGGCACTGGACGACACTCAGTGCTGGGAGCTCTGGGACCGAATGGGGAATTAGCTCTAGTCCTTACAAGGACTTTCCCCGTTGAATCTCCTGCAAGCTGGAACAGCAGACACAGGAGCAAGCTCAATATGTCCGAAAAGCGCTCAGATCTCACGAATACAGTTGGATCGCCATGGGGTTAAAAAATAGCAAGGGCTGATGAGGGATTGAGGAGGGACAAAGCAGCCAGTTTCAACTGGTCTGGCAGTGTCCCTGGGACAACCCCCTGCTGGAGAAACCATAGGACAGGAAAAAAGGGGAGGGGAAGAGGTACATTTTCCCATGGATTTAAAGGGGCAGAAAAAGTGTTTTAAAATCCAATAAGCCCAAACAGACTTTTTAAAGGGCAAGGGCCATAGTTACAGGGCAGGAGGCGGGCAAGCAGGCTCCTCCAAAAACTCATTGCAAACTCCCTTAAAAAGGGGAGTTTGTCATGAGGACTTTTTGGAGGTATAGGGTTAGCTTGGTGTTCCAAGGTTGTAGTTGGGGGTGCATGCTGTGTTTAAGTGTAGGAGGTGCCATGATGTCTAGCTGATAGGAGATGGTGGAATTGTAGAAGGAGGTTACAGAGCTAGGGCAGGTGAGATAGGTAAAAGGAGAGTTTGGAGGTTGGTGGAGAATTGCTCTAGGTCAAGACAGTGGAGGTTTCTGCAAGATTGATGTGTCAAAAGTCAGCAGATGGCTGTGAGATAGATAACTTTATAAGTGTTCACAGAACGGAAACAACGTATGTAGTAAAATAAAAAGTCTATGGCATGGTAAACTATTATTTTATGTTGCAAAATAGTATATTTGCTTCTACAGTGTAGATTGTATGTACACTTATATTTCAGTCTCTCTTGAGATAACTACTTTAATTTCACAACAGCCACCACAAGTCATTTTTCATGAAAGTGTTAAAGGATCACTATAGGGTCAGGAACACAAACATGTATTCCTTACCCTATAGTGTTAAAACTACATTCTAGCCCCCCTGGGCCTCTCATGGCTCCATAAATATAGCAAAATCTTACTGTATTCAAGCCTGAAGCAGTAAATCTGCATGCTGTTTGACTCAGAAAAACAAGCAGTCTGCTGACATCATCAGAAGTGGTAGCCTGATCCAATCACAATGCTTCCCCATAGGATTGGGTGAGACTGACAAAGAGGCAGATCAGGGGCAGAGCCAGCATGATTCAAACACAGCCCTAGCCAGACAGCATCTCCTCATAGAGATGAATTGAATCAATTAATCTCTATGAGGAAAGTTCAGTGTCTGCATGCAGAGGGAGGAGACACTGAATGTTTGGATGCATTTTAGGCAGCCATGACCCAGGAAGGATCTCTAACATCTATCTGAGGAGTGGCCAGTGAAGTTATCATTAGGCTATAATGTAAACACTGCATTTTCTCTGAAAAGACAGTGTTTACAGCAAAAAGCCTAAAGGTAATGATTCTACTCACCAGAACAAATTCAATAGACTGTAGTTGTTCTGGTGACTATAGTGTCCCTGTAATCGTGCAAAGATAATGACACATTTAAAAAAAAATAGGCACATGGGGCTCAGTTGACATTTCCAATCTGCGTGCTATTAAAGTTCAAAACAGGATACATGCTAAATGTTATTCTTGGAATATTGCACTGAGTTTGCTTCCGGTGTCTACAATACTCCATTCAGCAGGTTCCAATTCAGGAGTGGGCAAAAGGGAAAATATGGGGTGTAGTGCACCCAGATGTTTTGTCTTTGAAAGCAGATTTACTATGTCTGCAACTCCTGTGGCTACCCTTTACAGTTACATACCCCAACTAACATGTTAACTTACGGAACATAGAATTATTAGATGTATAATGGAAGGGGAATGAGATGAGCAAAGAGAAGAGCAATTTAGCTACATCCACACACGGCATTGACGTCCTGCACTTAGGTGTCAGTGACTCTTACCTCACACCTGATCCAACATGTCAGTATGCTTTCATTGGCTGCATTATTCCAAACCTGATAAGAGTATCTACATCAGTTTAACTTATTATAGGTCGTGCTTTACACAATTTATTATACTAATGACACTTCATCAGAGGAAACTCCAAAGGTTAAATAGCCCTTTGAATTGGCTTTTATTTTAAAACTGGTACTGTAGTTAATACAACATTCTCGCAATCTACTAGCAATAATTATTAAATGCTAAAGAGAAAAGTACAAAACACACTTAATATGTAATTGAATAAATATAGTAAATGTGATTCTTTAAAAATCAGAGATGGAAAAAAGGCACACTTGTACTTAAAGGGATGCTATAGCCAACCAGTCAACTTCATCTCGTTGAAATGGTCTGAGTAAATGTCCCTGGCCTCTAACCCTGCAATATAAAATATTGCAGTATCAGAGAAACAGCAATGTTTATATTGTAGGATTAAGACCACCTTCAGAGGCTGTCTCTCAGACAGCCACTAGAGGCACTTTCAGGCTTTTCACTGAGTTTAATTGAGTTTGTGAAATGACGCTTGAGTCCTCACACTTTGCATGAGGCGCATCCAGCGTATTCAAATTCCCCATAGAAAAGTATTGATTCATTGCTTTCGTATGGTGAAGGTCTAATGTGCTTGCGGCACTTACATCACATTGACATTGGTGGAATCATGGGTAGCTAGGACATTCAGCCATGGGCAGAGGAACACACTAGCATTAGGAATACACTATAGTGCTGATGTATGTTGAAAAGGATATGGCATATACATTATGTATAGTAAATGTTGCAAATATAGTATGTGATTATATTTTGATAGTAAAAATAATGCACACATAAATAAACAACTATTTTCAATGCATATCTTCTTCTATGGATGCAGTTATCGTTTGGTCAGAAGCAGAGAGAGAGAGAGAGAGAGGAGAAAAGTCATTTAATTTGTGTGAATTAAGGTAACGATAAAGTAGAACTAAAGTGTAATATATAATATATATAAAAGATTATCGAATGAATTGTGTAGCAAACGTTTACCCATCATCAAATATAAAAATAACTGTATACATAGTAAAGCATATATATAATTGTATATAAAAACACCATCCATCTGGTTTAATGTCTAGTGCTCTTAAGAGTCATCCAAGCAGGTATAGAACTCAGAGGATGGCTGGAAGTCAAGTCAACATATTAAATATTTTATTTATTTTCTACTTGATAAGTAGCCTTTATTCTCTGTGTGAATAAATATTTGTTACGTTTCACATCTGGAGAACTTTCCCCTTTCTAGTTTCCCCAACAATACATTATTCATAAAACTCTAAGGAGGTCCAAATATCCACCTATGTTGAACTTTACATTTTATTTATTTTTTTCTTCCTACTCTGTTTGCCATCGTTTTCTTTTGCCCTTAGTCCAAAAATACTATGTTGCTTTGATTTCCTAATTCATTTAATTTGTGTATTATAGTTTACACGTTTATGCCATCACTGGGACCCTTTGGATTATTTTGTTATACTACTGCTAATATATGTTCGGAAACATTTTAAACCAGCACAGATGACTGCGTGCGTGTGTATGTCTCAGTCTGTGTGAGTCTGTCTTGGAGTCACAGCTAAAGCTGAGTTTTCACAGATTGTAGTATAAAAAAGTTGTTTTAATGAAAAAAAAAAAACAGTTTTATTTAATTAACCATTGTTTGTAAAGAAAAATGGAAAATAAAAAGCAGAATTGTATTTAACATATCTTTAATAACTAGATTTTATAAGAAGAAAAGCACATGTTTAGTAATAACAGTGGAGGCTCATCCAAAGGAGGTAATGCAAAAAAGATAGAAAGTAGATTAAAATGTTCCAGTCATTGTGTGTGAAAATATAAAAATAATAATCAAGAGCGTCAAGAAGAATGCCAAGGGGACTAGGTAAGACACCAGCATCCCTGACAGGGAGGGCAAGAGATCAGGAGTTAGACAGAAAAGGCTTGAGCACTCTTACTGTGTAGGGATCCCTGTATTGCAGCTCTGTGTAATCCATCACAGTTACCCTAAGTGCGTGGGATAGTTATGCTTTCTCTTTATTGTGCAAAGCTCTGTATGTTATCTCTGTATTTTACTCAGCTTTACTTGTTGTATGGATATCTTTGTAGTACCTAGCTCTGTGTGTTGTATCTATGTGGTGTGCTAGTTCTGGGTATTGCATGGGTATCTCTGTATGCTCATCTCTGTGTATTGTATTGGTATCTCCTTACAGTATTGGGTTCTTTATAATTGTATGGGTATCTCTGTATTATACCTGGCTCTGTGTATTGAATGGACCTCTCTGTAGTGTAATCAGTTATATTTATTGTATAGGTGTCTCTGTATTATTATCTGTTAGGCAGTGGCTAAATGACAGACAACAGAGGGTTGTCGTTGACGGAGTATATTCGAAGCAAGGTCTAGTTACTAGTGGGGTACCTCAGGGATCTGTACTTGGACCCATGCTCTTTAATATTATTATTAGTGATATTGCAGAAGGTCTTGATGGTAAGGTATGTTTTTTTGCTAATGATACAAAGATATGTAACAGGGTTGATGTTTCAGGAGGGATAAGCCAAATGGCAAATGATTTAGGTAAACTAGAAAAATGGTCAGAGCTGTGGCAACTGACATTTAATGTGGATAAGTGCAAGATAATGCATCTTGGACGTAAAAACCCAAGGGCAGAGTATAGGATATTTGATACCCTTCTAACCTCAACATCTGAGGAAAGTGATTTAGGAGTAATTATTTCAGATAAGGTAGGAAGTCAATGTAATAGAGCAGCTGGAAATGCTAACAGAATGCTTGGTTGTATAGGGAGAGGTATTAGCAGTAGAAAGAGAGAAGTGCTCAGAACACTGGTGAGACCTTACTTGGAGTATTGTACACAGTACTGGAGACCGTTTCTTCAGAAGGATATTGATACTCTGGAAAGAGTTCAGAGAAGGGCTACTAAACTGGTTCATGGATTGCAGGATAAAACTTACCAGGAAAGGTTAAAGTATCTTAACATGTATAGCTTGGAGGAAAGCTATGATAGAAACATTTAAATACATAAATGGAATCAACACAGTAAAGGAGGAGACTATATTTTAAAGAAGAAAAACTACCACAACAAGAGGACATAGTCTTAAATAAGAGGGGCAAAGGTTTAAAAATAATATCAGGAAGTGTTACTTTACTAAGAGGGTAGTGGATGCATGGAATAACCTTCCAGCTGAAGTTACATATTACATAGTTACATAGTTACATAGCTGAAAAGAGACTTGCGTCCATCAAGTTCAGCCTACATCACATTTGTTTTTTACTGTTGATCCAAAAGAAGGCAAAAAAAACCCAGTTTGAAGCACAATTTTGCAACAAACTAGGAAAAAAAATCCTTCTTGACCCCAGAATGGCAGTCAGATTTATCTTTGGATCAAGCAGTTATTACCCTACATTGAAAGATTATATCCTTGAATATTCTGTTCTTGCAAGTATGCATCTAGTAGCCGTTTGAACATCTGTATGGACTCTGATAAAACCACTTCCTCAGGCAGAGAATTCCACATCCTGATTGTTCTTACAGTAAAAAAACCTTTCCTTTGCCTTAGACGAAATCTTCTTTCTTCCAGTCTAAACTCATGGCCTCGTGTCCTATGTAAAGTCCGGTTTGTGAATAGATTTCCACACAATGGTTTGTATTGGCCACGAATATATTTGTATAATGTTATCATATCCCCTCTCAGGCGACGTTTTTCTAAACTAAATAGGTTTAAATTTGTTAACCTTTCTTCATAGCCTGATATGTTCCATTCCTTTTATTAATTTTGTAGCCCGCCTCTGCACTTTTTCTAGTGCCATAATATCCTTCTTTAGAACAGGTGCCCAAAATTGCACAGCATATTCAATATGGGGTCTTACCAGTGATTTATAAAGAGGCAAAATTATATTCTTGTCCCGAGAATGAATGCCCTTTTTCATGCATGACAATACCTTACTGGCCTTGGCCACTGCTGATTGACATTGCACATTGTTGCATAGCTTGTTGTCTATAACAATTCCCAAGTCCTTTTCATGTGTTGTTATCCCTAATTCGCTTCCATTAAGGGTATACGTTGCTTGTGTATTCTTTATGCCGAAGTGCATAACTTTGCATTTTTCAACATTAAATTTCATCTGCCATTTGAGTGCCCAGTCCCCCAGTCTATCTAAGTCCCTCTGCAGCAAAGTAATATCTTGCTCACATTGTATTGTTTTACAAAGTTTGGTGTCATCTGCAAACACTGAAACATGACTTTCAATGCGGTCTTCAAGATCATTTATAAACATGTTAAATAGAAGGGGTCCCAGAACAGACCCCTGAGGGACACCACTTGCCACCTCTGTCCAGCTTGAAAATTTACCATTAATGACAACTCTTTGTACTCTGTTTTTAAGCCAATGTTCTACCCAAGAACAAGCATTTTCATCTAGACCGATTTCCTTGAGTTTGAACACTAATCTATTGTGTGGAACTGTATCAAATGCCTTGGCAAAATCCAAATAGATCACATCCACGGCAACACCCTGATCTATACTTCTACTTACTTCTTCGTAGAACGCAATCAAGTTAGTTTGACATGACCTGTGCTTCATAAAACCATGCTGATTTTTGCTGATAACCATGTTCTTCTCAAGGAATTCTTGAATATTATCCCTTAATAAACTTTCAAATATTTTACCAGCCACAGAAGTTAAGCTCACAGGTCTATAATTTCCAGGCAAGGATTTTGAACCCTTTTTGAATATAGGAACCACATCTGCCTTCCTCCAATCCTCCGGAACACTTCCTGAAAGAAAAGAATCTTGAAAGATTAAAAACAGAGGTTCACTTATTTCTGCACTTAGTTCCTTAAGTACACGTGGATGGATACCGTCAGGCCCTGGAGCTTTGTTTATATTAACTTTCTTTAGTTGCTGCAGCACCTTGTCTTGAGTTAACCAATTACAATTATTCTGTAAGTTTTTAGTAGCAATCATTTGCACATCTATTGCCATGGGTTCTTCCTTAATATATACGGAGGAGAAATAGTTATTTAAAATTCCTGCCTTTTCCTGGTCTTCATTAATTAACACCCCCGTTTCAGTTTTTAGTGTACCTACACTTTCATTTTGTTTTTTTTTAGAATTTATGTACTTAAAAAATGCTTTGGGGTTGGTTTTGCTCTCTTCAGCTATCATTATTTCATTTTGAAGTTTAGCAAGTCTAATTGCCTTTTTGCACGCATTATTTGCATCCTTATATCTTTTATAAGATGCATCTGATTTGTCCGATTTAAATGCTTTAAATGCCCTTCTCTTAGTTGTAATCTCTTGTTTTACTTCTCTACTA
>OW240917.1:122693592-122728075 GCA_933207985.1 Pelobates cultripes | reverse complement strand
CACCAGATGTATTTGGTGGCACTGACTGGGGAAATGGGCACAGTATGCACTGTGAGCCTGACACAGAAGCTGGCAGCAGTGGCGGACAACTGACTGCTATTCAATCTATAACAGTGAAAAAAGTTTTTTGTTTTTAAATCCAAGCTATTGTGACACCAGATGTATTTGGTGGCACTGACTGGGGAAATGGGCACAGTATGCACTGTGAGCCTGACGCAGAAGCTGGCAGCAGTGGCAGACAACTGACTGCTATTCAATCTATAACAGTGAAAAAAGTTTTTTGTTTTTAAATCCAAGCTATTGTGACACCAGATGTAATTGGTGGCACTGACTGGGGAAATGGGCACTGTGAGCCTGACACAGAAGCTGGCAGCAGTGGCAGACAACTAGGTGCATTTACATTACATAGAAAAAATCCAAAAAGCATACTTATCCCTAAGCACAGCTGTAGCACTTTCTATCACTATGAACAACAGCTACACTTTCCACTCCTCTTACTAAGCATGCAGCTTGAGAATGAATCTAAAATGGATGCTGTCCAAAGTAGAACCTGGGAGGGTCTGCTAGGGAGGCTGCGCTGCTAATTGGCTGGAATGTGTCTGCTGACTGTGAGGTACAGGGTCAAAGTTTACTCAATGATGACGAATAGGGGGCGGGTCGAACCGCGCATATGTTCGCCCGCCGTGGCGAACGCGAACATGCTATGTTCGCCAGGAACCGTTCGCCGGCGAACCGTTCGGTACATCACTATTCTCTACTAAGCCACATTGGTTTTAATTTATTTCTTTTATATTTATTTCCCAACGGTACATACTGAGAAATGTACCTTTTTAATATTTGTTGGAAGATGATCCATTTATCCTCAGTGTTCTTTTCACTAAAGAGTTTATGCCAGTCAATATATTGTAAAGCTTCCCTTAACTTATTGAAATTGGCCTTTTTAAAATTATATGTTTTAGTATTCCCCATGTGCTTTTGTTTTGAGTTTATTTCAAAGGACACTATATTGTGATCACTATTTCCCAAGTGCTCACCTACTTGAATGTTAGTCAAAAGATCAACGTTGTTTGTTAAAACCAGGTCCAGACAAGCGTCCATTCTAGTTGGTGCTTGTACAAGTTGTGACATGAAGGTGTCATTTAACAAGTTTAGAAACCTAATTCCCTTTGCTGAGGCACTAGTCCCTCTGTCCCAATTTATATCCGGGTAATTAAAATCTCCAATAATTAAAGTGTTACCCAGATTTGCAGCTTTCTCAATTTGCTCAAACAGCTGTTGTTCCTCGTCAATATGACATACAAACATACCCCACCACCCTTCTTGTTTTTCCTATCCTTCCTAAATAACGTGTACCCATTTAAGTTAGCTGCCCAGTCATGTGTCTCATCCCACTATGTTTCAGTTATGACTATTATATCATATTGTTTAGTGTATGCTAATGCCTCTAGTTCCCCCATTTTGTTATTTAGGCTCCTTGCATTAGTAAGCATACATTTAATATTATGCATCACTTGTATATTTTGTGAATTTTCAACATTACACAGCTTCTCTGTTCTGAGCTTGCCCCTCCCCCCGTTTCCACCCCCTTATACTGTGCTAAAGCCCATCTCCTTTCTGTCCTATCTCCATTTTGTAGATTGTTATGACCCTCCCCCCCTACTACTAGTTTAAAATCTCCTCCAACCTTCTAGCCATCCTATCCCCCAGCACTGCAGACCCTCTCCCGTTTAGGTGCAATCCATCACCACTATAAAGGTTGTACCCAATCGCCAAGTCGGCCCAGTGCTCTAAAAACCCAAAACCCTCCTTCCTGCACCAAGAGTTAAGCCACGCATTGACCTCTCTAATCTCCCGCTGCCTTTCCCCTGTAGCGCGTGGCACAGGTAATATCTCAGAGAATACCACCTTGGAGTGGTAGAGGTTAACACAGTGAAGGAGTTTAAGCATGTATGGGATAGGCATAAGGCTATCCTAGACTTAAGATAAGGCCAGGGACTAATTAAAAAGTGTTTTGAAATATTGAGCAGACTAGATGGGCCGAATGTTTCTTATCTGCCGTCACATTCTATGTATTGTTCCTAGCTTTGAGTATTGCATGGATATCTCTATAACTAACTCTTAGTATTGTATGGGTAACTCTGTATGAAGTTAAGTGGACAGATGCCACAGCTCAGAAGATGATGGCTAAAGAGTTATAGGGTGAAGTCAAATTTTGTGGGACAAGTGTGACCCCACACTTCACCACCCACCACAGGTAATGGAAAATACATTTTCTAATAGATGTTGATGACAGAGGTGCTATAAAGTTACCAGAGTTATATGTCTTATAATACAAAATCCTTAGTTAGGCTAAATATTAGTGGAATATATACAGTTGATTCACAGGAGGAAATAAAAGTGGTCTCATATTTCATCAGCTGATAGGTGATTGGATTTGCATAGTTTGTCTTTGTTTTAAATTTTATTCCTGTAAATTCCTAATTTATCAGTTCCATTAAATACATTTGTTTGCAGAACACAATTGAAAATGTATTATGTAGCTATAAATGTTACTAAACCCTGATGCATGCCTTAATTTTAATAAGGTAATATTTAATATTTTTGTATGTACAATAAGTTTGAATATCAAATTCCCTTGGGTCCCGTATGTATGGGCTGAGCAGAACTGTAGGCGCTTTCCTATATTCTATTTTCATTACAGAGATTTTGCTTCATTGATGCCACCAATCTTTATCTTATCTCATTACATCAACCACTGTATTAAAAATGATCTCACTGTTTTTAATCTTTTCACTTATGACAATTTATTAGGGCTTTATAAATGGGAACAGGACCTGTCCAGTTTGAGATTCCCCCCTGAGGAAGGCTTAGTGCCGAAACGTTGGGGTGCTGTGGTCTCCAGCTCGGTCAGTATACCTGTTGCAACACTGGGGTTAAGGCATTGAGCACTTTCTGCCTACATTTATGTTATTATTGTCACAAATGCACCCTACTACTACTACCCAAGAGTGTGTGTGACATAGTTGTGGTGGCAAAAGGGTTAAAGTTCACTATTTGTCTGCACTAGACCAGAAATAATGACAAAATCCCCCACTTAAACATCCACACTTAAACATAATAATATAACTATTACCATTTTAACGCTGCCACCACCAAGACAATATATAAATGGGTTACCTTGGTCCCCCAAGTAAATCAATAATAAAACTCACCAAATATTACTTAGCACAATATTTAAGGAATTGCAAAAATACTAATTAGTCTGTTCAGGTAACATGATTCTTAACCAGACAAAGGCAGAACTTAATAAATTAATGTTTATTATGAGCAAAAAATAGTCACAGTGCATACAAAAATATATGATAAACAAATTATTTTCACCAGCAACAGATAAAAATGAAAAGGATAAAATACAGAAGTCCTAATTACTCACTTAGGTTTTCAAAGTACAACTTCTGCCCAGGGTGTCTCTGGCAAGTAAGGATAATGGTGACTCACTCAAAATTAGATCTTGGCCCCAAGCAAATACACCAACACCTCTCCAAATCATTGGATATATACCCTGTGGATTATCAAGTCTTGCCCAGGGGTGGAGTTAAGGCGTACCTATAAAAATAATAAGTGACCACCTCCTTTGCTCCAGACCACCGTCAATCCAAATGGAAACATTTGGCTCTATCTCCTCTTATGTACCTGCCACAGAAATAATAATTGCATCTACACATTTGTTATTATTTTTCCATTCCATAGACATGTCGCACGCCCCACCCGCGATCCAATAGGACGGACATCAGGCCACTCTTGTTTGGGCTTGTTTAGAAGATGGTGCTTGTCATATTCCAAATATAACTAAAATTAGGCTTAATTATTATTTTGTGGGGTAAATACGAATGTTTCTCTTTGGATATAATGCTGGAACAAGGGCAATGGCCATTAGCATATCAAATGAGATTGCCTCATCAATTACAAAATACATGCAAAATGGATGAAGAGACATTCAGACTTTTTCCAAGTGTAGAACCTTACACCTTGCAGAGCCTTGATTAATTCACATCCATATGGTAAAATCCTTTTCACATCTTTATGTCATTCAAACTACCCCTTCTGTCATCTGACCTCAGTGGGGGGTCCCAGCTTCAAAAGATCTAACCTCTTTTGACCTCCATACAATCAGATTAACCCCTTTTGACATTGACAATACCATCTCTGACAGGCTGGCAGGTCCTTAGTGCACTACACAAATTACATTAAAGGACAATATTTGATAAATTATACACCCTTGCCGTGACAGTTATGGGTAAGGTAATTTCCCTGCATATTTGCACTTTACTAAATGTATGCTTTCTTCTGATATGCATAATGTGAATAAAAATCTTCTTGTTCAATACTTTTGGGGTGTGGTATGTATATTCCTCAAACTTTGCCTGAACATTTTTTGCAGTTTGGCAGGGTACATTAACCTGCTGAAACAGGCCACTACTATCAGGAAACACCATTGCCATAATGTGGGGTATGTGGTTTGCAACACCCTCTAGGTGCAAGGTAAATATCAAAGTAGCATCCTCATGAATGCTAGGACCTAAGGTTTCCCAGCAGAATATTGCACAGAGCATAATACTGCTTTTACCAATCTGCCTTCTTCCCATTGTGAATCCTGCTGCCATCTTTTCTCCAGGTAAATTACACCCACACACTCGATCTAAATCCACCTGATCTAAAAGAAAATGTGATTCATTAGACCAGGTGACCTTCTTACATTGCTCCATGGTCCAGTTCTGATGCTCACGGCCCCAGTGAAGGTACTTTTGGTGGTATACAGGGTCATCAAAGGCTCTCTGACTAGTCTGCAGCTACGCAGCCCCATATGCAGCAAACCGCTATGCACTGTGTGTTCTGACACCATTCTAACATGCACAGCATTACATTTCAGCAATATGAGCTCTTCTGTGTGATCAGACTAGATGAGCTGACCTTTGTTCCCCATGTGCATCAATGGCATCCATAACCCTGGAGCTGGTTCACCGGTTGTTTTTCATTTCACCCTTTTTGGTAGGTACTAACCACTAGATACCAGGAACATCTTACAAGACTTGCAATTTTGGAGATACTTTGATCCAATCATCTAGCCATTACTATTTAACCTTTGGCAAAGTCATTCAGATCTTTCACTAGCCCATTTGTCCAGATTTTAACACATGAAATTTAAGAACTGTTACCTTGCTGCCTTATATATAGTGAGGGAAAAAAAGTATTCGATCCCCTGCTGATTTTGAATGTTTGTCCACTGACAAAGAAATGATCAGTCCATAATTTTAATGGTAGGTGTATTTTAACCATGAGAGACAGAATAATAAAAAAATAATCCAGAAAAACGCATGTCAAAAAAGTTATACATTGATTTGCATGTCAAAGGTCTCGGTAATAAGGCTTTCTGATTTGATTTGATTTGATTTGATTAAGCTAGTTACTTGCTGTTGATTGCAGGTTAATTAGCTATTGTTTGCAAATAAGCAGAGGCCTACCCAGGTGTTAAACATTCCTAGTGGGCGGTGATTTAAGGAGTTATATAAGGCTTGGTCTCATTAGCTTGTCTAATATAGCTTGGTGCTACTTCCAAGTGCTGTTTCTAAGTGTCTAGTTGGAGATATTCTGGAGAGAAACTGGAGGTAATCTGAGGTATTCAGGAGGATAAATAAAAAAGCTAAGATTTGTTAGATTTAAACTATTCTCATAATTGGAATGGCAGGCTTAGTTCAGTGTAACAATTGCTATGCATTTGTTTCACGTACCACTTTTTGGAGGTTTGGTTGTTGTCTAATCAGTAGACAGTTCTCTATCTTGCGGCAGAAGATTGTATTTTTGAAGTCTGAGATTTGTAAATTATCTGGTGTAGAAACTCAGACTGGAACTGCTGCAAAGCCACTGCCGCAGAGACATGCTAGGAAAGGCAGATGGATTACTGTAGGATCTGGTAGACTTAGAGTTGTGGATAAAAGGCATTTTGCACAGTCTGTTGCTCTTCATAATTCATTTTCTGCACTTTCAGAGTGTAATGGTGTTGTGGAGAGAGGCACTGAGGCTTGTGGTGTTGTGGAGAGAGGCACTGAGGCTTGTGGTGTTGTGGAGAGAGGCACTGAGGCTAGTGGTGTTGTGGAGAGAGGCACTGAGGCTAGTGGTGTTGTGGAGAGAGGCACTGAGGCTAGTGGTGTTGTGGAGAGAGGCACTGAGGCTAGTGGTGTTGTGGAGACCGCCTTGGAGACTATGGTGAGACCTAATAGAAAGCAGTTGTTGTTGGGTGATTCCATTATAAGAGGTGTGGAGATGGACAATGGTGGTCTTGTGAGGTGTCTTCCCGGAGCTACTGCTCACAGAGACAGGAGACGTATCTGTAATATTGTTAAGCAAGCAAAGCAGGAAGGGGAATTGGATGTACTTGTCCATCTAGGGACAAATGACTTGGCTTGCAATGAGGTTTCAGAGGTTAAGGAAGTTTTTAGTGTTTTTGCCAATGATATACGGCAGGTTGCTTCCACACTGTCATTCTCTGAAGTTCTGCCTGTGCATAACACTCAGAACGACAGGCGGATGCGTATTAGGGACTTTAATTTGTGGCTTGGTGAATGGTGTCGGGAGCAAGGATTTGGCTTTATTTCTCATGGTAGCTCTGTTTGGAATGGAGATAAGCTGTACAAAAAAGATGGTTTGCATCTTTCTCAAAAGGGAACAAATGTTCTCAGTGAGCAGTTCAGAGGTTTTGCTAGGATGTATTTAAACTAGGAGGGGGGGGCAAAAGGGTGATAAAACATCAATCCAATTGTCCCCCAAAACAAGGACAGAAGGTGCCTGTAGCAAGTGTGTTAAAAAATGATAAGCTTAGAGTCATGTCTACAAATGCTCGCAGTTTAGGGAATAAGATCCATGAACTTGTGGCAATAATGGCAACTGATAGTGTAGATTTAGTCGCTGTTACTGAGACATGGTACAATGAGAAAAATGACTGGGACATAGCAATACCAGGGTACTCTTTATATAGGAAAGATAGGGAAGGCAAGAAAGGGGGAGGGGTGGCCTTGTATGTGAAGGATAGCATAAAATCTAGCCTAATAAAAGTTAGTGAGGCAAACATAGAGTCCGTTTGGGCTACGTTAGAATTTGGTAATCACACAGTAACTCGTGTAGGTGTGATTTATAGGCCCCCAGGACAAATTGAAGAGTTATATAATCTACTAGTTGAGGAAATAGCTAAAATGACAATGAAGGGGAAGTTATCATCATGGGTGACTTTAATCTTCCTGATGTAAATTGGAAAACAAAATTAGCTACTTGTGCCAGGAGCACACATATTCTAAACTCCCTACTGGGATTGTCTCTAAAACAAGTTGTTGAGGAGCCAACTCGTAAAGAGGCCATACTAGATTTAGTGTTAACAAATGGAGATTTGGTATCAGATGTTACTGTAGGTGAAAGTTTAGGATCCAGTGATCATCAGTCAGTGTGGTTTAATATAAGAACAGTGACTGAGTCACACCACACAAAAACAAAAGTTTTAGACTTTAGAAAAACAGACTTTTCTAAAATTAGAATATGGGTAGAGGAGTCATTATCAGACTGGAGCAATTTAAATGGAGTCCAAGAAAAATGGGATTATTTAAAAGTTGCACTATTGAAGGCAACAGAAAATTGCATTAGGCTTGTCAGTAAAAGCAAAAAATTCAAGAAACCACTGTGGTACTCCGCAGATGTGGCCAAAATAGTTAAAAACAAAAAGTTAGCATTTAGGAATTATAAAAAAACCCAGAGTGAGGGAGACAAAATGATCTAGAAGATTAGGCAGAAAGAGGCTAAGCAAGTTATAAGAGCTTCCAAATCACACACAGAAGAGAAAATAGCACAGTCAGTAAAAAAGGGGGATAAAACATTTTTAGATACATAAATGAGAAAAGAAAAGTAAAACAAGGATTAGTTAGATTAAAAACAAAAGAAGGAAGGTATGTAGAAGAGGATAAAGGTCAGGCTGACTGCCTCAATGAATATTTTGTTCTGTATTTACAGAAGAAAATGAAGGAAAGGGACCTCAGTTGAGAAAAAGGATAAATGAGTCATTTATTACACGTGAGTTTACAGAGGAAGAGGTTCTATTTCAACTGTCAAAAGTAAAGACAAATAAGTCAATGGGACCTGATGGAATACACCCAAAGCTATTAAAAGAGCTTAGTGGTGTACTAGCAAAACCATTAACAGATTTATTTAACCAATCATTGTTAACAGGAGTAGTCCCAGAAGATTGGAAGTTAGCGAATGTTGTGCCCATTTACAAGAAAGGTAATAGGGAGGAGTCGGGCAACTATAGGCCAGTAAGCCTTACTTCAGTAGTGGGGAAAGTGATGGAAACCATGTTAAAGGATAGGATTGATGAACATCTAAAACACATGGATTTCAAGATCAGAGACAACATGGGTTTACTTCAGGGAGATCATGCCAAACTAATCTTATTGATTTTTTTGATTGGGTAACTAAAACTATAGATCAGGGTGGTGCAGTAGACATTGCTTACCTAGATTTCAGTAAGGCTTTTGACACTGTTGCACATAGAAGGCTTATCAATAAACTGCAATCTTTAAGTTTGGATTCCAATATTGTTGAATGGGTAAGGCAGTGGCTGAGTGACAGGCAACAGAGGGTTGTAGTTAATGGAATATATTCGAAGCTTGGACTTGTCACCAGTGGGGTACCTCAGGGATCTGTACTTGGACCCATTCTCTTTAATATTTTTATTAGTGATATTGCAGAAGGTCTTGATGGTAAGGTATGTCTTTTTGCTGATGATACTAAGATATGTAACAGGGTTGATGTTCCAGGAGGGATAAGCCAAATGACAAATGATTTAGGTAAACTAGAAAAATGGTCAGAATTGTGGCAACTGACATTTAATGTGGATAAGTGCAAGATAATGCATCTTGGACGTAAAAACCCAAGGGCAGAGTACAGAATATTTGATAGAGTCCTAACCTCAACATATGAGGAAAGGGATTTAGGGGTGATTATTTCTGATGACTTAAAGGTAGGCAGACAATGTAATAGAGCAGCAGGAAATGCTAGCAGAATGCTTGGTTGTATAGGGAGAGGTATTAGCAGTAGAAAGAGGGAAGTGCTCATGCCATTGTACAGAACACTGGTGAGACCTCACTTGGAGTATTGTACACAGTACTGGAGACCGTATCTTCAGAAGGATATTGATACCTTAGAGAGGGTTCAGAGAAGGGCTACTAAACTGGTTCATGGATTGCGGGATAAAACTTACCAGGAAAGGTTAAAGGATCTTAACATGTATAGCTTGGAGGAAAGACGAGACAGGGGGGATATGATAGAAACATTTAAATATATAAAGGGAATCAACACAGTAAAGGAGGAGACTATATTTAAAAGAAGAAAAACTACCACAACAAGAGGACATAGTCTTAAATTAGAGGGACAAAGGTTTAAAAATAATATCAGGAAGTATTACTTTACTGAGAGGGTAGTGGATGCATGGAATAGCCTTCCAGCTGAAGTGGTAGAGGTTAACACAGTAAAGGAGTTTAAGCATGCATGGGATAGGCATAAGGCTATCCTAACTATAAGATAAGGCTAGGGACTAATGAAAGTTTTTAGAAAATTGGGCAGACTAGATGGGCCAAATGGTTCTTATCTGCCGTCACATTCTATGTTTCTGGACCATCACTTTGTGGGTATCCTATTCCCTGAGTGTAATGGTAATGGCAACCATGACAACTAGTTAATGTTAGTGGAAGCCATTTTAGTGAGTATTGGTATGTCAATAAAACTAAAAGACAACATGGGAAACAAGCTTTAAATTGGTTTAATAAATTACTTTTATAGAGCTATACAGTGAACAAATAGACATACAATTATCAGACTCCAATATAAGTTGTATCTATACTCCTTCTATACTGCATGGTTGCACAATACTTGACCTACACAAATTTGGAACATGGTTGGTGTGGCAGACCGCCACTATGTCCCCGCCACGCACTCCCTTTCCCAAAATAGTGTAGCTCTACAACTTATGAAAGTAAATATCGCTGGTATCGCTTTTCCCCCCACACATTAGTCGACACTGAATGCTGGTAGTAGATCTGTTTAATGCAGGCAAGCACTCTCAATACAGTAAACCGCTCCCTGTGCCTGAGAGATAATTGAGTCAGGAAACTTACAACTCAATTATCTCCCAGGTACAGAAAAATATAACGTTTTTAAAACATCTCAAAGGTACCCACAAAATACAAGGAAATCCCTCAAGAGTCATCGGATAGCCCAGATCCGATATCCAAAAAGCACTCAGATCGGTTTGGTGGTTTGGTCTAGTGAAGACTGAAACAAAACTGATCTGGTAAGTCTAGAACAGAGTTCAAGAATTGTCAGGCAGGTCAGTAACATTACCATGGTGTCTAATACATACAAAGATGAACTGACTAGAGCAGAAATGCATATGATCTGAGAGTGAAAGACTTCATAACCTGAGACATTAAAGAGAATTGGAAGCTAAAGCAAGAAAAAGGGATTATTAGTTACATACAAATTAGCTAATTTATTCATGAAGAATCAAGAGAAAAAAAAATAAGTTATTTTTAAGTTCCCAAGTATATGTGTATTTATGCATAAAAACACAAATAGTTTAAATTGCTTATGTAAGTGGTCCTTGCAATAAAAATTTAATTATCAATTAAACTGGATTCATACTTTTTATTTGTGCTGTTTTTTTTTTAACCAAAAATGCTATAAACATCTCTAATGGGTTTACAGAATCACAGCAACATATTTTCAAATATACACACTCAATCACACGTACGTGTGTGAGTGTGTGTTAGGTAAAAGTTTACCTCACTTAGCCTGAATATAACAATTATAACATAGAGGCTGCCCTAATGGAGGCAAGTATGTGCGTAATATTTCCACATTTATAGATTTATTTTCTAAGCAGTCAGATGTGATTTCACAGCCAGTTTTCAAAACTTAAATAGGTAGAAATGGTTTAAAGAAATTCTCATATTTTGCAAACTTGCAAATGTTTATTTTCAATTAAATTTATAGCTTGAACTTTAAATTAGTGATGCTCATAGCTCACTATATAGTATATAAAAAAAAGTAATATTTTAGAATTGTCAGAACAGTGACACTATGCAATATATTTAATATAATGGAATTTTAGATTTTACGTCCAAAAAGTTATGATTTTTTTTTCAAGATTGATCTATATTTTTATTTGCTAAAAAGAGCAAAAAGGAAGAAAAAAGGGGAGGAAAATGAGCCAACTTGTTCACTAGTACCCCCTAATGGGGGTAACCCCTAAAGTTAAATATATATAAGAAAGAGAGAAGCTGGAAGTAGTAGCAATGAAATATTTGGATAGGGTAGAATACCTAGAACAATTTAAAATGTCACTTTTAATATTGTCTCTTTAAAAAGTCCCAACATTTGGACTGTATTGCAAACTTATATCAAAAGAAAAGAAAGGAATATTATGAATACAATTTTTAATCAGTCATAATATCAGACTGAAAAGGGGGACTCAATCTGTCCACTAAGTCTTTATAAGGACTTAATTAGAATAGAGTCAAAAGAGTATATATATATATAAATAGTAGTGATGGTTGGCTGCACTCACGGATTCTTTAAAACTTAACTTTTATTTATAATGTTAAGAGCAGATCAACGTTTCAGTCCCTCTTGTGGACTTTCATCAGGATCATCGGTTGACATTACTAATCTGACAAATTTCAATTTGAAAATGGAACGTTCTATATTTGACCCTGTAACTTTCCAAAACACCATAAAACCTGTTAATGGGGGGTACTGTTGTACTCGTGAGACATCGCTGATTACAAATATGGGCATTCTTTTGCAGTAATACCTAACAGTATTATGACATTAACAGCTAAAATGTCAGACATAAATACAAATTTAAAAAAAATCTTATTTTCTCACTCTTTTAAAATTTTATTTATAACAAATTATGTTCCATATATGAATAGTTAATGATAAATTAAAGTCCTGTTTCTCCTGAACAAAATGATATATAATAAGTGTGGGTGCACTTAATGTGACAGCGGTGAATTACGGGTAAACAGACATATAGCGCAAATTCCGGTTTTTGTTTACGTTTTGTATTGATCAGAACGTGTACTATTGACTCCGTCCTGAAGGGGTTAACATTTTGTACTATTTTGATGTATTTTGATATATTGATGTTTTTTTTGCATATCATATTTTTGATATGTTCATATTTAAAAAAAAAAATTAAAATTTTTCTCAAAAATATTAAATAATTTGAAAAGCTTATCCAGCAATATTAAATTGAGGCCTTATAAATTAGAAATAAGCAATAGGGTAAACTGATGGACAGTGAAAATTATCACATTCAGTCTGCAAAATGCATTTTCATGACTGTTGTTTTCACTATTATTTCACTATTTTAGAGATATAATAAAGATATTAATGATTTTATATTATTTTCCAGTGTAAAAGGCACTTTATTGTATTTTGTATTCCCAGCTCGACAGATCGGGTTGTAAATATAGTAAAGAAACAAGGTGGTTGATGTGCTTTTTGTGATTCAAAACATAAACATAGTGAAACATTATAGATTACCAGCACTATCCATTTTCAACTATAGGGCACTACTTTTCCAAAAAAATTTTGAACACAAAGTTTCTTTAATTGCAGATAAGCAATTGTATTTCTTTTCTGGTAGAAAGGGATTCCTTGCCTTGAGCCAAGTGGTAAAAGAGAAGCATCTCCACGCTCTGCATTGAGGTGCAGAACTTTCCCCATATAGATGCACTGATTCAATGTATCTCTAAGAGAAACATAGAAACATAGAAACATAGAATGTGACGGCAGATAAGAACCATTCGGCCCATCTAGTCTGCCCAATTTTCTAAATACTTTCATTACTCCCTAGTCTTATCTTATAGTTAGGATAGCCTTATGCCTATCCCACGAAGGCTATTCCATGCATCCACTACCCTCTCAGTAAAGTAATACTTCCTGATATTATTTTTAATACTGACTGTCCAGAGGGGCATTTGGCCCCTCCCCTGCCCTGCCTCCTTGGCTGAGATCATATAAAATGGCAATCTCAGCTAATCCGATTCTTTCCTATGGGAGATTACCAATTCTGATTATGTGAGCCAAGGAGGCGGATTAGGGGTGGGGCCAGTGGGGGCAGACCTGCACGGCACTGGAATAAACATGATTTTTCTTCTTATTTAAGGGGGGGGGCAAAGGAGGGACTGTGGGCTAAGCAGTGTTTTTTAACACTATAGGATCAGGAATACATGTTTCTATACCTGACCCTATAGTGTTCCTTTAATCCAGGCCTTTATAACTGAAATTAAAATTAGTGCCTCATTTACTAAATAAAACTATAACTGACAATGGCAATATTTTGGATCAGAGATAAATATGATAATATGAATTTCTTCTAACTAGATGTTTACACTATGCCACCATTACAATCTTAAACCTAAAGACATTGTGCTAGCATAGAAGGCTCTGCTTATTTAGCTTTGGTGCTTCCATACAGTCCTGCAAGAAATTAATGAATGAGTGATTGCATTTTCAAATATTACTATGATAACTCGGAGTATCATCCATTATTAAGGGCATAACAACACCACAAATAAATTACATCAGTCAAAAGAATATAAATCTATACAATCCAGATATTCTAAAGCTAGCTTACAATACATCCTAAATGAATGTAAACAACTAAATTCTAGTGGTCTCTGTATAATATAAAGACATTTAGCTTAGTGTAGCAATAATAGATTTTATATTTCCCCTGACTTAGTAGGCAGGAATCAGATGAAAATGATAAATTGGAAAGTTTTTATTTCAAACAAACAGAACCTTTTTTTTTTTTCAAGGTACCTCTTCTTTCTTAACCTGCTTTCAATATAAATAACTATTTCTACTATAGCAATTGCTTTAGAGGACCAATAGGTGGAGCACTTCCATGTTTCATTATAAAATGGCAAAGTGATCCAACTTCTTTTCCAAACATAAGCTCTCTCATGCTTGTGCTCTGAAAATACATATATAAAAATACTTATCTATGTCATCAAAATACTTGTATAGAGTTAACTAAGTCAGAGGAGAGTAGGTAACCATCCAGGTACAATTTATGGCACTCTCAGCCACTCATTGCCTAATATAGAAAGAAAGATGATAGTATGTCGCAGGTAGCATTCTCACGATTCACAAGGAGTTACATAGTTACATAGCTGAAAAGAGACTTGTGTCCATCAAGTTCAGCCTACCTCACATTTGTTTTTTGCTGTTGATCCAAAAGAAGGCAAAAAAAAAACAGTTTGAAGCACAATTTTGCAACAAGCAAGGAAAAAAATTCCTTCTTGACCCCGGAATGGCAGTCAGATTTATCCTTGGATCAAGCAGTTATTACCCTACATTGAAAGATTATATCCTTGAATATTCTGTTCTTGCAAGTATGCATCTAGTAGCCATTTGAACATCTGTATGGACTCTGATAAAACCACTTCTTCAGGCAGAGAATTCCACATCCTGATTGTTCTTACAGTAAAAAAACCTTTCCTTTGCCTTAGACGAAATCTTATTTCTTCCAGTCTAAACGCATGGCCTCGTGTCCTATGTAAAGTCCGGTTTGTGAATAGATTTCCACACAATGGTTTGTATTGGCCCTGAATATATTTGTATAATGTTATCATATCCCCTCTCAGGCGACGTTTTTCTAAACTAAATAGGTTTAAATTTGTTAACCTTTCTTCATAGCCGATATGTTCCATTCCTTTTATTAGTTTTGTAGCCCGCCTCTGCACTTTTTCTAGTGCCATAATATCCTTCTTTAGAACAGGTGCCCAAAATTGCACAGCATATTCAATATGGGGTCTTACCAGTGATTTATAAAGAGGCAAAATTATATTCTTGTCCCGAGAATGAATGTCCTTTTTCATGCATGACAATACCTTACTGGCCTTGGTCACTGCTGATTGATATTGCACATTGTTGCATAGTTTATTGTCGATAACAATTCCCAAGTCCTTTTCATGTGTTGTTATCCCTAATTCGCTTCCATTAAGGGTATACGTTGCTGTATACCTTGAGTGTAAGTACAGTGTGTGTGTAGTCAGTGCAGTGTGTGTGCAATGAAAGCTGTGTGTATAGTGGATACAGCGTGTGTTTGTTTAGTGGATTGTGTGTAGTGGATGCAGTGTGTGTTTAGTGAATGAAGAATATGTGTGGTGGATGCAGTGTGTGTATAGTGGATGCAGTGTATGTGTGGTTTATGCCGTGTATGTAGTGGATGTAGTATGTATGTTTGTGTAGTGGATGCAGTGTGTGTGTGTTATGTAGTGCAAGCATATTAAACTCGCGGTCCATGGGCTGCATGCGGCCCATAATGAATATCTTTGCGGCCCAGGAAGTCGCGAGTTTGACATGTTAAGGCAGAGTAGGCACCTGCTCTCCCCACATTGCAGGTGACTACTCTGCTAAAATTTACCCAGTCGGGAGGAGAGGATGCTGGCGGCAGTGAGGAAGCTCAGTTTGTTCTTCCTGCTCCTTACTGCTCCCTCTCGCGCACCTGTAGTGATGCCAGGTGCCGGAATAAGACGTCATTCCAGCCAGGTATCACTAAACTGTGCACATGAGGGAGCAGTGAAAAGCAGGAAGGGAGACCCCAGGGAGAGGCCCCACACCAGCTCCCAAAGGTAGGGAGCAATACATAAAATGAGTTGTGAGTGTGTGCAAGAATGTGTAATGTGTGTGTGGGTGTGTCTGTCAGTGTGTGTGTCTGTCAGTGAGTGTGTGTCTGTCAGTGAGTGTGTGTGTGTGTGTGTGTGTGTCTGTCAGTGAGTGTGTGTGCCTATGTGTCTGTCAGTGTATGTGTGTCTGTAAGTGAGTGTGTGTCTGTCAGTGTGTGTGTGTCTGTCAGTGAGTGAGTGTATGTGTATGTGTGTGTGTGTGTGTTTCTGTCAGTGAGTGTGTCTGTAAGTGAGTGAGTGTGTGTCTGTGTCTGTCAGTGTGTGTGTGTGCCTGTATGTCTGTCAGTGAGTGTGTCTGTCAGTGAGTGTGTGTTGGTTAGTATTGTGATGGCCGCTGCTGGACAGTGGAGGACCTGGAGGTGCACGGAGGCATGCATCGCCACGTCACATTCACCTTCACAGGGTTTGAAGAAGTGTTGACATCACCATTGGGGTATACCAGATGCTGGACTCCGGAGTCACATACTGGCAGCAGCAATGTGAGTGGGAGTGAGCTTGTTGGCTAATATTGTTTTTTTGTTTTTTTGTTTTAAACAGGGACTGGGGTTCAGTAGAGGGGGGGACTGGGATTTAGTATAGAAGGGGGGACCTGAGTTTAGTAGAGGAGGGTGCTGGGGTTTAGAAGAGGGTGATGCTGTTTTTTTTTATATTTTAATTTTCAAAATAAACCTATGTTGAGTTTGAAGTGCTTGATAATGGCTATATATAAACATGCAAATTGTGAGTGTGGGGCCCAGGCTGTACCCTCCTGAATGTGACCCTGCACACGTGGTTGTAGTTTGTGAAATTTCTTACATTACTGCAATGTTCGTAAGTGACTCAGACTACATTTGAAAAGGCACTCCATGGGAAAAGCTATCTCTAAATATTTTAAAGGTGTTAAGTCAGTCTAGTCATATAATTGTATTTTTTATTAATAAAATATGCAGATGTCGAATATCTAAAGATATTGTATAGACAATGTATTTGACTCAATTGTTAGTAAAATGTGTTTTAATTGATATTAAATTAATATATTTTAAATCATTACTACATTAAAAATAAAGACATTTAATTCACAGCAGCAACATATGTACATACGTTACATGAAATTCTCTATTGTAGGTTACAGTATGAGCTTCTGGTAGACAACAATTTTGGACTGTCATTTAGATGATGACGGATATACCATATCTGGCCTTAACGAGGGATGCAACTTCTATAGTGGAAATCTCCAAAATACATGCTACATGTTAGCTTAAAATAAACAAATACAAATCTATTCCACACCATCCAGCGAAGTGAAACTCAAAGATGTTAAATAAGAATCTGTCAGCAACATTTTTCATGGTGATATTTTAGACGAGCACAGCCTCAAACCACGAGTAACTGCAAAATACTACTGAGCACCTTTCATGTTTTTAAATTTTAACAGGCTCTCCCTTAATTCATGCAGAGCTATGTTTGCATGTTTCCCTTTGTCTTAAAGGTCTCTCAGCCTGCATCCTTGAGGATTCAATATTTTTGTTCTTATCCTCCTTTGGTCTGACATCCCCTCTGACTGGTGTTGCCTAGGCAGTAGTGGGTTGTAAAGCAGCAGTCAGACAAGCCACGGGAAATAATTGGCAGACCTCTGAGCTTCATGCTGCTTTAATGAATCGTCACGGTATAGCATTTAAAGCAAAAGTACAATTTAACCTTCTGTATATGTGTAATGATAGAATTATTATTATCCAATAAATATTTCCAGGAAAATAAATTATTAGTATTTTACTTTTTTCCTCTTCTCTGGAGCAATTTAATATTTGATACTCTTTAACAGAGGCATTATCTGAAGATTGTATATCAATCTTCAGTATCAGTTTTTATAAATGGAAAGTTGATTGGTTAGTTGAGAAAAATAAATGTTTTTGCTAAAATACATTGTCATTTCTTTCCTATTTATGTTTTTTTTTTCTGGCCTACAGAAGAGTAATAGAAATGCATAGAATGGAGCAAAGTAAAATATATTGGACTTTGTCAGTTAACTCCTCAGGTACTGGAGGAGCGAGCAATTTTGCAGGCCCCACATACATGGTATAGGTTTGTAAATGAATGGGTTCATAAAAATATAGATCATGACCACTGTTTCAATAGCAAACTAAACCTAATCAATGATACGTGAATGTCATTTGCTATACACCAAAGTATGGTGTAAGGAGATTATTTTGTACAGAGTGTGCTGTACAACAAAGAAAAGCTTATGGCAGGCGATATCAGTTGTCCATGTGGGTTACCATTCTCCCCCTCATCAGTCTATGTTCCATCTTCCCACCTGGTTAGCACTACAGATTCCTCGTACAGTGCTAGCTCAAGGCCACAGCCTGAGCCCTTTTTTGTAAGAGTTAAATGAGAGCACACGTAGTGTGGAGAAAACACTGTTGTCATGGAGAGGCTTGGGAAGTGGTCTGCACTAGTTGCCAGAGAGAAGAGAGGTCAGGGGAGGGGGGAGGAAGGAAAAAAATATAAAACACTGACTTATAGTCTCTATGGAAGTGATTACATGTCATATTGTCATCTTGGCTGATGAGGGCTTGAATCCTGTATCCGATTGGAAGTGATTGCATTGTCACTGTATAGAAATAAAATCCAGCTCATGATTCTAAATATTGCGGAGTCTAAAAATACAATCAGTTGAACTGAAAGATAAAATGTAAAACACATATATATTTAATCACCTTTTCATATCATCTATTAATCTGTAACTCTATATAATTTACCTTATGTAATTCATTGTTTCAGGGTAAATAAGAATGGAAAAAAATATTAAATAGATCATTCATCAATAAGGTTATATTGTTTCATCTGAGAATTGTTTTGCACTTTTTCATTTTTATTTTATTGCTCTATTAATAGCTTTTCACATAATGATTCATTTCCATTTAATTAAGAACTGCATCCCTTCTTAACATATATAAGTAATAAGGAGAGAATACACCAAATTGGTGAAATTGGAGGAACAGCTGATACAACGTAGGACTGGGTAATCAAAGCTAGTGCCTTCAATCTGCATTGTTCTCTTATTATTGCATTTTTCTTGGTCACATTTTATTCTATTTTATAATAATACATATGAGTAACTAATTTCTATCGCTGATATACAGACCAGTAATAATAAATCATCATATTGTACTAGCTCAGAATAGCTAGGCAAAGACAGTGCCAGAAAAATTCTAAAAATCATAATCTCTCCACATAATGAAGAGCAGGGTGCCCAAAATGTAGCTCTCCAGATGTTGTAGAACTACAACTTACATGATGATTTGCATGCATTTAGAATGCTTTAGCATGATAAAGCATCATGCACATTCTACAATATCTGGGGACCTAGATTTTGGGCACCCCCGATGTAGAGGCTCTGAATCTGCCTGTCACCATTAGGGATCATAATCATGCAAGATGCTGCAAGTATTAAATTGTATGCTTGGAAGGGGTTCATGTTCATGTTTAAAAAGTGCCTGGTTCACACAATATTTTGCATATACCACTTGAATTTAAGGTTACAGTCTTTACTTAAATCACATCTTTATTGCTTCATTGGCATTTATATATATATATATATATATATATATATTTGTTCCATTGTGGTTACGCACCAAAGCATTTGGAAATAATTGATTTAGGGCACTCGTTGGAATTTAAATTGAAGTTGTGCCCTTTTTTGTTTAGTTTTGTATATGTATATATATATATATTATTATTATTATTATGATATTTATAGAGCGCCATCAAATTCCGCAGCACTTTACAATGGGTGGACGAACAGACATGTAGTTGTAACCAGACAAGTTGGACACACAGGAACAGAGGGGTTGAGGGCCCTGCTCAATGAGCTTACATGCTAGAGGGAGTGGGGTAAAATGACACAAAAAGGTAAGGATAGTATTAGACTAGTGACAGTTGAAGAAGAGGAATCAGTCAGGAGCTATTAACAGTTTAATTGATACGCTTTTATGAAGAAGTGGGTTTTTAACGATTTTTTGAAGGAGGAGGGAAACGAGTTCCACAGGAACGGTGTAGCCCTCGAGAAATCTTGAAGGCGAACATCAGAGGTGGGAGTACGGACAGAAGATAGATGTAAGTCTTCAGCAGATCGTAAGGGCCTAGACGGGACATACCTGTGTATAAGGGAGGATAGATAGGTGGGAGCAGCATTATGTAGAGATTTGAAAGCAAGAACCATAATTTTAAATTGAGCTCTATGTTTTATAGGAAGCCAATGTAGGGACTGACAGAAGGGTGAGGCATGGGAGGTGCTGGCGGACAGGAAGATGAGCCTCGCTGCCGCATTCATTATGGAATGTAACGGCGCAAGTTGGGAGCACGTAAGACCACTGAGAAGCAGATTGCAGTAGTCAAGGCGAGAAAGGACAGTGGAATGGACCAACACCTGAGTTTTATGTTAATCTACTATTAATCAGCTACTATTTTGCTCATGAGCATTAAGTCCCATGCCCAGTTGAAGTTGAGGTTGAGGTTGGCATTGATATAGATCTAATGTAATCTTTGGTATATTCAAGGCAGCCCAAATTATTATTTCAAGTGCACTTGGAGAAGCGTGAATTAGACACCAGACACCTGTTGGTAGTCAAAATAAGCCTCTGACCTTTATTTTGTCAGTTGTGTTTTTATACATTAAAATGTAAGTGCTACGTGCACATACTCATAGGACAGTAGTAAGAAGGGAGTGAAAGGGTGAAAGGAGTACAGATAAGACATAGGGATGCACATCACGTACATATAGCAGATAAGTTCAGAGAAAGGGAAAGAACAGACTGATTTAGGAGAGACAGCTCACGTGGGGGCTCTCTGCTCTCGGGACTAGACATATATGGTCTTAAGTTTCGTTTTAAGCATTAAGCATTTCCTGAGTCCAAGTTAGCCAATTTTAATATAGGATATGTAATATAACTCCTATAAGCTTGAACCTTGGAATCAAAGTACATTTTTTCACAGCATTTATATCCCTATCCTATTCAAGGACAGGGTTGATGGCCCTGCTCAATGAGCTTACATGCTAGAGGGAGTGTGGTAAAGTGACACAAAAGGTAAGAATAGTATTTGACTAATGACAGTTGCAAGAGGAATCAGTCGGGAGCTATTAACAGTTTAATTCATACGCTTTTATGAAGAAGTGGGTTTTTAATGATTTTTTGAAGGAGTGGAGACTTGATGAGCATCTAACAGAGGAGGGAAGTGAGTTCCACGGGAACAGTGCAGCCCTTGAGAAGTCTTGAAGGTGACCATCAGAGGTGGGAGTACAGACAGAAGATAGACGTAAGTCTTCAGAAGAGCGTAAGGGCCTAGACGGGACATACTTGTCTATTAGGGAGGATAGATAGGTCGGAGCAGCATTATGTAGATATTTGAAAGCAAGAACCAGAATTTTAAATTAAGCCCTATATTTTACAGAAAGCCAATGTAGGGACTGTCAGAAGGGGCGAGGCGTGGGCGGTGCGGGCAGACAGGAAGATGATATCCATTCTTCTGGTATCCTTGAGCCTTGGCTTTGTTCTACATTTATCCTTCCATCTCCAATCCTGACCTTGGTCTGTCTGACTATCCTATATTTCTCATTGTACTCATATATACTGTGACAGGACATCCATTCACAAACCATTGCTGCAGTTCATTTATTACTTATGGTTTGGGAACAGACCAAACTGTTTATATTCCCCATACTCGGACCACCTCTTGACTTGTTAACCCCTATTGACTTCTCCTGACACCTCCATCATCTGTTCACACCTAGTTAACTCAAGTGTTCTGCTGGGTGGACTGGGTGCATGGACCTACACGTGGGAAATAAGTTGGCGATCATCTTGTTGCACGAAAGCAGGCAGCAGTGTTTGGACGTCAAGTGCATGGAACTAAAATCAGACAGACTAACTCGCGAACACCGCTGAACTGATACCATCGCTTGCTTCTTCTCTAAACTTCTCAGGAGAGCGCTGTTCCGTAGGATTGTTCGCACGAACTAGGCAAACAATTGCTACCAAGGAGCCAGGAGATTTTCTCTGTATTTATTTTGTTTTGGGACTCCCGAAAGTGACTGACCGCTACCACTTTTCTTATGGAACTATTTTGGGCAGGCACCATCTGTGTGGTCAGTCAAAACTTTACCTCGGTGTTGATTTGGCTGTATTTGTGGGATCTGAGCTCTATTTGGACCCTCTGGGCGCTCAGATCCATGCTATCTGGGGATATATGATTGTGGGGGTTCCTTCTAATATTGTATGTGTATTGGGGTGTTTTATGTATTTTTTTTTTTATTTTGTATCTCTGTGCCTGTTGGATAATTAGTTTAAGCAGAGTAAACTCAATTATCTCCCAGACACAGTGGAGGAGTTTGTGTTGAACTGTATGGAGACTGCTGGCTGTCTGTGTATAAATTGCGTGTACCGTGTCCCATTAAATCAGTTCACTCCCAGCATTAAGTCTCGGCTAATGTCTGTGGGGGATTATAGCTTTCCCCCACAGACATTAGCAGAGACTTAATGCTGGGAGTGAACTGATTTAATGGGACATGGTACACGCAATTTATACAAAGACAGCCAGCAGTCTCCATACAGTTCAACACAAACTCCTCCTCTGTGTCTTGCTATAATCAAGTAGCAGCTATAATCACTCTGCAGCTATAATCACTGAATCCACCGCAGCAGAGTTCCAGAGAAGGGGAAAAGGACATCCTTGGCAGTGAGACCCGTGTCTCTATCCAGGTGGCTGCCACATATATGTTAAGTTCGACCACACTAAGGCCCTGTAATACGGCTTGGTTTGTGTATCGGTAAGAGCCCCTTTGTTTGTGTTTTAGGGAGATTGTACTTGACAGTAGGTAGCAAACAACCTGAATAGGTGAGGTTCCCTCTAACCCTACAAAAATATCACAAGTAAACAAATCAAAGAGTGGTAATTGTGCAAAGACGTATATAGCTGTAAAGTGCAAGAGGTATTGTAGTCTCTTTGTGGAAGATGATAGTGAAGACCCAAAAAACATAAACATAAAAGACTTATAGTGTAGTATCCCATGTAACATATAGTATCATAAGAAGACAAATGACCACTCACTTAGAAGGAGCTTTTTGAAAACTCTAGTAGTATAACATTGAGCAGTATGATCTCTGCTCTGGGATATGGGAACAGCAAATGTCCTCAGGGTAAAGGTGGCGTATAAAACATAAAAGACGTATATAATTCTATCTGTATATGCAGTAAGGTAAAAGGTATCTTGACCCTCCACAAAGAGACTATCATACCTATTACACTTTACAGATATATATTTCTTTGTGCAACTACCACTCATTGATTTGTTTATAACTGTATATGCATATTTATTCTCATATAAGTATGCAGCTGTGTAATTTCATGCAGTGTTAAAGATAATGGTAGACATGATAAGGGGAAAGGTTAGAGTGGGGTTAATGTCAGAGTTAGATTACATGTTTAGTGTTAAGAGAATTAAAAAGCTTTAAAGGCGTTATAGTTGTGGTATAATGGGGTATTTAAAATTATTGGATTTAGGCTTAGAATGTGATTACATTTAGTATTGTATGATGTTTTTATTTTACACCTTTTATAACTGTTCCTGCAGCACAGGAGGCTGACTAGCCAAGGCTGTAAACCGTCACTTTATGCAAGACCTGTAGGCAGGTGTCTACTCTGCCTAATGGGAAATCCAGCTCTGTTATCAGTAGATAAATCGGATACTTTGAAAATAAGTGGAGTCCCCTGTAACTGGAGTTCTGATGAGAAGCTGCACTATATTTTGACAAACCATGTATTTGTAGAGACAGTGCTTAGGTTTAAAAGTTTGTTATTCCAGAAGATATGCTTTTTTCCCTCTCGCCTGTTTCAGTTGATAATTACAAAAATTCTTCATTGAGAATCTTCTAAATGCATCTAAATTATTAATTTACTTCTCTGGAAGATCTCTGTTGTTCCTATCCTCCAGCAATAGATCAAAGTTAAATAATTGCATTCCAAGGAATCTCTCACTGCTTCTTTGCAGGGTCAGTGAGACCAAGTCCCCTGCACTATGTTTCTTTGCCGCTCTTTGCCTAATTAAACCTAGAGCTTTTTAATTATGTTCTGTGAATAATTGCCATACACTATCTACTTTTTCTTTTCCCCCACTATTTTATTCATATGATGTTACTAGCTATACATTTTGTATTATCTTTTTATATAGGTATTCATAGATTTTTTGATTTTCATTATTTAAAGTTTACCTGATGTTGTCAGTCTATACACATCTTTAGTATATGGAGGGTACTGATTTGAAATTAATCAAAAAAGATATGAACTGGGCTCAGTGGAAATATCAAGTAACATGGATCTTGAGTGAGTCCTGATAAAATACAAATGTTCCAGCTGATCGGACCTAAACCTCCTATATAGTGAGGCAGGTAGTATCCACCAGCTGCAAATGGGTTAATATAGTAAAGATCTTATGTATATCTAAGAATCAATACCACAAATACAAAATGTCTAACATACCCCTTTAAAAGAGGGTATGCATAATATAAAATGCAAAAAAATGCAAATGTAAAAAATAATGCAAATGTAAAAAATAGAAGTCCAAAGTTAGTCAAATATATGCACAGCAGACATGTAGCTAATTAATACTTTATTGTCTGAACAGCACACTAACATATATAGAGAGACTAACAGTGATAAAATGGTTAAAATGTAAAACAGTCCCACATAAGAGAGGTAGATATTTGGATATTTTACCGGGTCACAGTAGACTGAGGGTCCAAAAAAGATAGATAGACGTTACTTTCTCTCGCCGGCCGGACAGAGAAAGAGGAGGACTGCCTCGTGCTAGGTTGACACCGGGTATTCTCCGCGTGCGTTTCACTGCGGCTATGCGTTCCAAGTCTCTCTCTCAGGAACTGATGGTCGTCGGATGCCTTCCTTACGCGTTTCGTGATTTCAAATCACTTCATCAGAGGATGGCATCAAAGGAGCATTAACTTCTTATATACTCCCTAACTTCAATCAATTAATTGCATATAGTTGTTGGATTAACCCTCCATTCACCAAAACAGCAGATTCTCCAAACATAATAATATTGTATAAATAATAATACTATTAACCCATTTGCAGCTGGTGGATACTACCTGCCTCACTATATAGGAGGTTTAGGTCCGATCAGCTGGAACATTTGTATTTTATCAGGACTCACTCAAGATCCATGTTACTTGATATTTCCACTGAGCCCAGTTCATATCTTTTTTGATTAATTTCAAATCAGTACCCTCCATATATACCCTTTTCTGTAACCTTTGGTGGTGGTTACTAATTGTACTAGTGGCACAGTGGTTTTTATCGGCTACTCTTATCCCAAGATTTTACTATATGAGGATTTCTTCCTAAATATAGTTATCTATCTATTTGTTTACACATCTTTAGTAGGCTGTCTCTTGTACAACTGGTCAAGCGTTTTCATTTTGCCAAAATTTAGCGATTCATTTATCCCTAAATGTGCTCTTTTTATTTATTTTTTATTTAAAATAAAGACTGTAAAAAAAAAGTATGTCACTGAAGGTAAAGCAGGTCCGTATAGCCATTACATTACACAGAAAGGACCATGTGGTCCCTCCATCATGTGTTGTAGTTTCCACTGCTATTCCCATTTGACTTTCTATATAACTATGAAAGTAAAATGAAGAAAATTTAGCATCATTGGTCAAGAATGCATCACAAAGTGATGCAGATTGCACTATGCCCAAATAAGATATTTTTTTTCAAGTTTATGTCAAATTAGCAAGAGTTTGGGTCCTTTTCAGTAGCTGAGATGCAGAACATTTTGGGGAAGTAACATCTTATTATTGTGATAATTGTAAGTTTGGTTTTTCCAATGTTCAAGTACACTCTTGCAAAAGTTTAAGAACTAATGGAAATAAAAGGAATGTGGAGGAGCCATTCAGGTGTCCCTAGTGAGATTATCATTAGAGTATATTTTTAATTCAGTTAAATGGCACCGAGGAAGATGTCAGACAGCCTCACCCTAGAGAAAACTTGATTTGATGCAGAATAAAGAAGTAATTTACTCCTAATAGTACTAAGTGTGTCTATTAGTACTTAAATGGAATGTCTAAGTTGCAAAATATATATTAAATAAATTTTCAGTTGAGAAAATCATGCATTTACTATTTTTGGAAGCAAATGTTTCCTTGTATGTACGTAGTGGGGAATTGCAGCATAATACATAACTTACCCCATTCAACCCCCCAATAACAACAGACAACTTAGTATGGATGAACAGGCCACAGCATTTATTATAACATAAATAAATTACTGCATAGCACATCCATAACTTTATTTAATAAATATCTTCTTTTCTGTAACCAAAATTGATAGACATAAATAAGCATAAATTAACATATATACATATATAACTCAACACATAGTGTTATACAATGACCCAACTGTCCTTGCCAATAAACATACAGTGGTTCCTAATCACCACTTCCTCTCACTTCTCCCCTCGTCATAAATCATATCCTTCCAATACCCCCATCAGCCGACCTTATCCACGCTCGATGGGCACGACACCTCAGGCAACCTAATGTTAACCCTTTGAAGCAATGGAGGTTGAGACCTGCAAACATGATGAAATTTACTCCATCCTTAAACATAACCCCTCAAACTTAATTGGCAAGGACATACCCCCGGCTCGCTGTGACTAACTAATCCTACAAGGGGTGGGCGGGCGGGAAGCTGTTTGCTGGCCCGACTCCCAAGTGGCACTGAGGTAAGACACTAACTCACATGGAACCTAACCCCACCCACACACACTTCCCAAGACACTCCCACGCATCTATCCACACACTCCTACATGTCCCTTGTCCACTTAGCTGCGCTATCTCCCCAGGGCCTACCTGCTTAAAATCATACATATTCTTTGCTGCGGGTTTTGCTTTCTGTAAAACCTATCCCTTTTTGCCCAGTAGAAAAAGCATTATTTCTGGTGAGTGAGCTACAGCTTATTGAATTTGTTCTGGTGAGTAGAATCATTACCAACAGGCTTTTTGCTGTAAACACTGTCTTTTCAGAGAAAATGCAGTGTTTACATTATAGCCTAGTGATAACTTCACTGGCCACTCCTCAGATGGCTGTTAGAGATCCTTCCTGGGTCATGGCTGCCTAAAATGCATCCAAACATTCAATATCTCCTCCCTCTGCATGCAGACACTGAACTTTCCTCATAGAGATTCATTGATGCAATTCATCTCTATGAGGAGATGCTGATTGCTCAGGGCTGTGTTTGAATTATGCTAGTTCTGCCCCTGATCTTCCTCTTTGTCAGTCTCAGCCAATCCTATGGGGAAGCACTGTGATTGGATCAGGCCACCACCTCTAATGATGTAAGCAGACTGCTTGTTTTTTCTGAGTCTAACAGCATGCAGAGTTACAGCTTCAGGCTTGAATACCGTAAGAATTTGCTATATTTATGGAGGCATGAGGGGCCCAGGGGGGATAGATGGTGGTGTTAACACTGTAAGGTCAGGAATACATGTTTGTGTTCCAGATCCTATAGTGATCCCTTAACCCCTTAAGGACACATGACATGTGTGACATATCATGATTCCCTTTTATTCCAGAAGTTTGGTCCTTAAAGGGTTAATGAAGTTAAACAAGTGTACATAAAAAAAAATATATTAGTCAAAAATATATAACATTATTAAACAATTAAATACTGGTTATTTGACAAATTATACTTTTAAAAAATGACTAAATTATTATACGACACTATATATCTGTGCAAGCTTCATAGCTTTTGGTACTTAGACTGTCCTTTTAAAAGGGTGTTAGATTGGATAAAAATGTCTGACAAATCACATTAGGTTAATGATTAAAGCAGGCTTCCCCAAACGCCGACCCTCCAGAACTACAACTCCCATGATTCTATGAATGAAATAGATAGGCTGAAAATCATGGGAATTGTAGTTCAGCAACATCTGAAGGGCCGGAGTTTGGAGAAGCCTAGATTAAAGGAACACTTCAATGAAATGTATGTTATTTATTTTGTTGCCAATTTGTTGTTGCTTTTTGTTATTGGGGTTGTATAACCAGCTTGCAAAAGTTATGCTATGTGCAGCCTCTGTAAGCTTTGTATTTTCCCAGCACAGACTTTTTGTGGATGTCCAGTCACAGACTTTCCAATCAGCCAGGGAGTGCAACTTGGTTAAATCATAAATGGGGTAATTTCTATTTAAATCTTCTATATTTGTAAAATGAAAAAAAAAGAAGCAGCCTACTGCATACAGCACCTCTGCCACTGTCCTGTAGAGGATTCCATTATCCTTCACTGCGTCTAGAATGAAGGAGCTACATATGCAACCCATGCTGACTTGGAAGCAGGAAGGAGTCTCTACTTCCCCATCACTAAACACCAGGGACTTTTAATCTGGCCTCCGCATATATACATATATAAAAATAAAGATTTTTTTATTTATTTTTTTTACTGCTCCTTGTGTTTTTCCCACTATTAATTTAATCATTTTTCTCACTTGATCTGTGAACCAAATGGAGGAAAAATGTTCCTATCAGTATACTGTGCAAACTATATACATACTATTATACCATGTATATATTTTGCAGTACACTGATTGACCCATTTATACATCCTTTGGGTTAATCTAATTAAATTCCTGAATTGGGTTTTGGGTACCAAAATTCTGCTGAGCTGAATCGACATTCAGCTGAAACATTAGTTTTTTCTTTTTTCAGGGAAAATGGTTTGACCAAGTTAAATAGTCTTGCCCTGCACAATTCTATTACAAAGTTCTATAATTCAGCTGCATTTTTAACATGGAAACATTGTGACATTTCTGCAATGAGATCACTTTTTTTTCAAAAATCTTTTTAACAGCAGTTTTGGTTTGAATTGGTATTGGTCACATTGTTAATGCCAGAATACACAATTTTCACAGACATTCTTTTATGTGTGGTCAACTTTTTTCGGCTAGTTGATCGATTTGTGCATACCTAGTGCAGCTAAAGAGTAATATCTCAGCTAAGTTCCATTTAAAAAAAGTTGTGCACATTAATTTCAATTACACCATCAAATCTATATTACTGGGATCTCTTTTTTAACCTATAAATAATGGTAAATGTAAAGGGATACTAGAGGCATCAAAGCATCTTTAGTTTTATGAAGCACTTTTGTGTGTGTAGATCATGCCCCTGCACAATTCTCTGCCATTTAGGAGTTAAATCACTTTTGTTTATGTCCATGTAGTCCTAGCCACATCTCCACTGACTGTGGCTCACACAGCCTACATGAAAAAAGTGGTTACATTGTAAATCAGATGTTAATTTACTTTAGAAGTTTTAATGTAACTTTAATCACACACATGAGGCTCCTGCAGTATCTAGAAGGCTATTAACAGAACATGTGATAATAAGCTCTAAATTAAACAGAATGTGCAATAAAGAAAGTTTAAACATTTGATCTCTGTTTACAAAAAGTGTTTAGGAAGGCCATAACTCATTCATTGCCAAGTTACATAAATAAATTGATTTGAGAATCAAGCAGTGAGACTGCAGGTGCATGATCTAAATACCAAAACTACTACATTAAGCTAAAATAGTTTTGGTGCCTCTAGTATCCCTTTAACCCTTAAGGACACAGCCTCAGAAGCTGGACATACCCTTACGGGCACTAGCATTTTTTTGCATTTTGTTGCTGTTTGTGTTCAAACGCTCATTTATTGTACCAACACATATTATATACAATTTTTTAGATGTCAAAATGGTCTTTAATTTGATGTGACGTATACATAAATAAATTCTCATTTATTACAATAAAAATGCAAAATAATGGGCAGGGTTGAGATGCATTTTTCTCCCAGTTTTGGCAATAATAGCACATGCATAATATGTCCAGATTAGGAAAAGTAATTCAAAATCAATTCATTTATGTGTATACTTGATATACAGAGTACATAATATGTGTAGGATTTCAGTTTATTTTGAAAGTTACAGGTCACAAAATACAAGTTCTAAAATAAAATTTCAATGTGAAATTTTTTTTAGAAGTTGGTATGTTTGTCTTGGAAGTTTAATACCCATCACAGAAAACAAAATTGCCACACAAAAGTATATATTTATATAAAGTATACATTACAGGCTATTTACCTAAGGATATTTTGACACTTTTTACATAGCCATTTCATTGCCAATCTCTTCTAAATATTGGAGTAAAATTGTGTTTTTTCTCTATTTTGGCATATACCCATATATCAAGGTTTTTGTAACGTGTATTTTGTAAAGCTGGTATGTGCTATCCCTGCACAGAACCCCATATTGTGTTCAGCTACATCTGCTGAGTACAAAGATACCCCCATTGTATGCCTTTGCCACTATTCTGTGAAGCTACAATGCCATAAAGGACACCATGCTATTTAAGTTTACATAGTTGGAATTTTCATAGATGGTCCTATGTCTGATTTTGTGGCATTATAGCCATTTGACTGTTCAAATAACCCACCAAAGGCCTACCATTTGAGAAAGCAGACACTCCAGGGTATCTTATTAGGCATATATTATACCTTAACTTGCCACCATTTTGTCGCCAATTCATTTCATATTTTGTGGCGAGAAACAAAAAATATATTTTTTTTTACATACATGTTGCATTTTCGCTGGATGTTTCATAAAATTGATAAGTGTCATTGTCATAAATTCCCCCTACGTATGCTCAGTTACCTCTTCCGAGTAAAACAATATGCCCAATGTATGACATAGACACTATTTTGTGTAGTTATAGTGCTGTAAAAGAGACCTTTCAATTTCAGATTTTAAGTGTGAATTTTCATACATGGTTGTGATGGGTCCGTATTCTATTTTGAAATATTTTAGCAGGCTGCTTTTTCCAACTACCCCAAAAAGGCATACTATTTCTTAAAGAAGACACCCAACGGTATTTCAAAAGGCAAATTTTGAACCTTAGTGTGGGATCATTTTTCTGCTAGCTTGTATTAAGTGTAATGGTAATAAGCCCTTTTTCTGCCTTTTTGACACACACAGTGAGTTTGTACTGTATATTTTGCAAACCTTATGTGAGCTATGGCTTTATAAATTTTCATATGTTGCTTAGCTATGTTGTCTGAATACAGCAATACCCCTGGATGTACCTTTGTCAGGTATATGTGGACGTTGAAGGGGCACATTTCAGACATAGCCATTGCAGTTTTTTTCAAACTTTGCATTTTTACACTGGGTCCATACCCAACTTTGGAATTTTTTTAGTAAGTTGATTATTCCAACTACCCCAAACAGGCAAAAGACACAATAAGTGTTGGCACTCAATTATGCAAGGTGCAGGTATTCGAGGTTTAACCCCACGACAACCTCCTAATCTAAATCCAAAAACAAATATGAATACCGCACTCAAAAATGATTCTTGTGAAATCTAAACTGTATTGTATTGCAAAAATATTTATTATAATAGTAATTCATAGGTTAATCAAGTAAGCCTTAATGAAATTCATTCCAATCATATATATACACATCGATTATTTACATATATACACACAAAAAAACTCCCTGTGCTGAATTTCATGAACTATATATCTATATACACTGGTTGTAGATCCAAAAAATGCATGAAAATAAAATGTCCAGAAAAATATAAAAAATAGCAAAAAAGGGAAAAAAGGCAGAAAAAGCAAAAAGGAAAAAAGAAAAAAGAAAAAAGAAAAAGAAAAAGATGAATGAAAAAATGTATATATATTCCAGTCCTATTAATAGTCCAAAATATAGTGCACTATATAATTCATATAATTCATAAATATATGGATGGATCTCACGTGAACTTGATAGTATATTCAGTAAGAGGGTGGTAGATCTTGTAGATGATGTATATTGAATCAGGGTGAAAATGAGTTGTAGCATACCATTTCTTAAAGAAATTATTTTTACCTTGTTAAAAGTTTTTTTTTACTTTTAACCCCTAACTACCCTAACAGTAAATCCCCCAATTTCCCCACTATCTTCTACCCACTCTACCTAAGTAAATAGGTAAGGAGAGGACTGCAATGACGGAAAATTTCCGTCCAGCTTCCTTAAGAGGTTAAGTGCAAACAGTTACTTTGTAGAAGTTTGAATATTTTGGTACTTTTGTTCCAAAGGTTTGCAACAAAAATCTTATCAATCATTATCAAATTTTAAAATGTAGTCTATGAATCTGAACTTACCTTCTTCTTTTCTTCATTGCTGGTTTTTAGTCTGAAGATTTTTTTTTTTTTTACCAGCGCTTTTTCACGCCCATTCAATATCTGCAAAACATTGTAAGCATTATGCTTTTTTTTTTCAAACTTTATAACAAACTTCGTAGTACAAAATTCAAACTACACTTTAAATGCCAAGGGAGAGAAAAGAGGGGCAAAGTGCTCTGCACACACAAAACACTCTAGAAATTATTATAGCCTGCAATAGCCTACATGACTGGGAATTGTGCAGGTGAAGAGGGTATAATCACCATTTTGTGGCCATAAAGACATTCTGGTGGAGTATTTGCGAATGTGCATTTCAGGAAATGCCATACGATTGATTACAAATCATCATAAACCATTTATTTAATTTAAACAAAAAACCCTTTTTACAGAGGTGATGGTTGAAACTATTCAGTGCCTAAAATACAAAGCAGATCAAATACATAAAGTAGAATACCCTTATTTCCACAATAAATTAACAATATATAGAAATGTAGTGTAAAATACACCACCTAGTGGAGCGCTAATACAAATATAAGTGATAGAGGGGTTCACTTACCCCAACAATTTTGTGTTGTCTTAAATTCAGGAATATGCTTTTAAACATACAATGAAGGGAACAAAGAGATAAAAAAAAAAACATATAATGTAGATGATTTTGGTGAAAATGAGTGATGAAAGTAAAAAACTGAAACCACCCACATGGTCTGGAGCCTATATAATATTGGCTCCGTACGTAAACCTATGTGCTCTTTGGGCAGCAACACACCCCTTCCTCTGAGATGTACCTCCACAACGACAAGGAAACAAAAGGGGAAAGGGACCCAATGGGTGGTATATGTGCAAACAGGCAGGTAATATATAGGTGGGAAATGTTATGCTCACCTAGTTGAGAGCCTTAAAGTGCCTTATTTTCTGCCCCGATCTTGATTCAGGGCGCCGCCATCTTTGTGTGGGTAGGTGAAGTCCCTGTGGGACACGTCATCAGCCCACACTAGGCAGACACTGAGATTCCCGCACATGCCCAGTGAAACACCTGGACATGCGAACGGGAATTTCATCTATTCATTCATTCATCAGACAGACGAATGAGTGAATAGAAAGATCAGCCGAACAAACAAACACAATGTATCAGTGTATCTGAGTATCAGTGTATGTTTGTTCGTGCAGTTTATTACAAGGAGGGAGCTACCGGCGTGCAGCTCCCTCCTTGTAATATGTAACTATAGAAGTGGCAGGGAGCAGTGCTCCCCACCACTTCATAAGCCCCCCAGTACCCCCTCTCACTCTATGGGGGTCAATATGACCCCCATAATAGCACAAGAGAGATTTAAATCTCCCAAATGCCCCTACTCACTATACCGCGAGTAGGGGCATGTCTACTAAACAGTGAGCAGCCTGTGGCTGCTCACTGTTGAAAAAAAAGACATAAATTACAATAAGGGGGGGCGGACCTATTGTCCTCCCCCCCTCCCCCACCCTGAGCGGCGGGTGGGGGCCATAAAACCATAAGGGGGGGACCTACTGTCCTCCCCCCCGGCCCCCACCCCTGAGCAGTGGGTGGGGGCCCTAAATAAAGATATGGGGGGAACTTCTGTTCCCCCCCCCTGGCCCCCACCCCTGGGCAGTGGGTGGGGGCCCCAGTAAAACAATAAGGGGGGGAGACCTACTGTCCTCCCCCCCCTGGCCCCCACCCCTGCGCGGTGGGTAGGGGCCCCAATAAAACAATAAGGGGGGGACCTACTGTCCTCCCCCCCCTGGCCCCCACCCCTGAGCGGTGGGTGGGGGCCCTAATAAAACAATAAGGGGGGGGGACCTACTGTCCTCCCCCCCTGGCCCCCAACCCTGTGCGGTGGGTGGGGGCCCCAGTATAACAATAAGGGGGGGGACCTACTGTCCTCCCCCCCTGGCCCCCACCCCTGCGCGGTGGGTGGGGGCCCTAATAAAACAATAAGGGGGGGGACCTACTGTCCTCCCCCCTGGCCCCCACCCCTGAGCGGTGGGTGGGGGCCCTAAATGAAACACCCCCCCAATCAAGGTGACTAGGGGTCCCAAGCCCCTAGTCCCCCCATAAAAAACCTATCCTTCCTACCCCTCACTTCAAAATAGTGAGGGAATATAACAACCTGTAAAAAAATTAAACTTACCATTTGGCTGATCTTCTTTTTCCACAAATCTTCTTTCTTCCAGCCCCAAAAGGCCAAATAAAAGAAAATCCATTATACCCATTAAGCACTTAAAAAGCAGTAAAAAAATTAATCCATGTTTGCCCTTCGAGGGCACGCCGCATACTGAGCTCCGCAGGGCGGGTCAAGGCTTATAAAGCCTTGTCCCGCCCTGCAATTAGGCTTAGAACACTCTGATTGGTGGGTTTAAGCCAATCAGAGTGTTATGAGTCATTTTACACAGCGTGGGAAAATTCAAAAGAACTTTTCC
>OW240917.1:122680510-122693492 GCA_933207985.1 Pelobates cultripes | reverse complement strand
ATGTTTGTTTGAAGTGCAATTCAAAATTTTGCCCATGATACCAAAAAAAGAGATGACTGATGCAATTTAAAGATTAATGATGGCTACTAGACAGCCACTAACTGTTGATTTCATTCACAGATCACGTGAGGTAAAAAAGTAGAAGCAATACAAAGAAATATTTATTTATATATTTATATATAATATATTTATCATTGAGGGATATGAACTATATCTCACTGATGAGGCCCGAAGAAGGTTAAAGCAATCATCCACCGTTGCTATACTGCATCTCTTGTGCAGAGGAAACTTGCCAGCATTTTGGATCTGGACTTCAAAATATATACATAATATTTATATTAGTATTTGTGTATGTATATATTTTACAGTACAATGGTCGGCCTATTTTTGTACCATTTTGGTCCGTATGGTTAGTTTTCCCAACTCTTGTTTTGGCGGACAAAATTCTGATGAGTCGAGCTACCACATATATGAAATTCTGCCATTCCCTTTTTTTTCCAGACAAAATGGGTCAGCAGAAATTATTTTTTCCATGCACAATTCTAACCACGCTCCTGGGCAACAGCTTCTATTAATTAACCCAATAGTGTTATATTAACAGAGGAGATATTTTACACACTTTCTGTCTCCTCGGCTCCTCTTCCTCAATGTCATAACTTGGAGAGAGTTGAATGAATATGGCTGCAGCTGCAAATACCAGCACTGAGACATGTATATTAAGGGCACCCATCCAGCACGGTGTCACTGAAACTGTGCATTATTCCAAATAGTGCACCAATTGCAATAGCTATAGTGCAGGCAAATATAACCTGCCCTTAGCAATAAGGGTCAGATATTAATAAATCTAATTTATCTATCCATATATAATACATATCACACTGGGTTCATGGCATGTGTATTATTTCATATTTCATTGCATATACTGGCCTATACTATGTCCTTTTGTTTTTGTTATCATGCTGCTTGCTTTTTTAGGACCCACACAAATGGTGCCCTAAATTGGGTCTGGTTTATGAATTCAAAAGTCATGGTAATTACACAGCTGTTTCGAAAATGTGTTGGAGTGGTCTACCAGCAGCAGCCCCTCCTCTCTCTCCCCTTCTGCTCTCTCACATTCATTACTGTCTAAATGAAAGGACGTGTATACAGTGATTATGAGTTTCATATGAATCCCTCAAGCCATAAAGAAGAATTTCCTAATTGTCAGCTGGACTGTGCTTGTTTAAAATAATTAGGGTGCAGCAGCTCTAGCAGACCTTTTTTTTTTTTTTACCTCGTTCAGGCTCTATTAGATACTATAAGCTCACTGTTCCTTTTGACAACACCGTTCTGCCAATGTGAGGAGAATGAGGAAGAAAAATGAGAGAAGAGGAGCAGGAGAAGAATTATATTTAATGTACACAAACAACACTCCTGCAAAATACATAGAAATCCAGGGACCGGGGATGGACACACGCAAAACTCAAGCAATTTAGCAATCAGATGCGTGTTTAAAAAATGACAAGCCAAATACATTATATTATTGTCTTTTTATAAAAAAAAATGAGAGATAGCTGAAATCTTTCTTAATTACCATTTATTTCAATGACAGAATTGTAATTTATCATTTAGTTGTAATTTGACATATGTTCACACCTTTGCCATTTCCAATTTCCTCCTTCATTCTAATTGTCTGCTTCTCTCGCCTGTCATGCACTCCTCTTGGGATTAATTCAAGCTGTCTGTCTGCACCGAGCTACCAGCACACTCAGGGCTGCGGAGAGCGTGACAGTGTCAATGTGCACACAGTTTATCCAAGGTAATGCCCAGGCATCGCACGCCGGCATCCTTACTCGCCCTATTGTTTACTGTATATTGCATTTTGCATGTGTAACTTTCCAATGTTTTATTAGCCTCTAATTATTCTCTTGGCTGACATCTAAAAAGAGAGAACGCATTAAATTAATTACTGTTGGGGGAAGGGTATGAAATATTAAATGGACTGTGTCGCTCTCTCTCACTTACTTTAACTCTCTGTTTCTGTCTACCTTCTCAGTCTCTCTCTTGCTCTCTCACTTGCTGTATTTATATACTGTTATTTTGAGAATGTACTTCATATATTGGAGATATTTTGGTCATTTTTTTATGTTCCACTTTTAATTATAGTGCATATAGCTACGTGTAAACTTGCTATGAACCAGATAGTCAATTCCATAGTTAAGCAGTAGAATACATTGAAACAGATGTATGTGGATAGACCCCTTGATTCAGAGTCCTTCTCTGAATGTTCAGTTTACCAGTTATCCTCACATGGGGTACCATTTAGTAACATGGAATTCTTTGGGAACTAGAGCAGCATTTATATGTATACACTGTATATACTTATGTGACTTGTGGTCTCTGCCATTATCCTACTTGTCAATAACTAATACTCTCTCTCCTGATATAAAAATAAGAATTGTTGTACATTATATTATTAAAGGAACTCTCTAGGCACCATAGCCACTTCAATAAAAAGAGATTGAGTCCCCTGGCTCTTTTCCACAAGTCAGTATTAAACAATTTTTGATCGGTTTGTCACTGAGTGAGGGCTACTGGTCTCAATGCTCCAGAGGTATGGCTAAGGCAGAGTGTAACGTTATGTATATATTCGGAATTTAGGGATCTTGTGGGTGAACCTATGAATAATAAAAAAATAACATAGTGCAATAATGTCTGATGAACAGAAAATGCAAATTCTCAGTTGCACTCACAGATACAGATGTTAACAGCGCCTTGTGGGTGCCACCCTCGATTATAGTAGGGGGTAAAATACCTCCTTCGGACTCCTCTCCGGACCGGTCTACTTGAAACACCAACAATGATAACCAAAGTATTCTTCCAAAAAGAGGATTTATTATACAAACTAAAATAGTATACAAAAAAATTAAAAATATGGTCAACCTGTGCATTTTGTTCTCACGTGAGAAATTCCTCAGGGACCCATATAGGTAAAATCAGTAACAATGTAATACGAAAAAAATCACATCCTAAATACCCTTCCCCCCAATGTTCCTTATATAGGGCTAAAACATAATAGGTGGAGTGGTGGGCGTCCTCTCTTCTGAACTCCAGATTCGTTGGTGTGTTGCTTGTAGCAGGTGTCTTTGCTTCCTGTTAATTTCTCTATCCCGCCGGTGTTTTCAAGTATCCGTTGGATCTGTTGTAATGTACTTCCATGCGTTTCACGTCTGGACATCTATTAAGATGGCTGTGCGTTCCAGACTCGTTATAAACCAATTTGTATCTAGGCGCAAGCTTCATCCAGAGGAAAAAAATGATTTCTTTGTCTAAAAGTAAACTAGTGTTAATGTTTGATCTCTTTGTGATGTAGAAAAAATCAATATGTGCCATAATTGATAATATCACTAATAAAACTAGAGGCTTAGTTCAATTATTAAATTTAATACATGAAATTCAATATGAACATAGTAAAGAAATATATATATATGTTCACAGTCTGGGTAGTGAATGAAGTGAAAAATTAGTAACCTATTTGCACTATTTACATATCGTGAAGTGATCATAATATAAATATAGACGAAATCTTCTTTCTTCCAGTCTAAACGCATGACCTCGTGTCTTATGTAAAGTTCGGTTTCTGAATAGATTTCAACACAATGGTTTGTATTGGCCCCGAATATATTTGTATAATGTTATCATATCCCCTCACATGTGACGTTTTTGTAAACTAAATAGGTTTAAATTTGTTAACCTTTCTTCATAGCTGATATGTTCCATTCCTTTTATTAATTTTGTAGCCCCCCTCTGTACTTTTTCTAGTGCCATAATATCCTTCTTTAGAACAGCTGCCCAAAATTGCACAGCATATTCAATATGTGGTCTTACCAGTGATTTATAAAGAGGCAAAATGATATTCTCGTCCCGAGAATGAATGCCCTTTTTCATGCATGACAATACATTACTGGCCTTGGCCACTGCTGATTGACATTGCATATTGTTGCATAGTTTGTTGTCTATAACAATTCCCAAGTCCTTTTCATGTGTTGTTATCCCTAATTCGCTTCCATTAAGGGTATACGTTGCTTGTGTATTCTTTACGGTGAAGTGCATAACTTTGCATTTTTCAACATTAAATTTCATCTTCAATTTGGGTGCCCAGCCCCCCAGTCTATCTAAATCCCTCTGCAGCAAAGTAATATCTTGCTCACATTGTATTATTTTAGAGTTTTGTGTCATCTGCAAACACTGAAACATGACTTTCAATGCTGTCTTCAAGATCATTTATAAACATGTTAAATAGAAGGGGTCCCAGAACAGACCCCTGAGGGACACCACTTGCCACCTCTGTCCAGCTTGAAAATTTACCATTAATGACAACTCTTTGTTCTCCTATTTTAAGCCAATGTTCTACCCAAGAACAAGCATTTTCATTTAGAACGATTTCTTTTAGTTTGAACACTAATCTATTGTGTGGAACTGTATCAAATGCCTTGGCAAAATCCAAATAGATCACATCCACTGCAACACCCTGATCTATACTTCTACTTAATTCTTTGTTCACTCTTCATATCTGAGAGTCAAACAGAAGCATCAAATACTGCGCTTACAGCGCAGTTGTAAAATTCTAATTGTTTTGGTGATAATCTGCTAAATAGTAAATTTGGGGCATGCTCTTCATACCTGAGAGTCAAATAGAAGCATCAAATAGAGCGGTTACAGCACAGTTTGAAACATTCTTATTTTCTGGGTGCTAATCTGCTAAATAGTAAATTTGGGCCCTGCTCTTCATATCTGAGAGTCAAATAGAAGCGTCAAATAGTGCTGTGACATAGCATTTTTAAACATTCAATTTTTTGGATGCTAAATAGTAAATTTGCAGCCTGCGGTGCACTTCATATCTGAGAGTCAAATAGAACCGTCAAATACCAATATAACAATATTGTAATTCGGAGGCAATACCCTCACAAGTCAAACTGAGAGGTCAGTTTATAGGGAAAACTGTTGCCTGGATACAATTCTAAAACAATTTCCATATGTCCTTTGCAGACTTTACATGCTGGAAAAACACAGGTGCCAACTGCTGTGGCTTTCTGCAGTGTGCAGACCAACAAGCAGGGCAGGGTTGAGGAGTGGGTGGAAAATGATGTGGAGGTCCTAGACCCCACATGGAATGAAGCTCATGCGAGTGACATGTGCAGTTTGGAGGAAGAGGCACTGGTCACACAGAGGCACCAGCACAGCATAAGAGGGAGCATGGTGCAATAGCGGAGCGGCCGTTCCCTAGCGCTCGTCGGCATGTATTTTCTTTAGGATTCCCACAGTTATACAAGTAACAGATGGAGCGATAAAAGGAACTATAACAGATTTAACGAGCCATTCGCAGTTTCGCAGTCCGGTGACTGGGACCCAGACACTGTCTGGGCGGCGGTCGGACGACCGGGACCTAGTATGCCTGATGTTGAAGTTAGGAGTCACAATGTGGAATAGATTAGCAGGGTCTGGTGCAGGGTAACCACACGCCGCCTGGTGTTGAGCACCAGCGTTTGTGCGGCCACATACCAGGACCCTGATGCAGCTTTAGTAAAAAGAATACTGGATACCAGAAGCCATCCCCAGACTGATCCGCAACTTGGAACAGGATTTGACATTCAGTGTAGCGGCTGTGTGCGCTTTTGGCATTCTTACCTGCTGCGTAACTTTGGCCTTCCCGCTCACCGCCTCATATGCGACGTGACCACAAGGTGGAACTCCACCTTGCACATGCTGGAGAGACTGTGCGAGCAGCAGCAGCAGGCGATGGTGGAGTTTCAGCTGCAGCACGCAAAGGTCAGTCGCTCTGCACCAGACTTCCCTACAGTTGTTCAGAGTTAAAGGATTTCAAGTGGACTCATTACAATTACAGGGCCTCTAAAGAGTCCTGTATTGTTATTTGTCGTCAACTACCTTCCCGCGTCGGAAGTGGGTCATTTGCGCGCCTGCTGCCTTCCTTGCATATGATAGCCGTTTCTCAGGCTCCCTCTCCGGAATCAAGCCCTGATTCCCCGTTACCCGTGATCACCATGGTAGGCACAGTAAATGGCATCGAAAGTTGATATGGATGACATACGAATGCTTTGTCGCCTTGTTGTTGGGGAGCCCATTGAAAAATTGCTCTAGCATGATGAGCTGGGTGATCTCCTCCAGGAACATGACTTGATGGGAGTTGAGCCAGTTCTGGGTGGCCCTTGTGATGCGGCAGGTCCACTTCGCATGGGAGCCCTTCTCCCCTTTCGGGGTCTCCCTCAATTTTCTGCCGTATTGCTCGGGGGTGACTGCATACTGGGCCAGGAGTATTTATGTAATAAAGGGATTGTCTCTGATCTGCTCTTCTGGCACAGCCCGGTAAATATTCTCTGCCTTCCCCACTAGTTTGCTGGCCAGGATGGTCGCTGGGGTCCACGTCTTGGAGTAGGAACTGGTGCTCAAAGTCACCAATGCCTTCTGCTTCCTTGAAGTCTTTGATGGCATTGTATGGTAGCTTTTGGGCCAGGGTGGTTGTGCTTCCCGGTGCCCTCTGCTCCCTTCTTCCTTCATCTGGGTTCATGGAGGTCGCCCTCTGTCTATTGGCAAAGACATAGGCTTGCACCTCCAAAAAGGTCCTGCTGACAATCTCCTCTGAGGGTGGCTCTCAGTAATATGCCAGGCGCCGTTCCACCTCCTTGCGCACTTCCTCCTCATCTCCAGCCCCTGGCTGGGGTTCGTTGCCTCACTGCGTGCCTGGTCATCCTCCATGAGCGCAGCAGTAAATTCGGCCTTGGTATGCCCACCAGGCATTATTCCTCTGGCTCCACACAAGTCCTGCAGAGTAGGTCGCTTTAGAGCACTGTAGTCCATTGGTCTGCTGACATGGAAATGGGATCCCGCCGCTTGCCACCAACTGAAACGGGTCCTGGGTAACCGATGGTTATCCCCTTTGATTAGAATAGGTCAGACCCATTTCCCCAGTAACCAGATGGGACACAGTTTCAGGATACAACGTTTGACAATCTTTATTTGGGTTCACTGCTTTGCCTCCTGTTGCCTCCTCCTCCTACTCTGCTTCTTCCTCCTCCTCCTCCTCTACCACCTCCTCATCCGGTCAGCGTAACACCTTCACCACCAACTTCAGCACAGCCAGGGGGAAACGACAGCAGGCTGTTTTAAAACTCATATGTTTGGGGGAAAAAACCCACACCGCGCAGGAGCTGTGGACAGGCATAAAACAACAGACCAATGAGTGGTTGTTGCCACTGAGCCTCAAGCCCGGTCTGGTGGTGTGCAATAATGGGCGAAATCTCGTAGCAGCTCTGGGCCTAGCCGGTTTGATTCACATCCCTTGCCTGGCGCATGTGCTGAATTTGGTGGTGCAGAAATTCCTGAAAAACTACCCAGATATATCAGATCTGCTGCAGAAAGTGTGGTCCATCTGTGTGCGCTTTTTGCGTTCTCACCCTGCTGCTGCTCACCTGTCTGCGCTGCAGCGTAACTTCGGCCTTCCCGCTCACCGCCTCATGAGACTGTGCGAGCAGCAGCAGCAGGCGATAGTGGAGTTTCAGTCACTGCCACGGCCATTTTTGTGCCCAAAAGTTCGGGTCCCCATTGACTTCAATGGGTTTCGGGTTCGGGGTCAAGTTCGATCATGAACCTGAACTTTTTTTCAAAGTTCGGCCGAACCCGCCGGACCCGAACATCCAGGTGTCCGCTCAACTCTAATAGTAAACAGATTGTATTACTTAGGAGCAGGTATGCTTCTGTGTGTAGAGTTGGTGTTTGTATATAATTGTAGCATTTTAATACAGGGCTGTGTTTGTATGTAATGTTTGCATTTTCATGCAGGGGTGTGCTTGGATGTAGTGCTGGATTTTAAATGCAGATGTACATTTATGTGCAGTATTGGTGTTTGAGTGTTTGTATATATTTTTGGAGTTGGAGTTCAGGGGTGTCTTTGTATGTCATGGTTGTGTGTGCAAGGGTGTGTTTGCATTTTGTGTTGGTGTTTGATTGCTTGGACGTCTGCACATGCACTGCCACATACATACTTATACAGATATACATACACATTAACAAACAGAAACAAACTGACACATACACATACTATGCCACATATGCAAACACCTGCACATACACACAGATACACACACACTGGCACAAAGATACACATATGGGCTCATACACATAGATATATACACACTGACAGATAAACTGACACAGATACACACTGGCACATACACACAGATACACACACAGGCACATACGCACACATATACACACACACTGGCACAAAGATACACACACTGGCAGATACACACAAATACACTTATTATTATTATTATTATTATTATTATTATTGGCATTTATACAGCGGCAACAAATTCAGTAATGCTTATACACATTGGCACACAGATACACAAACTGACACATACACACACAGATACTGTCACGTATTCATCCACTTATAAAAATGTGGTTAATGACATTTACTGTCCACACAGGAAAAGTTGTGCCGAGCAGCAACCAAATCCACAGAAGGGTTAATGCTGAGCAGCAATTATGCAAATGGGAACCTGGTAACTGCTTTTGGGGTCAAAGGCCGGTTACAGCCTATCAGATCTAGAGGAGGGGTATCCAATCCATTAACAGCTGTGTCTCTCCGTCACTTAGGAATAGAAACAGAATGAGCTCATAATTCAACAATGAGGACCCTGCTCAAATGAGCTTACAATCGAGAGGAGGTGGGGTATAAAAACACAACAAGAAGGGTATTGAGGGAGACAGCAAATAGACATGGTGGGAAAGTAGCAGAACTGGAGGTGAGAGTTCAGTGGGGCCCTTTAAGAGAGAGCAAGAGGAAGGTTTGAGAGATAGAAGTTACGCTTCTATCTAAGCGCTGACACTTTTGTTTGAATACAGATACAAACACTGGCACATACACACATTAACAAATAGATAGATACAATGGCACATACACACACTCAGATACACACACTAGTGAACAGATACACACTGGCATATACACACACTAACAAACAAATACATACAATGGCACATACACACACACTCAGATACACACACTAGTGAACAGATACACACACTGGCACATACACACAGATACACACACACACACACACACACACACACACTGGCAGATACACACTGACATACAGATTAACACTGACAGATACACGTACTGGCGCATACACACACACTTTAGATACACACATTGACAGACAGATACACCCACCCAGATACACACACTGACACATACATATCTTGAAACAGATACTCACACTGGCACACAGATACACACACAGGTTATAATGTTTATATTTGCAGTCACCCTCCTGTGAGCTTAACTTTTTTCTGCAGTAGGGTGACTTGCTTGGAGTGTTGCTGCCTCCCACGCTCATAGATATTTTGCTTGAGGATGCTCCACACCATGACTTTCTCTCCTTTTATCCCCATAGCAGCCAATGATGCAGAGGTATTCTTTGCAGCATGAGATGGTGCATTGTCATGCATGAAGATGATTTTATTACAGGAAGCATAGTTCTTCCTTCTGTACCAGGGAAGAAAGTGGTCAGTCAGAAACTCCACATACTTTGCAGAGTGGAGTGTTGCTGCCTCCCACGCTCATAGATATTTTGCTTGAGGATGCTCCACACCATGACTTTCTCTCCTTTTATCCCCATAGCAGCCAATGATGCAGAGGTATTCTTTGCAGCATGAGATGGTGCATTGTCATGCATGAAGATGATTTTATTACAGGAAGCATAGTTCTTCCTTCTGTACCAGGGAAGAAAGTGGTCAGTCAGAAACTCCACATACTTTGCAGAGGTTATCTTTACACCTTCGGGGACCTTAAAAGGGCCAACCAGCTATCTTCCCATGATTCCGGCCCAAAACGGAACAGGGTGGCCGTCCAACAACCATCAACTACTCCATCCATCTGGACCATCCAGGGTTGCACGGCACTCATCAGTGAACTGGACTGTTTGAAAATGAGTCTTCATGTATTTTTCTGCCCAATGCAGCCGTTTCTGTTTGTAAGCATTGGTTAGTGGTGCCCAAATAGAAGGGTTATGCACAGTTGCAAGACTCTTGAGGACTCTACACCTTGATGTCCGTGGGACTGCAGAGGCACCAACAGCTTCAAATATCTGTTTGCTGCTATGTAATGGTATTTTATCAGCTGCTCTCTTGATCCGATGCATGGATCTGGCAAAAATCTTCCTCAATGTGCCTTTATCTGCACGAACCCGTCGGTGCTCTGAATCAGTCACAAATCGCTTAATAGTGTGATGATCACGCTTACATTTTCATTTAATATCTAATGTTTTCATACCTCGTCCAAGGCAGTTAACTATTTTACTCTTTTCGACAGCAGAGAGGTCCCTTTTCTTCCCCATATTGCATGAAAATTGTGTTCTGCTTAATAATGTGGAACACCCTTACTTTAGTAGTTTTTCCTTAAATTGGGCTCACCTGGCAATCTAATTATCACAGGTGTCTGAGATTGTTTTCAGTGATCAAAAGAGCCCTGAGACACCATGCCATCCATGAGTTAAACTGAAAAACAAAATATTTAATCTTTGTGACACTTAAATAGAATTTGCATAATAATTTGAAACAGGGTGTTGTTATGAAAAAACTTCATGAAAAAAAGAATTGCCTTAACATCAAATTGTATAAATTGCACCATATAATTATGGCATAATACATTCCACATACATTGACAAAGACTCCATTGAGAGTTGAAACGTTGCATTATTCCACATGTTCCAATAAAGATGCCTGAAGACATTGTCGTGCCTGGTCCCCTTTTCTAATACTGGTATTTTTCTTCTGGGTTTCTGCTGGCCCTTGGTTCAGCTAAGCAGCCTGTCACAAGTGAACTAAGTACTGATCCTTTTCCTATTTTTGCAATAATACATTCCATATCATCTGATGATATCCGGTAATTTCAAGGGACACTATAGTCACCCAGACCACTTCAGCTCAATGAGCTCAGGTTTTAACCCTTCAGATGCAAACATAGCAGTTTCTGAGAAACTGCTATGTTTACATTAGGGGTTAAGCCAGCCTCTAGTGGCTGTCTTCCGGAGGATTGTGCCATGACGTTATCCAAAGGAAGCGGTAATCAAAAGGAAAGGGTGCCAGGATGGAGAATGCAGCCCTGGCGCCGGAAACAGAAGTGGGAGTGTGAAGGCGAACAAAAAAAGGTGGCAATATTTGAAGTATTTAAACGACCTGTAATAAAAGGTGAATAATGAACTTTTGTAAAAGGCTTTTGCCAAAACGCATTAGGTTCAATTTAACTGCACAGTGGACTTTTTTAGTTTTGTATCCAAGCTACCTGTAGTTTGAAGTGTGTTAAATAAATGTGTTAATATTGGTATCCTGCATCCTGGAATATTAATACACCAATACAAGGACAACAGAGGGAAAGAAGCCTGGTATCCCGAAAAACCACTTGCATTCACGCTTATTCCAAGTGTCTCATGACCATGTGAGTGTGACCATTTATTTTAAAGTTACACTTCATCATTACGTTATTATCCTAAGTCGTGTTTCTCCTGTTTTTATCTTTCACCTATAGGATTGATCCAAATGTATTAGAAATTGATCAGAAAGTGTAAAGTTTTGTGTATTTGAGTGCTCTCACCACTTACCTTTTAGTATATTTTGAATGATATTAAGCTGGCTGTTGAATTTACCTCAGAATCCTCTGTGGACATGGTAAAAGTACTTGCAAGAAACATAGCTCTTTCTGTATTAGCTAGAAGAGCATTGTGGCTGAGATCTTGGGCCGCAGACTCGTCATCAAAATTTTGTCTATGCGCCCTGCCTTTTCATGGAGAGATGCTGTTTGGGAAAACAATCTTGACGATTGCATAAAAAGAGTCGCAGAAGGGAAAAGAGCCTTTCTCCCCCAAGATCGTAAAACCCGAGGATCCTTTCGAGCTAGAAAATATTCAGAGTATCCTTCCTTTCGAGACACCAGATCATACAGGCCAGGAAGAGACTATGGGAGATCCCAACCATGGAGAGGAGGACAATCATCCATCAGAGGGGGGAAATCCAGAGGTTCTTCATTCCACAAGAAATCTTTATGATGTGTTCGCTTCCCTATCTGGAGGAGTAGGTGCTCGACTGCTATTATTCCAAAAGATGTGGGAAAGATCAACTCAAGACAAATGGGTGCTAAATATTATCCAAAGAGGTTATCTTATAGAATTCTCAAAAGCACCCCCACTTCGCTCCTTCCAAAAAAAGAGTTGGCCAGGAGATATGGAAAAAAAGAAACACCCTAAAGGAATTAATCTCATCCCTTCAAGAAGATGGATTTTACGCCCATATCTTTCTCACCAGAAAATCCACAGGAGGATGGAGACCAATACTAGACCTAAGCAGACTAAACAAGTTCTTAAACATACGCAAATTCTAAATGGAATCTCTTCAATCCATTATAAAGATAGTGTTCCCAAACCAGTGGCTTATGTCAATAGACTTGGCAGATGTGTATTTCCATATTCCCATCACTCGCCAGCATCCATAATATCTCAGATTTGCAGTGGAAGAAGGTCACTTACAATTCCGTGCTCTTCCTTTTGGCCTAAGCAGAGCTCCATGCACATTCTCAAAAGTCCTTGTGGTTCTAATTGCAGAGCTTAGGACAAAAGGCATTGCAATATATGATTATTTGGATGAAATCTTGATTCTGGCAGAAAGCAAAGATACATTAGTAAATCACGGTCACATATGTATGCAATTTCTTCAACACCAGGGTTGGAAAATCAACATCTCCAAGAGCCACCTGACCCCATCTCAGAACATGATTTACCTGGGAGCTTCGTTCAACACGTCAAAAGGTTTGGTACAACTGTCACCAGAAAGGGGTGCGAAAATTCAGAGAAAAGTCAAAGACATGTTGGCATACAGTATATCCTCTGCAGAAAAAAAAACTATGAGTCTCCTGGGATCC
>OW240917.1:122636137-122680410 GCA_933207985.1 Pelobates cultripes | reverse complement strand
ATGTTACTGTAAATTTTTGTTGTATTTTGTTGTATTTTTTTTTGAAAAATAAAATAAGATAAAAGATAAAGGATAAAACAGTGGCTAGAATCGAATAATAGAAAGAGCGAGATATGGCAGCGCTTAAAGACCTTAGAATGGCAGTGCTTAACGTGACCCAGAGAGGATTCTAGAAGTACTTAAAATACAATTAAACAAGTTGTGGTTAAGGATACAGAAAAGCAGAATGGTCAATACGAAGCCGGCTCAGTAACCAGAACACTACGTAATCAGAATGCACTCACAGGCAATAATAAACCATGGAAGGGCAATAATCCTAAGGAAGAGGGACCTATTTATATGGATAACCCCACTGCTATTGGACAGCATCATCACCCTATAACAAATCACACAAAGGAATGTGACTTGAGAAGAGTAGATGATGTGTCCTACTTGTATGACCATAGGAAACTTTACTATAAATTATCACGGTCATGTAACTTTAAGAACTCCAGTAGGCAGCACAAAGTTGCCATGGTCACCCGGAAACCTCACAAGATCATTGACGTCAGGGGCATACCTAAAGCATTTGGCACCCGGGGCGAATCCTGTGCTTGGCACCCCCTTGCCCCTCCCCAAAAGCCCTGCCCCCAGTGCCAGTTTGGCATCGCCTCCGATTTTGCTTAGCTCTGCCCCACTTTTCCTCCGTGCTGCCAGTTTATCAGCTGTTTGCTTGTGTGAGCTGTACTGGCCGCACGGCACCCTAACTACCATGGGGCACTGTGCGGCCACAGCTCACACAGCCCCCTCCAGCCAGGGCCGGTGCAAGGATTTTTGCCGCCCTAGGCAAAAGTAAAGTTTGCCGCCCCCCCTATGTGACATCACAATGCCCCACCCATATGATTTGCCATGTTATCTAACGCCAGTGCTGCAGTGCCGCCGTGTTTACATTAAAAGGCCTGCAGGGACAGGCTATAGACACCAGAACCACTACATTAAGCTGCAGTGGTTCTGGAGACTATAGTGTTTCTTTAATGTGAGGAGTAAATTAGAGATTAGTGCCATGAATAATATACTAGATTGCCTACTTACAACCAGATGAGGATGATGATGGGCTCTAGCTGCAGTCTGGCTCCACTGGTCTGGTGTAGAACAGGCTCTCTGGAGGCGGTTTGTAACTGGTCACAAAAATCAATGTTCTGGGAGAACGGGAAGCAGCTCCATTATTTGGGGGCCCTTTACACACCTCAAGGTCTGGATCTTCATGTTCCACCAATGAGTTTGTTCACAGGGGGTGGAGTGTGTAGGAGATGTCCTGATATGTGTGTAAGGAATGCATTGTGTGAATCTGTGTTTGTATGTGTAAGGGCTGCAAGGTGTGTTTCTGTGTATGTACGGGATGCATTGAGTGTGTGTAAGGGGTGCATTGAGTGTGTGTAATGAATGCATTGCGTGTTTCTGTGTGTGTAAGTGATGCATTGTGTGAACGGTTGCATTGCTTGTGTATGTGTGTGTCTGTGTGTGTAATGCATTGTGTGTTTTTCTGTGTGCAAGGGGTGCATTGTGTGTGATGAATGTCAATCTCTCCCCCCCCTTCAATTTACTTATCCCCCCTCTCAATTTCTTTCTTTATCCCCCTCTCCAATTTCCTTCTCCCCTCTCCCAATTTCTTTCTTTACCCCCCTCCAATTTCCTTCTCCCCCTCCCAATTTCTTTCTTTATTCCGCCTCCCAATCTTTCTTTATCCCTCCCAATTTCCTTCTCCCCCTCCAAATTTCTTTCTTTATCCCCCCCTCCCAACCTTTCTTTATCCCCCCCCTCCCAATTTCCTTATCCCCCCTCTCATTCTGTCTTATCCCCCTCCCAATCCTTATTTATCTCCCCCCTCCCAATTTCCTTATCCCCCCTCCATTCTTTATTTATCCCCCCTCCCTATCTTTGTTTATCTCCCCCCTCCCAGTTTCCTTCCCCCCTCTCCCAATCTTTCTTTATCCCCCCATCTTTATTTATCCCCTCCCAATTTCCTTATCCCCCCTCCCAATCTTTCTTTATCCCACCCCTCCCAATCTTTATTTATCCCCTCCTTCCCAATTTCTCCCCCCCACCTCTGTTGTAGCGTGGCCGAGCTCTGTATGGTCCGCGGGTACAGGGAGCTTTTGTTTCCTGTACCCGGCCGGACTAATAGGAAAAAGAACACTCAGTGTGTACTTCCTGTTAGTCCGGCCGGGTACAGGAGACAGATGCTCCCTGTTCCCTCGGACCATGATACAGGGCTCGGCAACGCTACAGTGAGGGAGTGACAGGAGGGAGCGCTGAGCGCTTCCCTCCTGTCAGCCCCTCTACTCAGGCTGCGCCCAGGCGGGCAAAGCTGCAGCCGCCTGAGGCTCTCTGCAGAGCGCTCGGGCGGCTGCAGCATGAGGGGGGCCGGCGCTCCCCCCCCCTCCCCCAGTACGCCACTGATTGACATACAGAACATATTCTACACATGGAGAAGAGGGAGCACCACTGACTTACTTACACTTACTGTGACTCTACATATGTATGTATCTGTGAATTTGTGTCTTAATGTGTGTGTGTCTGAAAGTATCTAACTGTGTGTATTTATGAATAAAAAAACAAAAAAACTTCCTGTGCAGTACCACAAATTTCTGTGCACATTTAAATAACTGAAGGATTTTCTAATATAACTCCAAAGGCCATTAAAGTGTAAGCTCAATTGTCACGTCAAGACAAACCTCTTAAGTGAGTCCTACACTAACAATTCACCTTGCTGATTTGAGCCAAAGGGTAAAAATCTCTCATGACAACAGAGTGGGGGTAATTATAAACCCCTACACACTTGATCGTTTACCCATGGGTGGGCAGGTGCACTGTAGCATAGGTGTGTAAAACAAAAGCAAATACACATATACAAAATGAGGCCCTGCATTTAACCTACCACTATCCCTGGGTGCAAGCATTGACTATAGTACTCATCATCCTAAATACAAAGAATAAGTAAAAATAAAAAAAGTGCGCCTATCCTAAACCCTTATGCACATTTAACTAACTGGAGTGTTTTTTTTTTGGATTTCTCCTATGTGGAGGCGAGGAATTTGGGATAGAGCACAGGTAACTTTTTGGGGCTTTTATGTATTGGGGCTGATGAGTGCTATAGCCATTGCTGCTGCCCAGGGGTGGTAGATGGAGTTTGGGTGCAGAGCTTAATTTTGTATTTGTATTTTTATATGGATGTGTGAGAATATTTCAATTGTTAAGGGGTGGAAGGTGTGAAGGACCAGGTTTGTGGCTTTGAGGAGGGTTCACCAAATTTAGTTTTGGACTCTAACCTTGGGTATTTTATGACTCTAGCAATGCCCTTGCAACAAACCTCATGTCCAGGGTAGGTCCGGAAACTAAAAGCAGCTCTGGACAAAAATTCTATACTAGCCCAATAATGCGTTGCGACAGCATAGTGTCCAGATATAGAGGTGGAAAAAATAACTTGAAATTGAAAAATATTACTCCACCCTAAAAGAAAGCACTCATAGAGCTTCAAAATAAACAAAAGAGTGGATTTATTTTAAGCAGACGTGCATTTGCATATAATTAATGTTTTAGTAAAACTACCTTGACATATTAAGGAAATTTTGATAATGGGACTGAAATGGTTAATGTATGCTGTTGCACAACTGTAAAAAAATAAGTTATGTTGTTTATTTTGAAGTCCTCTGAGTGTGCTCTTCACTTTGAATATGTTATTTGGCTGGATTGTGCATCTAGCAACAAGACTAGGCCAATATGTGCTCATTGCATATATGTTTTACTGTTCGAATCAATACCACTTCTATCTGTATATTGTGTTAGCAGGATTACTAGAAAAACATATATATTCAAGGGAAACCCCATTTAATAAGAGACCTTTCTCTTACCTGTCAATCAACTTTTCGGCACAGACTCCTATGCTGAAGAACTGAGTTACACAGCAGGAGACACAAGAACATATACATCCCTTACCCACAAGAAAAAAATGCATTTCTTGTTCCCATTTCTGTTCCTTATCCCCTCTTTTGATTGTCTTACCAACTTTAGTGTATCTTAGCCCCCATTTTTTCCTCTTGTGTGTCTTACACCCCTCTTGTGTGCCTCTTACAACCCCCATTTGTGTAGCTCTTACTTTCTGCAAGCTCTTTTGTGCATCTATTTTTACCCTTCTTAAGCCCCCTCTAAGTCTCTCCCCTTAGGCCCTTTTGTGTGCCTTTCTACTCCAAGTCCCTTTTGTGTTTCTCTTAGCCCCAGCTCATTTGTCTCTTTCTTCCCTTCCCCAGCCTCTCTGTGTGTTTTTTTCCCTGCAGCCCCTCTGTGTGTCTCTTTCTCCCCCAAGTCCCTTTTGTATGTTTACCCCAGCCGCTCTCTGTGTCTCTTTCTCCACAAAGTGTCTTTGTGTGTCTCAGCTCTGCCCCTCTGTGTTTCTTTCTCCCCCAGCCCCTCTGTGTGTCTCCCCCCCAGCCACTCTGTGTATCTCATTCTCCTCCCAAGCCCATTTGTGTGTCTTCACCTGCCCCTGTGTGTCTATTTCTTTCCCAAGTCTCTCTGTGTGTCTCCCTCTCCCCCACAGGCCTTCTGTGTGTCTCTTTCTTCCTCTTAGCCTTTGTGTGTCTTTTTCTCCCCCTCAGCCCTCTGTGTTGCTCTTTCTTCCCCACAACCCCTCTGGGTATCTCTCTCTCACCCCCATGTCCCTCTGTGTGTCTCTTTCTCCCCGCAAGCCCCTCAGTGTGTCTCCCCCGCAAACCTTCCTGTGTGTCCTCCCCAATCCCCTCTGTGTGCATCTTTCTTCACCTCACAGCCCCTCTGTGTGTCTCATTTCCCACCAGACCTTCTGTGTGTCTCATACCTCCCAGGACCTCTGTGTGTCTCATCCCCCCTCAGACCCTGTGTGCCTCATTCCACCCATCCCCTCTGTGTCTCTCCCGAAACCCCAGCGTCTCTGTGTTTTTCATTACCCCAGTTCTTTATGTGTTTCTCCCCATCCCCCTAGCCCCTCTGTGTGTCTCATTCTTCCCCAGACCCTTTTTGTGTCTCTCCCTCATTTCCCCTCCCCTCCTGTGCCTGCTTACATTTCTCTTGTAGCATGACAGAGCAGTCCATTGTACCTTTATTCAGGCTGGTAACTGCTCCCAGTGAGCCCTTTCTGTCAGACCGGGTAGAGGTTATAGAAGATATACTGCTCGACCATGCTACATGCAGTGACTGGCAGGAGTGGAAGCAATGTGCGGCCACCTAGGGTGCACCAGGCCAGTGCACCTTAGGTGGTTGCCTTTGCTGCCTTATGGTTGCACTGACTCTGAAAATAGGCCAGCTTACCGTGAAAATTCACGATATTCCGGTGGGCCAGTCCGACCCTGCACATATCAGAAAGTGAGAGTTTAGGAAATAATTCCATACAATTAAGTACACAACCTTTCTGTTAAATTTAACCCGGTTAAAATAAAGGAATACACCCAATCCATTCCAATATTTGCATACAGTTAAATTTTATATTGTATGCAGATATTTTACACAATATTACATTATGTACAATGTAACTTTAATGTGAATAGTTGTTGTTCAATGAATGCATTACTTTTGGTTAAGAATTAGAAAATTTTAATTTTGTAGACTGACAGAATGCTCAGTCACTCTACTGGCCCACAGAGAGCCATTTGAAATGTAGTTCACAAACATGAGTAGTGCCAAGGTCAGTCATCACTGATCTAGACCAATAATCTATGTGTGAAAAAACATTTCTTCAGTATAATGAGATCAGTAGGCGGAAATACTAATTTGGAGATAAGAACTACACTGGCAATGTATCACAACAGGACAATTTTTAATATTTTAGATTACTTTAAGACAAATGGGCAAAATATAGCTTTATTGTCCTAGAACTATTAAAGAAGTAACAAACTAATTCTCTTTAACTATAAGCTGCATGGAAAAGATATTTAGTAAGCTGATTAAATCGTGCCAATCACAGCAATCAGGTCATGAGGCACAACACTGCTTATAAAAAGATATGCTTTCAAAATGAAATGAACCACAGCAGTTAGTCCTTCAAGACCAATCATTTTTCTTTGCATTATATTGGAGCTGAGTTAATGAGCATGTATGGTTCTGGCTATTTTGAAACAAGAAATCCTGGTCAGGTTAAACACATGAGCCAATTAGATTACTAATTTGCAATGGTTTGTATTTAAAGTCTTAGCAAATCCTAATAACCCCCTATATTAGCCTGACTATAACTATATGTTTGTATAATCCATGTAACATCATTTCTAACATGTGTGCAAAATGTCACCTTAAAACAGTATTTACAACTAATTAAAATCCATTCACTGTCTATTATGGCATGTCTCGTAGGAGATTTCTGGCAACCAAACAAAATAAAGAAATCTGGCAGCCTCTAGAGAGTATCACTTTGATATGTGATTTTGTGGGTGAAATCTCATTAATAAGTTAAAAGGGAAACCCCAGGCAATATAGATCATGTGTGTATCCAATCATTTCATTTAACCCCGTTAAGGGATACTCTGAGCACCAATAGAGCATTATTGCATTTGATAAGGTTTACCTTATCCTTACCCTGTTAAAAAAAAAAAAGGTTTTGAAAAATGCTGAGGCATAAGCCTGCCTTCTTATTTACACCCCCTCCATAGCTCCAAAGAGTCTCTATTTAAGAGGGACAGTCCCTATTTTGGGCCCAAATGTGTCTTCAAACTACAATAAATGCTTTTAGAAGTCAATCTGTCTAAATAAGATTAATCATTCTTGATCTAAATTACATTTTAGAGTTGCATAAACTGTTATTAGTGTTAGAAGTTCTCAGAACACACACACACCCCTGACCACACCCCACTCACACGTATAAGATTAACGTGCCCCTTTTGTCCAGTTGAAATTTTGCAGAACACGAAGAAAAGAGGAGTGCTGTAGAGAGCAGCACCTGCCCACCTTGTTGTGTTTTATTTATCATGTTTTAAAATCATTTTTTTGCAAATTATACAAACATATAAATACACTAACAATACTAACAAAGAAATAATCATATATACTAAAACATTAAGTTATTCATTACATTGTTGTAAAAATCGACACGATCAATCTTATTCACAACTACACAAAATTCACAAAAATACTACACACTAACTTGCATTTCGGGGTATAAGAGCAGCATGGTTAGAACTAATCTATAAGTTTTGCCACTGTTCCATAGGGGTCCTTCTTTTGAGATAAAATTAAACCAGGGTCCATATCTTATTATTTAGTGACATTTGTTCATTCATCCTATAAAAATATCTTTCCATTTTCCCATGATACAAGATTTGACCAACGAACTCTGCCTATGAATGGAAATTAGGTTTGCGCCATTCTCTTGCGATATTTAATTTAATAGTAAGCAGTATATTGATTGCTAGAATAAGGGTGCTTTTCTTTTTCTTTTTAGAAAGTCCCAAGTGAAAGAGCCAGATACTTGGGTTTAAAGAGATATTTGTTTTAAAAATGTATGTAAACAATGTCATTTCAATGTCAATTTCATGTTTAATTTCCTGCAGTTTTGTGCACTCCCACCAGACATGAAGAAAGGTACCTCTCTCTAGGTTACATCTCCAGTATTGGTCCGATACATTTCTGTCGAACTTGGTGATACGGGAGGGGGCTAAAAACCATCTATGGAGTAATTTAAAATAAGATTCTTGCAATGTAATGGAATGAACTCTCTTCCTACCTAAGGTCCATCCTTAATGCCAACTCTGAATCGAATGATTAATTTTTAACTCACACCTGTTTTGTTTTATAAAAGAAAAATAATACAATAAACTAAATTAATATAAATAATTTACTACTTATATAATAAGGTAAAAATATATTTTATTTTTGTTGTATACTTCTTAGTGTTTTCTTGCTAATAGGGCAAAAGGTATCCTCTGTTTATGGTATAGATTATAGCACTATTATCCAATCTCTGGCCCTTCAGATGTTGCTGAACTAGAATTCCCATGATTTTTGGAATGAAATAGATAGTTAGAGAATCATGAGAGTTTTAGTTCAGCAACATCTGGAAAACAAGAGTTTGGAGAACCCTGTTATAGATGATAATATGGTTTGTTGGAGGTAAAGGGGCTTCAGGATTGTTACATCTGAGTGGAGGAATATGCTATATTTGGAGATGTGTTTAGTTATGAACTGCAATCTGTCTGAATTGGAGCCGATCAGGCAATTGTCTAAATTCTGATTTCCCAACCACTGTATAAACTAATCATGAAACAAATGACTCGTGCAATGAATGATCATGTTTGTTTGAAGTGCAATTCAAAATTTTGCCCATGATACCAAAAAAAGAGATGACTGATGCAATTTAAAGATGAATGATGGCTACTAGACAGCCACTAACTGTTGATTTCATTCACAGATCACGTGAAGTAAAAAAGTAGAAGCAATACAAAGAAATATTTATTTATATATTTATATATAATATATTTATCATTGAGGGATATGAACTATATCTCACTGATGAGGCCCGAAGAAGGTTAAAGCAATCATCCACCGTTGCTATACTGCATCTCTTGTGCAGAGGAAACTTGCCAGCATTTTGGATCTGGACTTCAAAATATATACATAATATTTATATTAGTATTTGTGTATGTATATATTTTACAGTACAATGGTCGGCCTATTTTTGCACCATTTTGGTCCGTATGGTTAGTTTTCCCAACTCTTGTTTTGGCGGACAAAATTCTGATGAGTCGAACTACCACATATATGAAATTCTGCCATTCCATTTTTTTTCCAGACAAAATGGGTCAGCAGAAATTATTTTTTCCATGCACAATTCTAACCACGCTCCTGGGCAACAGCTTCTATTAATTAACCCAATAGTGTTATATTAACAGAGGAGATATTTTACACACTTTCTGTCTCCTCGGCTCCTCTTCCTCAATGTCATAACTTGGAGAGAATTGAATGAATATGGCTGCAGCTGCAAATACCAGCACTGAGACATGTATATTATGGGCACCCATCCAGCACAGTGTCACTGAAACTGTGCATTATTCCAAATAGTGCACCAATTGCAATAGCTATAGTGCAGGCAAATATAACCTGCCCTTAGCAATAAGGGTCAGATATTAATAAATATAATTTATCTATCCATATATAATACATATCACACTGGGTTCATTGCATGTGTATTATTTCATATTTCATTGCATATACTGGCCTATACTATGTCCTTTTGTTTTTGTTATCATGCTGCTTGCTTTTTTAGGACCCACACAAATGGTGCCCTAAATTGGGTCTGGTTTATGAATTCAAAAGTCATGGTAATTACACAGCTGTTTCGAAAATGTGTTGGAGTGGTCTACCAGCAGCAGCCCCTCCTCTCTCTCCCCTTCTGCTCTCTCACATTCATTACTGTCTAAATGAAAGGACGTGTATACAGTGATTATGAGTTTCATATGAATCCCCCAAGCCATAAAGAAGAATTTCCTAATTGTCAGCTGGACTGTGCTTGTTTAAAATAATTAGGGTGCAGCAGCTCTAGCAGACCTTTTTTTTTTTTTTTTTACCTCGTTCAGGCTCTATTAGATACTATAAGCTCACTGTTCCTTTTGACAACACCGTTCTGCCAATGTGAGGAGAATGAGGAAGAAAAATGAGAGAAGAGGAGCAGGAGAAGAATTATATTTAATGTACACAAACAACACTCCTGCAAAATACATAGAAATCCAGGGACCGGGGATGGACACACGCAAAACTCAAGCAATTTAGCAATCAGATGCGTGTTTAAAAAATGACAAGCCAAATACATTATATTATTGTCTTTTTATTAAAAAAAATGAGAGATAGCTGAAATCTTTCTTAATTACCATTTATTTCAATGACAGAATTGTAATTTATCATTTAGTTGTAATTTGACATATGTTCACACCTTTGCCATTTCCAATTTCCTCCTTCATTCTAATTGTCTGCTTCTCTCGCCTGTCATGCACTCCTCTTGGGATTAATTCAAGCTGTCTGTCTGCACCGAGCTACCAGCACACTCAGGGCTGCGGAGAGCGTGACAGTGTCAATGTGCACACAGTTTATCCAAGGTAATGCCCAGGCATCGCACGCCGGCATCCTTACTCGCCCTATTGTTTACTGTATATTGCATTTTGCATGTGTAACTTTCCAATGTTTTATTAGCCTCTAATTATTCTCTTGGCTGACATCTAAAAAGAGAGAACGCATTAAATTAATTACTGTTGGGGGAAGGGTATGAAATATTAAATGGACTGTGTCGCTCTCTCTCACTTACTTTAACTCTCTGTTTCTGTCTACCTTCTCAGTCTCTCTCTTGCTCTCTCGCTTGCTGTATTTATATACTGTTATTTTGAGAATGTACTTCATATATTGGAGATATTTTGGTCATTTTTTTTATGTTCCACTTTTAATTATAGTGCATATAGCTACGTGTAAACTTGCTATGAACCAGATAGTAAATTCCATAGTTAAGCAGTAGAATACATTGAAACAGATGTATGTGGATAGACCCCTTGATTCAGAGTCCTTCTCTGAATGTCCAGTTTACCAGTTATCCCCACATGGGGGACCCTTTAGTAACATGGAATTCTTTGGGAACTAGAGCAGCATTTATATGTATACACTGTATATACTTATGTGACTTGTGGTCTCTGCCATTATCCTACTTGTCAATAACTAATACTCTCTCTCCCGATATAAAAATAAGAATTGTTGTACATCATATTATTAAAGGAACTCTCTATGCACCATAGCCACTTCAATAAAAAGAGATTGAGTCCCCTGGCTCTTTTCCACAAGTCAGTATTACAAATTTTTGATCGGTTTGTCACTGAGTGAGGGCTACTGGTCCCAATGCTCCAGAGGTATGGCTAAGGCAGAGTGTAACGTTATGTATATATTCTGAATTTAGGGATCTTGTGGGTGAACCTATGAATAATAAAAAAATAACATAGTGCAATAATGTCTGATGAACAGAAAATGCAAATTCTCAGTTGCACTCACAGATACAGATTTTAACAGCGCCTTGTGGGTGCCACCCTCGATTATAGTAGGGGGTAAAATACCTCCTTCGGACTCCTCTCCGGACCGGTCTACTTGAAACATCAACAATGATAACCAAAGTATTCTTCCAAAAAGAGGATGTATTATACAAACTAAAATAGTATACAAAAAAATTAAAAATATGGTCAACCTATGCATTTTGTTCTCACGTGAGAAATTCCTCAGGGACCCATATAGGTAAAATCAGTAACAATGTAATACAAAAAAAATCACATCCTAAATACCCTTCCCCCCAATGTTCCTTATATAGGGCTAAAACATAATAGGTGGAGTGGTGGGCGTCCTCTCTTCTAAACTCCAGATTCATTGGTGTGTTGCTTGTAGCAGGTGTCTTTGCTTCCTGTTAATTACTCTTTCCCGCCGGTGTTTTCAAGTATCCGTCGGATCTGTTGCAATGTACTTCCATGCGTTCCACGTCTGGACATCTATTAAGATGGCTGTGCGTTCTAGACTCGTTATAAACCAATATGTATCTAGGCGCAAGCTTCATCCAGAGGAAAAAATGATTTATTTGTCTAAAAGTAAACTAGTGTTAATGTTTGATCTCTTTGTGATGTAGAAAAATTAAATATGTGCCATAATTGATAATATCACTAATAAAACTAGAGGCTTAGCTCAATTATTAAATTTAATACATGAAATTCAATATGAACATAGTAAAGAAATATATATACGTTCACAGTCTGGGTAGTGAATGAAGTGAAAAATTAGTAACCTATTTGCACTATTTACATATCGTGAAGTGATCATAATATAAATATAGACGAAATCTTCTTTCTTCCAGTCTAAACGCATGACCTCGTGTCTTATGTAAAGTTCGGTTTCTGAATAGATTTCTACACAATGGTTTGTATTGGCCCCCCGAATATATTTGTATAATGTTATCATATCCCCTCACATGCGACATTTTGTAAACTAAATAGGTTTAAATTTGTTAACCTTTCTTCATAGCTGATATGTTCCATTCCTTTTATTAATTTTGTGGCCCCCCTCTGCACTTTTTCTAAATGGACTGTGTCGCTCTCTCTCACTTACTTCAACTCTCTGTTTCTGTCTACCTTCTCAGTCTCTCTCTTGCTCTCTCGCTTGCTGTATTTATATACTGTTATTTTGAGAATGTACTTCATATATTGGAGATATTTTGGTCATTTTTTTATGTTCCACTTTTAATTATAGTGCATATAGCTACGTGTAAACTTGCTATGAACCAGATAGTCAATTCCATAGTTAAGCAGTAGAATACATTGAAACAGATGTATGTGGATAGACCCCTTGATTCAGAGTCCTTCTCTGAATGTTCAGTTTACCAGTTATCCTCACATGGGGGACCCTTTAGTAACATGGAATTCTTTGGGAACTAAGCATTTATATGTATACACTGTATATACTTATGTGACTTGTGGTCTCTGCCATTATCCTACTTGTCAATAACTAATACTCTCTCTCCCGATATAAAAATAAGAATTGTTGTACATTATATTATTAAAGGAACTCTCTATGCACCATAGCCACTTCAATAAAAAGAGACAATAAAATGATATTCTCGTCCCGAGAATGAATGCCCTTTTTCATGCATGACAATACATTACTGGCCTTGGCCACTCCTGATTGACATTGCATATTGTTGTATAGTTTGTTGTCTATAACAATTCCCAAGTCCTTTTCATGTGTTGTTATCCCTAATTCGCTTCCATTAAGGGTATACGTTGCTTGTGTATTCTTTACGCTGAAGTGCATAACTTTGCATTTTTCAACATTAAATTTCATCTTCCATTTGGGTGCCCAGTCCCCCAGTCTATCTAAATCCCTCTGCAGCAAAGTAATATCTTGCTCACATTGTATTATTTTACAGAGTTTTGTGTCATCTGCAAACACTGAAACATGACTTTCAATGCTGTCTTCAAGATCATTTATAAACATGTTAAATAGAAGGGGTCCTAGAACAGACCCCTGAGGGACACCACTTGCCACCTCTGTCCAGCTTGAAAATTTACCATTAATGACAACTCTTTGTTCTCTGTTTTTAAGCCAATGTTCTACCCAAGAACAAGCATTTTCATTTAGAACGATTTCTTTTAGTTTGAACACTAATCTATTGTGTGGAACTGTATCAAATGCCTTGGCAAAATCCAAATAGATCACATCCACTGCAACACCCTGATCTATACTTCTACTTAATTCTTTGTTCACTCTTCATATCTGAGAGTCAAACAGCAACATCAAATACTGCGCTTACAGCGCAGTTGTAAAAATTCTAATTGTTTTGGTGCTAATCTGCTAAATAGTAAATTTGGGGTGTGCTCTTCATATCTGAGAGTCAAATAGAAGCATCAAATAGAGCGGTTACAGCACATTTTGAAACATTCTTATTTTCTGGGTGCTAATCTGCTAAATAGTAAATTTGGGCCCTGCTCTTCATATCTGAGAGTCAAATAGAAGCGTCAAATAGTGCTGCGACATAGCATTTTTAAACATTCAATTTTTTGGATGCTAAATAGTACATTTGCAGCCTGCGGTGCACTTCATATCTGAGAGTCAAATAGAACCGTCAAATACCAATATAACAATATTGTAATTCGGAGGCAATACCCTCACAAGTCAAACTGAGAGGTCAGTTTATAGGGAAAACTGTTGCCTGGATACAATTCTAAAACAATTTCCATATGTCCTTTGCAGACTTTACATGCTGGAAAAACACAGGTGCCAACTGCTCTGACTTTCTGCAGTGTGCAGACCAACAAGGAGGGCAGGGTTGAGGAGTGGGTGGAAGATGATGTGGAGGTCCTAGACCCCACATGGAATGAAGGTCATGCGAGTGACGTGTGCAGTTTGGAGGAAGAGGCACTGGTCACACAGAGGCACCAGCACAGCATAAGAGGGAGCATGGTGCAATAGCGGAGCGGCCGTTCCCTAGCGCTCGTCGGCATGTATTTTCTTTAGGATTCCCACAGTTATCCAAGTAACAGATGGAGTGATAAAAGGAACTATAACAGATTTAACGAGCCATTCGCAGTTTCGCAGTCCGGTGACTGGGACCCAGACACTGTCTGGGCGGCGGTCGGACGACCGGGACCTAGTATGCCTGATGTTGAAGTTAGGAGTCACAATGTGGAATAGATTAGCAGGGTCTGGTGCAGGGTAACCACACGCCGCCTGGTGTTGAGCACTAGCGTTTGTGCGGCCACATACCAGGACCCTGATGCAGCTTTAGTAAAAAGAATACTGGATACCAGAAGCCATCCCCAGACTGATCCGCAACTTGGAACAAGATTTGACATTCAGTGTAGTGGCTGTGTGCGCTTTTGGCGTTTTTACCTGCTGCGTAACTTTGGCCTTTCCGCTCACCGCCTCATATGCGACGTGACCACAAGGTGGAACTCCACCTTGCATGTGCTGGAGAGACTGTGCGAGCAGCAGCAGGCGATAGTGGAGTTTCAGCTGCAGCACGCAAGGGTCAGTCGCTCTGCACCAGACTTCCCTCCAGTTGATCAGAGTTAAAGGATTTCAAGTGGACTCATTACAATTACAGGGCCTCTAAAGAGTCCTGTATTGTTATTTGTCGTCAACTACCTTCCCGCGTCGGGAGTGGGTCATTTGCGCGCGTGCTGCCTTCCTTGCATATGGTAGCCGTTTCTCAGGCTCCCTCTCCGGAATCGAGCCCTGATTCCCCGTTACCCATGGTCACCATGGTAGGCACAGTAAATGGCATCGAAAGTTGATATGGATGACATACGAATGCTTCGTCGCCTTGTTGTTGGGGAGCCCATTGAAAAATTGCTCTAGCATGATGAGCTGGGTGATCTCCTCATGGGAACATGACTTGATGGGAGTTGAGCCAGTTCTGGGTGGTCCTTGTGATGCGGCAGGTCCACTTCGCATGGGAGTCCTTCTCCCCTTTCTGGGTCTCCCTCAATTTTCTGCCGTATTGCTCGGGGGTGACTGCATACTGGGCCAGGAGTATTTGTGTAATTCTCTGCCTTCCCCACTAGTTTGCTGGCCAGGATGGTAGCCCAGTCGCTAGGGTCCACGTCTTGGAGTAGGCACTGGTGCTCAAAGTCTTATAAAAAGTCACCAATGCCTTCTGCTTCCTTGAAGTCTTTGATGGCATTGTATGGTAGCTTTTGGGCCAGGGTGGTTGTGCTTCCCGGCGCCCTCTGCTCCCTTCTTCCTTCATCTGGGTTCATGGAGGTCGCCCTCTGTCTATTGGCAAAGACATAGACTTGCACCTCCAAAAAGGTCCTGCTGACAATCTCCTCTGAGGGTGGCTCTCGGTAATATGTCAGGCGCCGTTCCACCTCCTTGTGCACTTCCTCCTCAAAAGTTCGGGTCCCCATTGACTTCAATGGGGTTCAGGTTCGGGGTCAAGTTGGATCATGAACCCGTACTTTTTTTCAAAGTTCGGCCGAACCCGCCGGACCCGAACATCCAGGTGTCCGCTCAACTAGTAAACAGATTGTATTACTTAGGAGCAGGTATGCTTCTGTGTGTAGAGTTGGTGTTTGTATATAATTGTAGCATTTTAATACAGGGTTGTGTTTGTATGTAATGTTTGCATTTTCATGCAGGGGTGTGCTTGGATGTAGTGCTGGATTTTAAATGCAGATGTACATTTATGTGTAGTATTGGTGTTTGAGTGTTTGTATATATTTTTGGAGTTGGAGTTCAGGGGTGTCTTAGTATGTCATGGTTGTGTGTGCAAGGGTGTGTTTGCATTTTGTGTTGGTGTTTGATTGCTTGGATGTCTGCACATGCACTGCCACATACATACTTATACAGATATACATACACATTAACAAACAGAAACAAACTGACACATACACATACTATGCCACAGATACAAACACCTGCACATACACACAGATACACACAGTGGCACAAAGATACACATATGGGCACATACACATAGATATATACACACACTGACAGATAAACTGACACAGATACACACTGGCACATACACACATATACACACACAGGCACATACGCACACACTGGCACAAAGATACACACACTGGCAGATACACACACTGGCAGATACACACAAATACACTTATTATTATTATTATTATTATGGCATTTATACAGCGGCAACAAATTCAGTAATGCTTATACACATTGGCACACAGATACACAAACTGACACATACACACACAGATACTGTCACGTATTCATCCACTTATAAAAATGTGGTTAATGACATTTACTGTCCACACAGGAAAAGTTGTGCCGAGCAGCAACCAAATCCACAGAAGGGTTAATGCTGAGCAGCAATTATGCAAATGGGAACCTGGTAACTGCTTTTGGGGTCAAAGGTCGGTTACAGCCTATCAGATCTAGAGGAGGGGTATCCAATCCCTTAACAGCTGTGTATCTCCGTCACTTAGGAATAGAAACGGAATGAGCTCATAATTCAACAATGAGGACCCTGCTCAAATGAGCTTACAATCGAGAGGAGGTGGGGTATAAAAACACAACAAGAAGGGTATTGAGGGAGACAGCAAATAGACATGGTGGGAAAGTAGCAGAACTGGAGGTGAGAGTTCAGTGGGGCGCTTTAAGAGAGAGCAAGAGGAAGGTTTGAGAGATAGAAGCTACGCTTCTATCTAAGCGCTGACACTTTTGTTTGAATACAGATACAAACACTGGCACATACACACGTTAACAAATAGATAGATACAATGGCACATACACACACACTCAGATACACACACTAGTGAACAGATACACACTGGCATATACACACACTAACAAACAGATACATACAATGGCACATACACACACACTCAGATACACACACTAGTGAACAGATACACACACTGGCACATACACACAGATACACACACAAACACACACACACACTGGCAGATACACACTGACATACAGATTAACACTGACAGATACACGTACTGGCACATACACACACACTTTAGATACACACATTGACAGACAGATACACCCACCCAGATACACACACTGACACATACATATCTTGAAACAGATACACACACTGGCACACAGATACACACACAGGTTATAATGTTTATATTTGCAGTCACCCTCCTATGAGCTTAACTTTTTTCTGCAGTAGGGTGACTTGCTTGGAGTGTTGCTGCCTCCCATCCTCATAGATATTTTGCTTGAGGATGCTCCATACCATGACTTTCTCTCCTTTTATCCCCATAGCAGCCAATGATGCAGAGGTATTCTTTGCAGCATGAGATGGTGCATTGTCATGCATGAAGATGATTTTATTATGGAAAGCATAGTTCTTCCTTCTGTACCAGGGAAGAAAGTGGTCAGTCAGAAACTCCACATACTTTGCAGAGGTCATCTTTACACCTTCGGGGACCTTAAAAGGGCCGACCAGCTCTCTTCTCGTGATTCCGGCCCAAAACGGCCGTCCAACAACCATCAACTACTCCATCCATCTGGACCATCCAGGGTTGCACGGCACTCATCAGTGAACTGGACTGTTTGAAAATGAGTCTTCATGTATTTTTCTGCCCAATGCAGCCGTTTCTGCTTGTGAGCATTGGTTAGTGGTGCCCAAATAGAAGGGTTATGCACAGTTGCAAGACTCTTGAGGACTCTACACCTTGATGTCCGTGGGACTGCAGAGGTACCAACAGCTTCAAATATCTGTTTGCTGCTATGTAATGGTATTTTAGCAGCTGCTCTCTTGATTCGATGCATGGATCTGGCAAAAATCTTCCTCAATGTACCTTTATCTGCACAAACCCGTCAGTGCTCTGAATCAGCCACAAATCGCTTAATAGTGTGATGATCACGCTTACATTTTCGTTTAATATCTAATGTTTTCATACCTCGTCCAAGGCATTTAACTATTTTACTCTTTTCGACAGCAGAGAGGTCCCTTTTCTTCCCCATATTGCATGAAAATTGTGTTCTGCTTAATAATGTGGAACACCCTTACTTTAGTAGTTTTTCCTTAAATTGGGCTCACCTGGCAATCTAATTATCACAGGTGTCTGAGATTGTTTTCAGTGATCAAAAGAGCCCTGAGACACCATGCCATCCATGAGTTGAACTGAAAAACAAAATATTTAATCTTTGTGACACTTAAATAGAATTTGCATAATAATTTGAAACAGGGTGTTGTTATGAAAAAACTTCATGAAAAAAAGAATTGCCTTAACATCAAATTGTATAAATTGTACCATATAATTATGGCATAATACATTCCACATACATTGACAAAGACTCCATTGAGAGTTGAAACGTTGCATTATTCCACATGTTCCAATAAAGATGCCTGAAGACATTGTCGTGCCTGGTCCCCTTTTCTAATACTGGTATTTTTCTTCTGGGCTTCTGCTGGCCCTTGGTTCAGCTAAGCAGCCTGTCACAAGTGAACTAAGTACGAATCCTTTTCCTATTTTTGCAATATTACATTCCATATCATCTGATGATATCCGGTAATTTCAAGGGACACTATAGTCACCCAGACCACTTCAGCTCAATGAAGTGGTCTGGGTGCCAGGTCCCTCAGGTTTTAACCCTTCAGATGCAAACATAGCAGTTTCTGAGAAACTGCTATGTTTACATTAGGGGTTAAGCCAGCCTCTAGTGGCTGTCTTACGGAGGATTGTGCCATGACGTCATCCAAAGGAAGCGGTAATCAAAAGGAAAGGGTGCCAGGATGGAGAATGCAGCCCTGGTGCCGGAAACAGAAGTGGGAGTGTCAAGGCGAACGAAAAAAGGTGGCAATATTTGAAGTATTTAAACGACCTGTAATAAAAGGTGAATAATGAACTTTTGTAAAAGGCTTTTGCCAAAACGCATTAGGTTCAATTTAACTGCACAGTGGACTTTTTTAGTTTTGTATCCAAGCTACCTCTAGTTTGAAGTGTGTTAAATAAATTTGTTAATATTGGTATCCTGCATCCTGGAATATTTTAATACACACCTGTGGCCACCTCTAAAGGAGCCTCTGAAGTTGGGGGGCCTGGGCGGGGTGTTAAGCCCACCACTTATGTTGTTAAGCCCACCACTACTTTCAAAGTACCCCAATATTGGTGGGTCCTACACTAAAAATGTGGGGGAACAAATTAAATAGTACTAGTGTTGAAAATTACAAGTGTTAAATTAAATCCTGATAAGAGCATAGTGAGTATACAAAAATGAGTGATGAAAGCAATTAAAAACAGTGTTAGATGTAGCAGACATCTCTGCCTCCTGCTGAACTACTCCCTCAGACAACATTCCCCTCTTTTGCTGACAGTCACACACCATCTGGATCAGTTTCTCCCTCCAAGTTAGGATATTGGATCTGAGTGCAAGCTTCCCCTTAATCATTGGATCACACAGGCAAGCTAGCATCAGTTTGGGAGAATTATCAAACCATTCAAGTAGGCAAACTTTAAGCTGATCCTTCAGCCTCCTGACCAGAGTTACTACATCAGGATGTAGAGGGTCACCTTGAACAACCTCTTGGTTTAACCTCAGCATTTACCTGTCCCAGATTGGCAGTGTTCAAGCTTAAATTTTCAGTGGCATCCCTAAATGGTTTCAGGACTGCCATTAGCTGAGCTATCACTGTCCAGTCATCTTTAACTAGTGGAGAACCAATACCAATGTACTGGTCTGATGCCAGACTATGGATTTAGAGCTGCTGCTCTAAAACCGTAGCATCTCCACAGTAGAGTTTCAACGTGTACTGACATCTTGCTGTAGACAGTGTGTGGGAAGACCTGCTTTCTCCTGCTCCTGCCTCAACAGTTGGCTAGCCTTCACACTGCGGTGGAAGTGCCCAGCAATCCTCCTGCACCTTTCAATCACACTGGAAACTCTGTTATTTCCTTCTGGGATTGCTGATTTGACTTCTAGATGGATAATGTGTGCTGCACAGCGCACACCAACAAGGTTATCATCACGCAGAGCTTTCACCATATTTGAAGCTCCATCAGTAAACACAAACCCCACTTCTACATTTGTGCCTGCCTCAGCTCCTACCCAAAGAGACACCATCCTCCTTACTGCCTGCAGAATGTTATCTGAAGTGTGTTTTTCATCACTTCAGCATGGAGAAGGAAAGATCTATAGCCCAGCTGATCTACAGATACACTTCCTCCCTTTCTGCTAGACCCTGCTGCTGCTGTTGAAGTTGCAGAAGCAGCTTTCTGAGACACATCATGCTACCTCCAGTGTGCTGTCATGGAAAGAAAGGCAGGCTGGCCACTTGTTGCACTCCACAAATCTATAGTAAAATGCACAGACTGACCACCAGCCTTCGAAAGCTCCCTTTTCACTACTCCAACACAGGACCAATAGAGGCAAGGGACTATCCTCCTGCTGAAAGGGGAGCATGAGGGAAGATGGTATTGTGGAGCCACAGCCTCCATTAACTGTTTGAAAGAATCCCCTTCTATCATTGAAAAGGAAGCACCCCCAACAGCAATTACCTGGCCAATAAGTTGGATGACTTTATTGGCCTGCTGTTTAGACATAGCCCTGGAGTGGAATCCCCCTAATTGTTCCAGGGTAGACTGGATGCATTGTGATGCTCCAACCAGCCTTGGTTGTTGGCTGGCAGCACCAGTAGCTCTTGGCTCTGCAACACCTCCCCTGTCACTCCTAGCTGCCATGGTACTGGACATTGTAATAGTAGCAGCTATGCTGCTCGCCCTTGTATTTTCTGCCTCTTCCATGAATAACACAGCCTTGTGATGGCTGCGAAGGTGATGGTTCATACCGGCACTGGTGAGATAACCCAACACTCTCCCCCTGCTAACTTCCTTCCCACAAAGTTTCCACTTTGCAAAGCGCCCATCTCCAACACTTTCAAAGTGATCCCAAATTTTGCTGTGGCACAACACATTGGCGTCTGCCCTTAGGGATTCTGCTGCTAATGGTGCAGGTTGATGAGAAGCAGCAGGAGTGCGACTACTGGGAGCTGGCAAAGTAGCCTTGGCACTGGTACTGTGGTTAATAGTACCAGTGGTGGTGGTGATTGTTGGCACAGTTACACTGGTGGTGGTAACTGTGCCACTGCGAGGAGGAACATTGGACCTGGAAATAGTAGTGATAATTGATTGTGGCGGTGGTCTACTAATGGTGTCAGGATTACTAGTTGATCCAGCACGCAAAAATAGTATCACACCTAGGACTAAGTATAACATATTGTCATGTTCCTGTCATGGGTGGCGGTACAGAAACCGGGACCCCTGAGTGCCTGATGAGAATTGGGAGTCTTCAGCGTGGAAGTGGATTATCAGGGCCTGGTGCAGGGTAACCGCACGCCCCCCGGTGTTGAGCACCAGCGTTTGTGCAGCCACATACCAGAACCCCGATTCAGCTTATGCGGATCCCGGGAACTAGGAGCAGGTAATTAAGCAGACCTCCCAGGAACTGAATAGGGAGGCTCTGCAGCAGGGATGTATCCAGTACTGAAGCAAGGCAAGACTAGAGATAGGCACCATACATGAAAACAAGACAGAACTAAGAGAACAGGGCAAGACTAGAGATAGGCACCATACATAAAAACAAGACAAAACTAGGAGAACAAGGCAAGACTAGAGATAGGCACCATACATGAAAACAAGACAAAACTAGGAGAACAGGGCAAGACTAGAGATATGCACCATATATGAAAACAAGACAAAACTAGGAGAACACAGAACCAGAACAGGACAGAAAGCAGAAACCAGAACATGTACACAAGACATGAGGAAAACAAGAACATAATATGGGCATGACTGGACAAGACTGTACATGGACTGGGATTACAAGATAAAATAAAACAAGACAAGAGATACAAGGTCTTTCGGTAAGATGTAATTCAGGCAAATTCAGGATGAAGTAATACAGCTTAGTGCCTTTCAGTATGAGGAAATGCAGATGAGTACAGGATGAGGCACTGCAGGTAAGTTCTCTACAGAATGAAATCATGTAGATAAAATACAGGATATTACCAGGAACAGAGATTCTTTATCAGAGCATAGACTTCAATGTCAAGGCACTGTTGTGTGCTGGGAGTAGACTTATCAAGCCTCCTCATTAGTTAATCCAGGTGAGGTTATTAAAGTGAGTGAATAGATTAGTGGCTAGGGAGGCCACTAGAGGATAAAATCATGAAGTTCACTTAAAGGGCCAGTAATAAACAAAAAAATCTTACATGTCAGTTTTGAAACCTGACACGTATCACCGGACCTTAGAATGGCCGGACTTAATGTATCTAAGAATAGTTTGAATACTTGCCGAGGTCAGGGATACAGAATAAGACACAACGATGAGGGAAAGCCAAAAGTCAAGGATACCAGAAATCAGGGAAGTCAAAACGAAGCCAAAGTCAAATATGAGAAATAATACAATTAGGAACAGTCTCTCGGATAACCAGCACAGGGAAACCACGACAGGGCACTGATCAAAATGCAATTTGGGTTTAAATTACCCTCCTTAAGCTGTAATTGGCTGTATGTGGCCTCTGACCCCAAAACATCCATGATGTGACGTTGCACGCACGTAATTGCCATCTTTAATGTGGGCAAAGGCTTTTTCCTTTTTAAAACCGGAACCACGGCTGGTGTCTCCATGAACGCCGCACACGCTGGGGACCGGGACAGAAGGAGGTCGGGTAGTGATCTGCCGCGAGCATGGTAAGTATGTAATTTTTCTGTTGGCATGACTGCTGAGTTTCTGTGTGGTCACGCTGACAGAATCCCATGGCACCGTGACAAATGTTTGAAGTAGTACTAGCAGGTGCTACTATTGGAGAAAGTGGATAGGAAGGGGAAAATGTGCACTAGTAGGAGGAGAAAAAGGTGGATTGCTCCCTGAAGAAATTCTGACTCTCCTCTACTATCTCATCCTCACTCTCAGGCTCATAGTCAAGCTCTTTATCAGCCAGACTAAATACAATCCCTGCAAGGCTGGGGGTAAGACTGATATCACCTCCAGGAATAATAGGACTAGGACCAGGGGGTAGCTTTGGCAATGGCAACAACTCCTGTGCTGATGGGCCACCACTGTCAGTGGTAAAAGCAGGTCCAGCACTGGTTGTGGTGGAAGTGGTGGTCTTGGGAGGGGGATTAGGAAACAGCCTTTGGGTACAAGAAGGAAGCTTCTTAGCAATACAACTCACAAGCCTGCTTGTGGTAGAGGAAAACACTGGGGGCAAAACACGCTTCCTCTTACTTATTGGGCTACTCCTACTACTAGTTGTGATTTTAGTAGTAGTTCTAGCCATAGTGCTCACCCTAAAAAGCCCTGCTGGTTTTCCTGTACCATTGAAAAGACTTGCGGTTTTGGGCCTTGCTACACTACTGCCTGCAATTGATGCTTTTCCTTGACCAGGATCTTGCACCAAAGGTCCTGAAATAACGGCACTATTTGACTGCTTAAGCTGACGCATAGGCTGCATACCCAAACTACCACTACTTGTGGTCATGGCGTTGGTGGTATTGGTGGTGGTGGCTGACTGACCCTCCCTCACTTTACTAGTGGATGAACATTTAAAAGGATCCATTTAGAATTTTAAAATAGTAATAAAAGAAAAGAAAAGAAGTTGAAGAAAATAAGGAGATAATGTAATGTAGTGTTTTGATACTAAAGTTTATATTTTTATGAAAACATATTATTTGAAGTTTTGAACTATGCTGATATATAGAGCAACACAGTTAAAAAATATTTGTAAAAAATAGAGACTAGTACTAAGGCAGATTTCTTCACTTCAGTGCTTTCTGAGAAACTATGCAAAACTGGACTGTCTGCCGTGAGCAGTCTGACAACAAGTACTCCCTGCACAACTACTGCAAACAGAGTATGAAAAAATGTATTATTAGAAAATGTTAAAGTGTTTTAAAAAATGGGTTAACTAGAATTTAGATTACTATTATTTAAATTAGAAAGTACCTCCAACTTCTGCTAGTACTAAAAATAATAAAAGATGTACTACAGCTACCTTAAAGCTTAGCTTAGGACAGTCACTCAGTCAATCTATCAGGAACTAAAATAAACCAAATACAAACAGCAACCAGTTCGTTTTATTGACTGCTGTTAAACAAACACACTAACTGAACTAATAATCAGTTAAAGTTAAGTAATATCTTCACAACAGCAGCCAGAACAGTTTACTCCACTGCTGATGCGAGCACAAAAAAAATAAAGACACTAAGTGTGAAAAATTGAAAACAAAAAACAGACTGTTTGACTAGTGTGTTCTGTTCTAACAAAGCACAAATAAACTGTACTACAACAAATATTATATATTGTAAACTTAAGATAATTCTATGAACTAAATAAAAAAAAATTACTTAACTTTTACACTGACTGCCTGCAAAGCAAGTATACACAGTCAGTGAGTGAGTGACACAAAAATCATTGTGACTCTGTGCTAGTAGTTGTTTTACTAGCACAGATTAAACTAATATTGTGTGGACTGGAGTATAGATTCACTTAAAAAAAATGTAAAACCCAGTCAAACACACTTAGCTGAGACTGACAGAAAATTAACTTTCTCTATCAGCCCTCAGAATGAAACAGCGCTGCAGCAACAGCAGCACTTCTGTGAGATCACTGTCTAACAAAAATCAGCTAACATGGCTTTGCTGCTAAAAATACTTAACAGCTAAACTATATTTATTTTCTTCTAGGCTAACAAACTAGTCTACCCCTAGGGCAGAAGCCCTCAGGCCCAGTAAGCTAAGCCCACTAATCTAAAGTACTTGATTGATTCTACCTTTACTCTAAATCTAAATCAATTTAAGCTAATTAATTATGATTAAATAAAAAAAGCTGAATTGTTATAAAAAGTAAAACCTGGTTGCTATAGGCAGTAAGCAAGCAGGGAAGGCAGGCACTGGCAGTGTCAGCCAGGCACCGTGTGGCAAACTGTCTCAGTCAGCAGCATAGCAGTGCACAGCTCTCAGAAAGCACTAAAAAAAAAGTCAGCACAGAAGCACAGGGTTTCATCATCAAAACTCTCTCAAAAAAAGGTGGAGAACGATCCCCTGTCTGCTTTTATACTATTGTTTGGTTATTTTTTAATTTCTCACTAAAGGACTCACCATTGGTTAAGCCCCTACAGCATCATGTCACAGGAGAGAGCTGATTGGATACATGAAAATCAGCTCACTCCCATACCCCTTCTGTTTGTTTCATATAAGGCATCCGAATGAACGAATACACAAATTGAGCCAAATTTGTTTCTACCATCCCCATATGCTAAAGCAATGCATTAAAAAAATCACGAACAGTTGATACGAATGCTCAAATGATTTGTTCGTTTAGTGTGCAAACGTTGTTAGGCTCACTCCCATTATTATTTCATCCATGCATTCGTATTGCTCATTCTGCAGTTTGCATTGCAATACATATTACACTTTACAGACAGTACACTGCCTGTCTGTAATTCAAAAAACGGAACTAGTGATACGATTGAACAAAAGGCACATTCATTCGTATGCACTGGTTAGTTCAGCTCAAGCCCATCATATTTGAATGGAGTGAACAGAACTAATGAATGAAAGAATGAATATATTGCCATTCGCTCATTCGGTTACTAGTTCAGCTTTTTGAATTACACAGACAGTGTAATACAAAAAGCCAAATGAACGAACAAATGAAAGGCTCATGGAAGAATTTCATTGGATGCCCATTCCTTTGTTCGTTCATTAATTTGTCTAGCCATTCGTTATTTGGAATTCGTACGAATGGACGAAAATGCAGATTTTCATATGAATACGAATGCCCAAGTCTAATGTCTGCTCTGCTCTGAAACTGACTGTAAACTTTCAGTCAACCCATTGACAATGCTTATTTAGGTAAGTAAGAATCTTGTAGTAGTAAGTGTGTACAGATCATGTATCACTACAACTCCAATTTTGCTTTGCCAACTGCAAATTCATACATGGGTCTTCCCCCAATCACCTAATTAGTGAGATGGCAGTTAAAAATCATTCATAATCATGTCTATTCATAATCATGTGTTAACTCTTTACATCACATACCGGTACTCATTGAAGCAGAAGAAGTAATCTCCTTCTGGCATCCTCTGGATTCCAAAATGAATGATTTAGTCTTACAGCTCACCACTCATTGTGCAAATCCTTCCCACAGGCAGAGTGAGTAAGGTGAGGTGGGACATTCATCACACCATTGCCAATGATGTAAAGGATTAGGAGGGTCCAAAGTATTGAGTCCCTCCCGATATATAGGGAGTCCAGGGGACCCCTACTTATTTATTTTTATGTTGTTCAATCATCATGTATTTATTTTGTAACTACACAATCACTAGATAGCCAATTCAATGTCTGCCTCAGGTTCAAGTAATTGTTTTTATTTTATTGGGCAATGGCATACACATGGTTGTGTGTTTACAGACAGAAACATGTAATTAGATACATTGCTAATTGGTGCATCAATTCTAGATGGTGTGCCACCAATTATTCAGAGCTGAATTATTTTGCTTTAGTACATTGTCAATTGTCCCATGTTCACTTGATATTTTGGTTCACTTAGACCAGGCATCTCAAACTCTAACCTCTGGACTACAACTATGACAGGTATAGGCTTTCAACAATTAAACAACTATGGCACCTGATTTTGAGCTTCCTGACTTAGCTAATGTGCTAAACTATGCATTGCAAAGGTTTGACTTGTTACTTTGGGAAGGGGGGTAGGGCATTATGGTTATTACAACCTTAACCCTTACAGTTTGCTCCACATGTAAGCAGAAAAGATGGTGGGGATTTGATAATACTCTCTATTATTATTATTATTATTATTATTATTGCCATTTGTATAGTGCCAACAGATTCTGTAGAGCTTTACAATATATATTCGCTCTCTAGACATCTTTGAGTAGGTGATAAAACTGACTTTTTTGTAATTAGGCATACTCTCACTGACAGAAACACACTCACTGACAGCACACTCCTACACACTCTCAATGACACACTGAAAGACACGCTAACTGACAGAAAAACACTGACAGACACACTCACTGACAGTCACACACGCTCACTGAGAGACACACACTCTCACTGACAGGCCCACACTCACTGATTTCACACAACATGACAGACACACTGACACACACTCACCAACAGACACACCTACACACACACTGACAGGCACTGAAAGACACACTCTCAATGACAGACACACAATCTCACTGATTTGAAATACTCACTGACAGGCACACTCACTGACAGACACACTTACACACACTATCAATGACAGACACACAATCTCACTGATTTGAAACACACTCACTGACAGACACACTCAATGACAGTCTACCTCACTGACAGAAACATACACACACACACACTTGCAGACACATTCAGTGACAGACACACACACATACATACACTGACAGCCACACACACACTGACAGGCAGACACATATTTACACATTCTTGCTCACAAATTAATTTATTTTGTGTAACTTTATTTATTTTTAGGCTCATCCAGCCTTCCTACCTATCTTCTCCCTGAGGTCCAGTGGAGAATGCATCTTTTTCCTATGTCCCATTTGGAAATGGATTTTCACCCTGAGGTACAATGGATCCTGTGCTATTCCTGCTCCTTATTCCTCCCTTGCACGCTGTTTAGTGAGGCTGGGGCCAGAGTGAAGTTATATTCCGGCTCCCGTCATCACCACAGATGGTGAATGAGGGTGCAGTGAGGAACTGGAAAAACATCAGTGCAGACAGAGCTCCTTTGCTGCCACCTGCCTCCTCTCTATCCTGGCCTGGCATATTTCAACAGAGTAGGCACCTGCTGTCCAGGTAAACAGGTGTCTACTGTGCATTACTGAAAATGTGCCCGCTTTGGGTGACCAGCCGGCCCCCACCTGGGCCCCACATGACAGGTGATTGGCCCGCACCTCACATAACCCCGAGCACCTGCCCAAGATCGGCCCTGAGTATGTCAGAGTTATTGCAGAATCAATTTTTGTTATTTATGAATTTTTTTTAATGAATATTGAGTGTTTTGTTTTCTCTCACAAAAACTCCTAGTGATATTTACATACGTGTCCTTTTGAACAGTTAACTTTGCTCTTTTATAATATGGACTTTATTATGGTTGTAGAATAATATATATATTATTAGCTTAATAACGTGTTTTGGTAATTTGTATTTGGATGTTGTTGTAATTAATGCACCTAACTATGTACAATTTTGCATTGTACTCATCAAGCTGTATCTAGCACTCAAATTGTAATGAAAATAAATTGTCTTTATGTCACGCAATATGAGAAATTAACACATCATATCTTATGACATTATTTTAACAGTTTTCCTCCTTTTCATGAAACTTAATCATCAGAAAAAATGGTTTTTTTTAACCACTGAAAACTTTAACTCATTCATTGCCACGTTATTTTACTTCAAAACATGTAGCATGTAGTTAAAGCTAAGGATGAATAGTTAGCACATACCCATAGGGTAAGACAGCAGTTGTGTGTTAGAATAGTTTTAGAGATATCTTTGTGTTTGTACATTTACATATTTAAATATGTTTAATTGTCTTAAAAATCTGAGCACCATCTCCGTATAACACAGGCCAGAAATGGGGGGGGGGTGGAACGATGAAGTAGCATGTCGCTACACTTGCGGGTTTTAGGAGCTAGGTGAGAGAGAATGGAGGGAGAACACTAAGGGCTTGAAAGTAATGGACGATGGTAGAGCATGAAATAAATATATGCTGACGAGATCAAGCAGACTTTCTCATTGAGGAGTCTTGTGAGTGGAGTTGTGGATTTGCAGTGTGGGAGCTGTGAGACCCGGAAGCGTTGAGAGGAGTGGAGTGGCCGTAACACCACAGATCACGCCAGGCTGTCACTGTTACTCATAAGGATTCAAGAACTTTTGAAATCGATGCCCAGAAAAGTTAAAAGTTTGGTTACAAACGCGAGGAAGTAAAGGCCTGAAATTGAAACAGAGAATATGGGATATGCAGTATTAATTTTTTATAAATAAACTTTAAATAAAAAGAGACAGACAAAATAAGCAAAAATATACAACAGGAGGAAGGTGCAGAGATGGAGAAGTAGAAGTGGGGGGGCTGCTGAAAAAAGAAGGAGAGAGAAAAGGAGAAGGAAAAAGTCTTAAAAACACTTTTTCTCTTTTAAAGAAGAGAAAAAAAATTAAAGAATGGTGACAGTAGTAAGGAAAAAGGAAATGAGAGAATAAAGAAAAGGTAGAAGGGAAAAGACACAGGAGACTAAAGCAAGAGATGTAGGAAAAATAATAAGATATATGTCGACTATAAAAGTTTAAATTGTGAACAATAGAAGCAAAATAAAATCATGTATAAAGCACAACAAGGAATAATAAGTAGGCGCACTATGAAGTATAGGATTGAGGCACTTCACTAAGATAGAACAGACACGAGAAGAAAGATGACTGGAAAGAGTTAGAGGGGAAGGAATGTAAAAAGGTAGAAAAATAATATTGATTAAGAATTGGATTTAAATAAACTAAATGTTTAATGAAGTAATAATAATTGCTAAATGTATTATATAAACTGTAAAAATAAATATTTACGTTATGGGGGTATGAAATCTAAAATTTTTCTCTTTTTTTTTTAATAAAAGTAAAATAAGATGCATGTGGTTTTTTTCCCCCATTATTTATTATTTTATGCTTTCCCTTTCCTTCTTGGTCCCTCTATCTCCCTCCCAAAAATGATGTTTTGAGAGAGAAGGGGAAAAAGAAAAGGGAAAAGAGAGAGATATAAGAGGAAAGATAACTCCTTCCATTGTTTCTCTATAACTTTAACTCCAGAGTCCGAGATTTGGAATTACCACAGGGGTGGTGATAGGTTTGACTCTCTTTGTGAGTCTTTCTGTTAGTGTGTATTGGTACACATGATAGGGATAATGATACTCTTTAAGTACCGGCTGCCAGAGTATATCTCTGTGACAGGTCTTGGAACCTATGAATGTATGTTTTTAGTGTTTTTTATTTATTTTTATTTTTCTCTGCTTTTGATTATGGAGATGAGAGAGGAGTAGGGAGGTATGTGCGATATGGAGATCAATGGTTAGGTTTGCTTTTTTTGAATGTGAGGGAACTGAACTCCCCCCACAAAAAATCTATTCTCATCCAATCGCTAAAAAAGTATAAAACTGATTCATGTGCTTTACAAGAGACGCATTAGAAGAGTCTAGATAAATTTTTCCAAAATTCAAAAGACTTCCCTAGGATTATTGTACCATCACTACAAGACAAAAGGAAATGTGGGGTAGCAATTTTATTCTCACATCATATAGATTTGTGTATAAAACATTCTGAACGAGATTTTGAAGGGAGATATATAATTACGATATGTTTGATTAATAACATTTTATATACATTAGTTAATACGTATTCACCAAATGTCGCACAAATGAAGTTTACATCAAGATTTTGGGAAAGATTAAATAAGATTAAACAGAGACATATTATCTGGATGGGAGATTTCAACTGTATGATGGACCCTGGGTTGGACAAAAAGACAATGCAAGGCAGACAGACAGACAAAAATGTCCACATACGAGCATCACAATTACAATCCTTTGCCCAGGGAAATTTCCTCTGCGATACCTGGCGTGTATTTCATACCCAGGAATGAGACTATACATGCTTTTCTAACACACATCTTGCTAATCTTGCTTATTCGAGAATCGGCTATATTTTTACAGATATAAATTCTATACAAAGAGTCAAGAAAATTGGTATTGAGGAGATTACATGGTCAGATCACAACATAATTATTTTGGAGGAAAAAGACACATTTATAAAAAGAGTCCAGAATGGAAGCTTAAAGAATTTTTATTGGAATCTGCACAAAATAAAGATTATATATATATAAAATAATAATATTTTCAAGAAAATTTTTCTAATGATATATCTCCAGTCTCAATATGGGCTGCCTTTAAATGTGTGATTCATGGCCATTTTATAAAACTTGATTCCCAAAACAAATAAAGTAGATAAAAAAATCTGTCTGAACTTTACATTAAGTTGGGAAATCTAAATCGTTGTAATAAAATCAACCCTTTACAAAATATCTCAAATGAGATTTATGATCTTGAAAATACTATTAATAAAAAATTAATTATAGATAGAGACATCTAAGCAGCTATAAAAGCTGAAATCTTTTCAATATTATAAAAAGTAATAAAGCTGATAAGATGCTTACGAATATAATTAAAAAATATTCAAAAAACAAAATCTGTATAAAAAATAATCTTTAATAATGAGATTCTCTTATCCCCTCATAAAATAGCTAAAGCTTTTGAAGAATACTATAGAAGTCTATACAGCATCAATCTTAAGGAGCCTTTACAGAATGCTGACCTGTACTGTCAAGAGAAGGTATTGAAAAAAATGAATCCTGTACAATTAAAAAAACCTTATGAACCTTTCACATTAGAAGAGATTATAGACATAATTGACCACTCAATACCCAAGAAAGCACTAGGTCCTGATGGTCTGACAGTTATGTTCTATAAGTCATTCAAAAGAGAAATGGCCCCATATCCACAGATCAATTTTAATGATATCGCAGAAAAGGGAGCCCTATTGGAAGATCTACTAAGAGGGAATATAGTAACTATCCTAAAGCAAGAGAAAAAACCTCAGGAGGTAACAAGTTACTGACCAATCTCTCTGTTGAATGAAGACTTAAAATGATATGCTGGCATTATGGCAAACAGACTTAAATCTGTTATGAACAACCTATAATGACCAGGTTGGATTCATCCGAGGACGATCATCAGTAAGCCATATATGAACATTGTCAAATATTTTTGAGACCATAAGTTGCAAAAGGACCCTGATGCTGGCCATGTCATTAGATGCTGAGAAAGCATTTGACAGGGTTAGCTGGGATTTCCTTTCAAATACCTTAAAAGCTTTTGGCTTCACGGGTAGGTTCTATCAAGCTATAATGGCTTTATACTCAAACCCTACAGGGAAAGTAATAGGCCAGGGCATGTCTTCTAACTCCTTTAAATTAAATAATGGCACTAGACAAGGCTGTCCACTTTCTCCCTTTCGTTATGTTTTAACTATTGAGATACTGGCATTCAAGATAAGAAATAACAACAAAATAAAAGGATTTAAGGATACAGTAGAAAATAAAAGAAAAGCTATATGCTGATGATGTTTTCATTTTGCTGGAAGCCCCAGTAAATTTAATTAATGAACTAATGGAGGTTATACATAGATACAGTCATTTCTCGAATTAAAAACTAAACACCTCTAAAATGGTGGCTCTTTCTCTTTTTTTTAACACTGCAGATGAAAAGAGAGATTATGGAAAAATTGGATTTCCTTTGGGATAAATAATATTTTCCCTATTTGGGATTAAAAATTTCAACAAATCCCCAAAAATGGATGGAGATTAATTTGCTCCCCCTAATAAGGGAAATTAATTTTAAATTAAATATGTGGATAAAGAAAGAAATATCATGGTGGGGTAAGATAAACATTATAAAAGCATATATTCTACCCAAAATCATAGAAACATAGAAACATAGAATGTGACGGCAGATAAGAACCATTCAGCCCATCTAGTCTGCCCAATTTTCTAAATACTTTCATTACTCCCTAGTCTTATCTTATAGTTAGGATAGCCTTATGCCTATCCCACGCATGCTTAAACTCCTTTACTGTGTTAACCTCTACCACTTCAGCTGGAAGGCTATTCCATGCATCCACTACCCTCTCAGTAAAGTAATACTTCCTGATATTATTTTTAAACCTTTGTCCCTCTAATTTAAGACTATGTCCTCTTGTTGTGGTAGTTTTTCTTCTTTTAAATATAGTCTCCTCCTTTACTGTGTTGATTCCCTTTATATATTTAAATGTTTCTATCATATCCCCCCTGTCTCGTCTTTCCTCCAAGCTATACATGTTAAGATCCTTTAACCTTTCCTGGTAAGTTTTATCCCGCAATCCATGAACCAGTTTAGTAGCCCTTCTTTTTCTTTTAAATATAGTCTCCTCCTTTACTGTGTTGATTCCCTTTATATATTTAAATGTTTCTATCATATCCCCCCTGTCTCGTCTTTCCTCCAAGCTATACATGTTAAGATCCTTTAACCTTTCCTGGTAAGTTTTATCCCAATCCATGAACCAGTTTAGTAGCCCTTCTCTGAACCCTCTCTCTAAGGTATCAATATCCTTCTGAAGATACGGTCTCCAGTACTCTGTACAATACTCCAAGTGAGGTCTCACCAGTGTTCTGTACAATGGCATGAGCACTTCCCTCTTTCTACTGCTAATACCTCTCCCTATACAACCAAGCATTCTGCTAGCATTTCCTGCTGCTCTATTACATTGTCTGCCTACCTTTAAGTCATCAGAAATAATCACCCCTAAATCCCTTTCCTCATATGTTGAGGTTAGGACTCTATCAAATATTCTGTACTCTGCCCTTGGGTTTTTACGTCCAAGATGCATTATCTTGCACTTATCCACATTAAATGTCAGTTGCCACAATTCTGACCATTTTTCTAGTTTACCTAAATCATTTGCCATTTGGCTTATCCCTCCTGGAACATCAACCCTGTTACATATCTTAGTATCATCAGCAAAAAGACATACCTTACCATCAAGACCTTCTGCAATATCACTAATAAAAATATTAAAGAGAATGGGTCCAAGTACAGATCCCTGAGGTACCCCACTGGTGACAAGTCCAAGCTTCGAATATATTCCATTAACTACAACCCTCTGTTGCCTGTCACTCAGCCACTGCCTTACCCATTCAACAATATTTGAATTCAAACTTAAAGATTGCAGTTTATTGATAAGCCTTCTATGTGCAACAGTGTCAAAAGCCTTACTGAAATCTAGGTAAGCAATGTCTACTGCACCACCCTGATCTATAATTTTAGTTACCCAATCAAAAAAATCAATAAGATTAGTTTGGCATGATCTCCCTGAAGTAAACCCATATTGTCTCTGATCTTGAAATCCATGTGTTTTTAGATGTTCATCAATCCTATCCTTAAACATGGTTTCCATCACTTTCCCCACTACTGAAGTAAGGCTTACTGCCTATAGTTGCCCGACTCCTCCCTATTACCTTTCTTGTATGTTGAGTCTAATTCCTAGTGATATCCCTCAAAATTGGATCAATTTACTACAATCTTCTTTTACTAAATTTATATGGGCAAAAAGACATAGAATTAGTGCTAAATTATGTTTTACAAAAATTAAAAGATGGAGGTCTAGGAATTCCATCTTTGTGGTTCATTTATACTTTCCAGGATTCATCTAAAGAAGAAAGCTGGTATCAACCTGAAGCAAGGAGAATTGGTCCCTACAGGAACATTTATATTTTTTGGTTGTCAACCCAAGAAATTAGAAGGTTAAATATTCTTGGAGATACCTTTTCTTTAAATCATATACTGAAAAATTGGTTTGACATAAAACGAAAACTAGACATAGAAGAGAATATTTTCCCTTCTCTTGGAATTGAATTATTAAGTGACTTATAACCTGATACTAACTTATATCATGGTCTGGAATAAAAATCAAAAAAATAGAAAGTAGGATTTTTATTCCGCACTCTCAATTGCCCATTTCCAACATGGGGTTTCTTTTGAGGTCCTGGCACGTCCACAGGGGGTTGAGGCTGATGCACGCTAGCTCGTGATGTCATTACGGCCACCCCCTGATCGGCGCAAGGGACTCCCCCTCAACATGGAGAGGAGGCTTCTGCTGCACAACAAGGGCAAAAAAAATAAAAAAAATACTACTTCCGGTTGTGGAGGGCGGAAGTTGCAAATGGCACCATTTCCGCCAACCACCTACAGTTTTTTTCAAATATCTCTGAACCACCAATTATATGGTTAGCTACAATTAAACAGGAATGTTAAAATTAAATTAACAAATAGGAGCCCTCAATCCCAGGTGTCACCAGGCTACACTAATATCTATAGAAAATTCACATACACGATTATTGAACATCATGTGACCTTAAAGAGGAAGTAATGGAACATTTAAAAAGCAAGAAATCCCTGAGGCTACATCACAGCTGACTGAGGAAGCTCACAGACGAGTGAAACACGTTTCGGCTGATTTGGACTTTTATTTGGACTTTTATTTACAATTTTTATACTTCAAATTTCTGGTTTTATATTTACTTTTTATTTGGAATCGATAATTTTCTTTATCCATGAAGTTCTTGGAGCCTCAGGGAATCTTTACAGGGAAGAGCCATCCCTGCATACTGGCACATCGCTGACCACCCTCAGAGCCAGGAATTTAAGGCTCTCAACTAGGTGAGCATAACATTTCCCACCTATATATTACCTGCCTGTTTGCACATATACCACCCATTGGGTCCCTTTCCCCTTTTGTTTCCTTGTCGTTGTGGAGGTACATCTCAGAGGAAGGGGTGTGTTGCTGCCCAAAGAGCACATAGGTTTACGTACGGAGCCAATATTATATAGGCTCCAGACCATGTGGGTGGTTTCAGTTTTTTACTTTCATCACTCATTTTCACCAAAATCATCTACATTATATGTTTTTTTTTTTTTTTTATCTCTTTGTTCCCTTCATTGTATGTTTAAAAGCATATTCCTGAATTTAAGACAACACAAAATTGTTGGGGTAAGTGAACCCCTCTATCACTTATATTTGTATTAGCGCTCCACTAGGTGGTGTATTTTACACTACATTTCTATATATTGTTAATTTATTGTGGAAATAAGGGTATTCCACTTTATGTATTTGATCTGCTTTGTATTTTAGGCACTGAATAGTTTCAACCATCACCTCTGTAAAAAGGGTTTTTTGTTTAAATTAAATAAATGGTTTATGATGATTTGTAATCAATCGTATGGCATTTCCTGAAATGCACATTCGCAAATACTCCACCAGAATGTCTTTATGGCCACAAAATGGTGATTATACCCTCTTCACCTGCACAATTCCCAGTCATGTAGGCTATTGCAGGCTATAATAATATATAATTTCTAGAGTGTTTAGTGTGTGCAGAGCACTTTGCCCCTCTTTTCTCTCCCTTGGCATTTAAAGTGTAGTTTGAATTTTGTACTACGAAGTTTGTTATAAAGTTTGAAAAAAAAAAAGCATAATGCTTACAATGTTTTGCAGATATTGAATGGGCGTGAAAAAGCGCTGGTAAAAAAAAAAAAAAATTATCTTCAGACTAAAAACCAGCAATGAAGAAAAGAAGAAGGTAAGTTCAGATTCATAGACTACATTTTAAAATTTGATAATGATTGATAAGATTTTTGTTGCAAACCTTTGGAACAAAAGTACCAAAATATTCAAACTTCTACAAAGTAACTGTTTGCACTTAACCTCTTAAGGAAGCTGGACGGAAATTTTCCGTCATTGCAGTCCTCTCCTTACCTATTTACTTAGGTAGAGTGGGTAGAAGATAGTGGGGAAATTGGGGGATTTACTGTTAGGGTAGTTAGGGGTTTAAAGTAAAATAAAACTTTTAACAAGGTAAAAATAATTTCTTTAAGAAATGGTATGCCTGTTTGGGGTAGTTGGAATAATCAACTTACTAAAAAAATTCCAAAGTTGGGTATGGACCCAGTGTAAAAATGCAAAGTTTGAAAAAAACTGCAATGGCTATGTCTGAAATGTGCCCCTTCAACGTCCACATATACCTGACAAAGGTACATCCAGGGGTATTGCTGTATTCAGACAACATAGCTAAGCAACATATGAAAATTTATAAAGCCATAGCTCACATAAGGTTTGCAAAATATACAGTACAAACTCACTGTGTGTGTCAAAAAGGCAGAAAAAGGGCTTATTACCATTACACTTGATACAAGCTAGCAGAAAAATGATCCCACACTAAGGTTCAAAATTTGCCTTTTGAAATACCGTTGGGTGTCTTCTTTAAGAAATAGTATGCCTTTTTGGGGTAGTTGGAAAAAGCAGCCTGCTAAAATATTTCAAAATAGAATACGGACCCATCACAACCATGTATGAAAATTCACACTTAAAATCTGAAATTGAAAGGTCTCTTTTACAGCACTATAACTACACAAAATAGTGTCTATGTCATACATTGGGCATATTGTTTTACTCGGAAGAGGTAACTGAGCATACGTAGGGGGAATTTATGACAATGACACTTATCAATTTTATGAAACATCCAGCGAAAATGCAACATGTATGTAAAAAAAAATATTTTTTTTGTTTCTCGCCACAAAATATGAAATGAATTGGCGACAAAATGGTGGCAAGTTAAGGTATAATATATGCCTAATAAGATACCCTGGAGTGTCTGCTTTCTCAAATGGTAGGCCTTTGGTGGGTTATTTGAACAGTCAAATGGCTATAATGCCACAAAATATGACATAGGACCATCTATGAAAATTCCAACTATGTAAACTTAAATAGCATGGTGTCCTTTATGGCATTGTAGCTTCACAGAATAGTGGCAAAGGCATACAATGGGGGTATCTTTGTACTCAGCAGATGTAGCTGAACACAATATGGGGTTCTGTGCAGGGATAGCACATACCAGCTTTACAAAATACACGTTACAAAAACCTTGATATATGGGTATATGCCAAAATAGAGAAAAAACACAATTTTACTCCAATATTTAGAAGAGATTGGCAATGAAATGGCTATGTAAAAAGTGTCAAAATATCCTTAGGTAAATAGCCTGCATTTTTATTGTAATAAATGAGAATTTATTTATGTATACGTCACATCAAATTAAAGACCATTTTGACATCTAAAAAATTGTATATAATATGTGTTGGTACAATAAATGAGCGTTTGAACACAAACAGCAACAAAATGCAAAAAAATGCTAGTGTCCGTAAGGGTATGTCCAGCTTCTGAGGCTGTGTCCTTAAGGGTTAAAGGGATACTAGAGGCACCAAAACTATTTTAGCTTAATGTAGTAGTTTTGGTATTTAGATCATGCCCCTGCAGTCTCACTGCTTGATTCTCAAATCAATTTATTTATGTAACTTGGCAATGAATGAGTTATGGCCTTCCTAAACACTTTTTGTAAACAGAGATCAAATGTTTAAACTTTCTTTATTGCACATTCTGTTTAATTTAGAGCTTATTATCACATGTTCTGTTAATAGCCTTCTAGATACTGCAGGAGCCTCATGTGTGTGATTAAAGTTACATTAAAACTTCTAAAGTAAATTAACATCTGATTTACAATGTAACCACTTTTTTCATGTAGGCTGTGTGAGCCACAGTCAGTGGAGATGTGGTTAGGACTACATGGACATAAACAAAAGTGATTTAACTCCTAAATGGCAGAGAATTGTGCAGGGGCATGATCTACACACACAAAAGTGCTTCATAAAACTAAAGATGCTTTGATGCCTCTAGTATCCCTTTACATTTACCATTATTTATAGGTTAAAAAAGAGATCCCAGTAATATAGATTTGATGGTGTAATTGAAATTAATGTGCACAACTTTTTTTAAATGGAACTTAGCTGAGATATTACTCTTTAGCTGCACTAGGTATGCACAAATCGATCAACTAGCCAAAAAAAGTTGACCACACATAAAAGAATGTCTGTGAAAATTGTGTATTCTGGCATTAACAATGTGACCAATACCAATTCAAACCAAAACTGCTGTTAAAAAGATTTTTGAAAAAAAAGTGATCTCATTGCAGAAATGTCACAATGTTTCCATGTTAAAAATGCAGCTGAATTATAGAACTTTGTAATAGAATTGTGCAGGGCAAGACTATTTAACTTGGTCAAACCATTTTCCCTGAAAAAAGAAAAAACTAATGTTTCAGCTGAATGTCGATTCAGCTCAGCAGAATTTTGGTACCCAAAACCCAATTCAGGAATTTAATTAGATTAACCCAAAGGATGTATAAATGGGTCAATCAGTGTACTGCAAAATATATACATGGTATAATAGTATGTATATAGTTTGCACAGTATACTGATAGGAACATTTTTCCTCCATTTGGTTCACAGATCAAGTAAGAAAAATGATTAAATTAATAGTGGGAAAAACACAAGGAGCAGTAAAAAAAATAAATAAAAAATCTTTATTTTTATATATGTATATATACGGAGGCCAGATTAAAAGTCCCTGGTGTTTAGTGATGGGGAAGTAGAGACTCCTTCCTGCTTCCAAGTCAGCATGGGTTGCATATGTAGCTCCTTCATTCTAGACGCAGTGAAGGATAATGGAATCCTCTACAGGACAGGGGCAGAAGTGCTGTATGCAGTAGGCTGCTTCTTTTTTTTTCATTTTACAAATATAGAAGGTCTAAATAGAAATTACCCCATTTATGATTTAACCAAGTTGCACTCCCTGGCTGATTGGAAAGTCTGTGACTGGACATCCACAAAAAGTCTGTGCTGGGAAAATACAAAGCTTACAGAGGCTGCACATAGCATAACTTTTGCAAGCTGGTTATACAACCCCAATAACAAAAAGCAACAACAAATTGGCAACAAAATAAGTAATTAATACATTTCATTGAAGTGTTCCTTTAATCTAGGCTTCTCCAAAGTCCGGCCCTTCAGATGTTGCTGAACTACAATTCCCCTGATTCTCAGCCTATCTATTTCATTCATAGAATCATGGGAGTTGTAGTTCTGGAGGGTCGGCGTTTGGGGAAGCCTTCTTTAATCATTAACCTAATGTGATTTGTCAGACATTTTTATACAATCTAACACACATCTAAAAGGACAGTCTAAGTACCAAAAGCTGTGAAGCTTGCACAGATATACAGTATAGTGTCGTATAATAATTTAGTCATTTTTTTTAAAGTATAATTTGTCAAATAACCAGTATTTAATTGTTTAATAATGTTATATATTTTTTTACTAATATATATTTTTTTTATGTACACTTGTTTAACTTCATTAACCCTTTAAGGACCAAACTTCTGGAATAAAAGGGAATCATGATATGTCACACATGTCATGTGTCCTTAAGGGGTTAAGGGATCACTATAGGGTCAGGTACACAAACATGTATTCCTGACCTTACAGTGTTAACACCACCATCTATCCCCCCTGGGCCCCTCATGCCTCCATAAATATAGCAAATTCTTACGGTATTCAAGCCTGAAGCTGTAACTCTGCATGCTGTTAGACTCAGAAAAACAAGCAGTCTGCTTACATCATTAGAAGTGGTGGCCTGATCCAATCACAGTGCTTCCCCATAGGATTGGCTGAGACTGACAAAGAGGAAGATCAGGGGCAGAGCTAGCATAATTCAAACACAGCCCTGAGCAATCAGCATCTCCTCATAGAGATGAATTGCATCAATGAATCTCTATGAGGAAAGTTCAGTGTCTGCATGCAGAGGGAGGAGATATTGAATGTTTGGATGCATTTTAGGCAGCCATGACCCAGGAAGGATCTCTAACAGCCATCTGAGGAGTGGCCAGTGAAGTTATCACTAGGCTGTAATGTAAACACTGCATTTTCTCTGAAAAGACAGTGTTTACAGCAAAAAGCCTGTTGGTAATGATTCTACTCACCAGAACAAATTCAATAAGCTGTAGCTCACTCACCAGAAATAATGCTTTTTCTACTGGGCAAAAAGGGATAGGTTTGTTTATGTACAGAAAGCAAAACACGCAGCAAAGAATATGTATGATTTTAAGCAGGTAGGCCCTGGGGAGATAGCGCAGCTAAGTGGACAAGGGCACATGTAGGAGTGTGTGGATAGATGCGTGGGAGTGTCTTGGGAAGTGTGTGTGGGTGGGGTTAGGTTCTATGTGAGTTAGTGTCTTACCTCAGTGCCACTTGGGAGTCGGGCCAGCAAACAGCTTCCCGCCCGCCCACCCCTTGTAGGATTAGTTAGTCACAGCGAGCCGGGGGTATGTCCTTGCCAATTAAGTTTGAGGGGTTATGTTTAAGGATGGAGTAAGTTTCATCATGTTTGCAGGTCTCAACCTCCCCTGCTTCAAAGGGTTAACATTAGGTTGCCTGAGGTGTCGTGCCCATCGAGCGTGGATAAGGTCAGCTGATGGGGGGCATTGGAAGGATATGATTTATGACGAGGGGAGAGGTGAGAGGAAGTGGTGATTAGGAACCACTGTATGTTTATTGGCAAGGACAGTTGGGTCATTGTATAACACTATGTGTTGAGTTATATATGTATATATGTTAATTTATGCTTATTTATGCCTATCAATTTTGGTTACAGAAAAGAAGATATTTATTAAATAAAGTTTTGGATGTGTTATGCAGTAATTTATTATGTTATAATAAATGCTGTGGCCTGTTCATCCATACTAAGTTGTCTGTTGTTATTGGGGGGTTGAATGGGGTTAGTTATGTATTATGCTGCATCGTAATTCCCCACTACGTACATACAAGGAAACATTTGCTTCCAAAACTAGTAAATGCATGCTTTTCTCAACTGAAAATTTATTTAATATATATTTTGCAACTTAGACATTCTCTTTAAGTACTAATAGACACACTTAGTACTATTAGGAGTAAATTACTTCTTTATTCTGCATCAAATCAAGTTTTCTCTAGGGTGAGGCTGTCTGACATCTTCCTCGGTGCCACTTAACTGAATTAGAAATATACTCTAATGATAATCTCACTAGGGACACCTGAATGGCTCCTCCACATTCCTTTTATTTCCATTAGTTCTTAAACTTTTGCAATAGTGTACTTGAACATTGGAAAAACCAAACTTACAATTATCACAATAATAAGATGTTACTTCCCCAAAATGTTCTGCATCTCAGCTATTGAAAAGGACCCAAACTCTTGCTAATTTGACCTAAACTTGAAAAAAAAAAATCTTATTTGGGCATAGTGCAATCTGCATTACTTTGTGATGCATTCTTGACCAATGATGCTAAATTTTCTTCATTTTACTTTCATAGTTATATAGAAAGTCAAATGGGAATAGCAGTGGAAACTACAACGCATGATGGAGGGACCACATGGTCCTTTCTGTGTAATGTAATGGCTATACTGACCTGCTTTACCTTCAGTGACATACTTTTTTTTTTACAGTCTTTATTTTAAATAAAAAATAAATAAAAAGAGAACATTTAGGGATAAATGAATCGCTAAATTTTAGCAAAATGAAAACGCTTGACCAGTTGTACAAGAGACAGCCTACTAGAGATGTGTATAGACTGACAACATCAGGTAAACTTTAAATAATGAATAAATGAAAATCAAAAAATCTATGAATACCTATATTAAAAGATAATACAAAATGTATAGCTAGTAACATCATATGAATAAAATAGTGGGGGAAAAGAAAAAGTAGATAGTGTATGGCAAGCTATGATTCACAGAACATAATTAAAAAGCTCTCTAGGTTTAATTAGGCAAAAAACGGCAAAGAAACATAGTGCAGGGGACTTGGTCTTACTGACCCTGCAAAGAAGCAGTGAGAGATTCCTTGGAATGCAATTATTTAACTTTGATCTATTGCTAGAGGATAGGAACAACAGAGATCTTCCAGAGAAGTAAATTAAAAATTTAGATGCATTTAGAAGATTCTCAATTAAGAACTTTGTAATTATCAACTGAAACAGGCGAGAGGGAAAAAAGCATATCTTCTGGAATAACAAACTTTTAAACCTAAGCACTGTCTCTACAAATACATGGTTTGTCAAAATATAGTGCAGCTTCTCATCAGAACTCCAGTTACAGGGGACTCCACTTATTTTCAAAGTATCCGATTTATCTACTGATAACAGAGCTGGATTTCCCATTAGGCAGAGTAGACACCTGCCTACAGGTCTTGCATAAAGTGACGGTTTACAGCCTTGGCTAATCAGCCTCCTGTGTTGCAGGACCAGTTATAAAAGGTGTAAAATAAAAACATCATACAATACTAAATGTAATCACATTCTAAGCCTAAATCCAATAATTTTAAATACCCATTATACCACAACTATAACGCCTTTTAAGCTTTTTAATTCTCTTAACACTAAACACCTATGTAATCTAACTCTGACATTAACCCCACTCTAACCTTTCCCCTTATCATGTCTACCATTATCTTTAACACTGCATGAAATTACACAGCTGCATACTTATATGAGAATAAATATGCGTATACAGTTATAAACAAATCAATGAGTGGTAGTTGCACAAAGAAATATATATCTGTAAAGTGTAATAGGTATGATAGTCTCTTTGTGGAGGGTCAAGATACCTTTTACCTTACTGCATATACAGATAGAATTATATATGTCTTTTATGTTTTATATGCCACCTTTACCCTGAGGACATTTGCTGTTCCCATATCCCAGAGCAGAGATCATACTGCTCAATGTTATACTACTAGAGTTTTCAAGAAGCTCCTTCTAAGTGAGTGGTCATTTGTCTTCTTATGATACTATATAAAAGACACTATAAGTCTTTTATGTTTATGTTTTGTGGGTCTTCACTATCATCTTCCACAAAGAGACTACAATACCTCTTGCACTTTACAACTATATACTTCTTTGCGCAATTACCACTCTTTGATTTGTTTACTTGTGATATTTTTGTAGGGTTAGAGGGAACCTCACCTATTCAGGTTGTTTGCTACCTACTGTCAAGTACAATCTCCCTAAAACACAAACAAAGGGGCTCTTACCGATACACAAACCAAGCCGTATTACAGGGCCTTAGTGTGGTCGAACTTAACATATATGTGGCAGCCACCTGGATAGAGGCACGGGTCTCACTCCCAATGATGTCCTTTTCCCCTTCTCTGGAACTCTGCTGCGGCGGATTCAGTGATTATAGCTGCAGAGTGATTATAGCTGCTACTTGATTATAGCAAGACACAGAGGAGGAGTTTGTGTTGAACTGTATGGAGACTGCTGGGTGTCTTTGTATAAATTAGGTGTACCATGTCCCATTAAATCAGTTCACTCCCAGCATTAAGTCTCTGCTAATGTCTGTGGGGGAAAGCTTTAATCCCCCACAGACATTAGCCGAGACTTAATGCTGGGAGTGAACTGATTTAATGGGACATGGTACACGCAATTTATACACAGACAGCCAGCAGTCTCCATACAGTTCAACACAAACTCCTCCTCTGTGTCTGGGAGATAATTGAGTTTACTCTGCTTAAACTAATTATCCAACAGGCACAGAGATACAATATAAAAAAAATAAATACATAAAACACCCCAATACACATAAAATATTAGAAGGAACCCCCACAAGTCCTATAGCGCCCAGAGGGTCCAAATAGAGCTCAGATCCCACAAATACAGCCAAATCAACACCGAGGTAAAGTTTT
>OW240917.1:122614470-122636037 GCA_933207985.1 Pelobates cultripes | reverse complement strand
TTTAGAACAATTTAGTAAACATGAACAGATTTAAGACAATACATAAAAATGCTTTCCAGAACATTTTGATAAATATCCCCTAATATCTCATGGAAGACATTTATTTTGTGTTGACAATGGAGACATTATCATAATGCAAAACCCCTTGTAATAATAGAGGATATTATTATTATTATTTTTTTTTTTTATGAGATGGAAAATTTAAACAATACATTGTGAAACCTGAAAATTCAATAAGAAAATGCTGTGCAGACATCAATACATAATGTCCATAACATTTAACCCATAAGTTGACATCAGGGATTGCTCAGGAGGCCTCAGATCCCGCAGAGGCCTGTCATGTCTTACAGGCTCTCCTGATCATGCAGCAAGGTTTCCCTGGAGGGCATGGAGATAACGAACAAGCAGACAGTGCAAGCTCCCATGTCTCCTGCACCTACTGGAGGTTTACCGGTAACGGAGGGCACGCTGAGACCTCCTGGGCAAGTTCTGACACAACATGGAGGCTACTTATTCTTTTCTGCCAAACAGGCTAAAGTTATGCTGTTGGATGGCTGCTACAGAATACCAGCTTCACCAAAAGTCACAGCGGGGAAAAGCAAAACAATGGCAGTGAGACCTTAATCACAACCTGATGGCAACCTACACTGTCTCTCATTTTTAATTATGTTACGTTTTTTTTACTCCACTTTTTCCAATTCATGTCATGCTGAGTGCTCTTAGATGCTCACCCTTTCATACAGCTTAGCTGTACTTGCTGGTATCTGAGGTTTACCTCCCCATATTATACTACACCCCAGCATTGAATTATCAGCCCAATTTTAGCAATGTGGATGATAACCTTTGGCAACTCTGTCCTGGTATACTTACCTTCAGTTTTACATATACATCGCAAAGGCAGCTGGCATTCTTTACTCCGACGTATCTATTTGCACTGACCATATTATTTTCCCCTGAAGTGAGATGCATTACATGCTATGTTTGAATCTTACGTTATTTAATCTATATAAATTTTAAAAAAGAGGCAGTTTCTACTAGGAATTTATTCTCTAAAATTTACTTGTGATAATCTACTTTTCTATGCACATGTATACCCTTGTTTTGACTCTTTACTTTGTGCAATGTAACTATTATTTGCCTCAATAAAGAAGGGAATGACAAAAAAACAAAACAAAAAAAGCTAATGGACTAGTTGACTTCACTAACTAAATTTAGAATTAACTAAATTAGAGTAGAAAGCCAGTTGTCCAACATAGCCAAAAAAATATTTAATGGACTCTCTAGGGCTTATTCACTAAAGTGAGAATTCAAAGTGAATTCTGTGGCCTTAAATTTAAAATTCACTTTGAATTCTCACTTTAGTAAGTAACCCTGAGAGCATCTAATGTCTGCCTAGAGTAGATGTAGGATTTACAATGTAATTGTTTAATATTTCTGTGGCTATGTGGGTTAGTTCATAGTTTAAGTATGAACTGGCATTAATAGTATAATTCATTACTATGGGAGTTTTACTCTGAGATTTTTTGCTATTGGTTTAGTGGCTACGATATGCATGTTGTTATAAACCATTTTTTTTGTAACTTTTCTCTGATGATAATTTTTTAACATGGCAAGTTCTAGTAAATCTAGCTGTTATCGCAGTGATCACATTGCCAAAATGGACAGCTAAGGCAAATGATTATTGTGATTGGTTCCCAGGGTACTCAGCAAGCGTGAGATCCAATCAATGGCTAATGCTAAATTTCCTCATTGCTGACGCAGCTTGCAATATGCAATTGATAGCTGATCCTGGCATGCAGTTAATGACTGTCCCCATGATCTCTTGCCTTGGTGGACCACCACATGGCTTTTTCAAAGATGCCCCAGAATGGAGGCATCAATTAATAGCACAATCTCATCATCTTTGTGACAGCATTAGTAATGAAATGCATAAATAGCTGTAGTGTAGCCAGTACAGCAGCCATCGGACTTTTTAAAACCATTGAGATAAAAAATGGGGCACTTCCTGACACAGAGAAGCCACTCACTACTTAGTCTAACTCTTCCACACTATTAATGCCAAATTTGTCCTACCTCAGAGTATTGAGTGCAGGTTAGTCAATCCGTCTAAGTTGGGGGAAAAAACCCCACAGATAATACAGAAATATATTGCAGAGGTTTTCTAAATATATTTTAAAGATATTTACAGCACCCACTCATTCACATCAAACAAAACAGGCATTGTACACTCAAATGGAAATCCAACTTGCATGTATTAGGCATCAATGCATTATATTATCACTGCTGCACATGCTAATTTGTGGACATGGGTGGGAACAAATTTATTTCTGTTTGTGGATAACTTAGTAGAAAGTCTTCTCCCCTCCCCCCCAAAGCTCCTTCAGAGTAACCTGGTACATGAAATATGTTTAGATACTTTAGGATGCCTTTTAAGAAACAGATTGATATTTTCAATGGGGTGATTTAAATACTTTTGGACCATTTTTGATAAGAGTATTGGATTATTCACTGTAGTTAAAATGGTTCAGTAACAAATGGGGCAAAACCATCCGGCTGCATATAAGGTCATGCAGGCTGCAAAATCCTGAATGGGCCTGAATTTGGCATCAATTTCAAGAAGGCCGAACGCCGCTGGATGGCTGAAATCCAGACAAATTTCTGCAAATCAGGACTCTAAACTACTTGCCATCTGACAGTGCTAGCAATTTGTGGGAAATAGTTTTTTAAAAAAAACCTTGGTGGCATGAGGGTTAATTATGTGGCAGCTGTCCAGCCCGTTACCAAAGTAAAAAACAAAACAAAATTAATAGCAAAGCTACAAAGGAGGTGGGGGTGCATGTCTACTAAAAGCTTGCAACTAGCGACTGGGCAACAGGGGGTGGACATATTAGTGTTCTCCTCCACTTGTCCCAATCCCAATGAACAATTGGCAGTAAGAGCCATATATTAATATTAAGTGGGGGAACCTTATGTCCTCCCCTGGCTCTCACCCGTATATATCGGGTGGGGTATCTAATTAAGCTTGCTTGTTCACCATCAAATAGTGTCATGTCCAGCTCCTCCCCTTGCTTCCCTGGGTGGCTAGAGGTCCTGAGAGAAGTCTCACTTTTCTCAAGATTTGCCTTCCAGTGCACTGTGAGTGTAACGGACCATTTTGCACAAAAGGGGTAGAAACCGTTTAGGCGATCGGCCCCCTTTCCAGAGATGCAGGCACAGCTACTGCAGAACACCAAACACACGAACCACCAATAAGTGAATGCTGCAAACTCCCGAACGGCATCCAATATAGCACTCCAAATACACGAACAGGAACCATACGAATTGCTGCTACCAGACGAATAGGAAAAGCATCCAAGCGGCTTACACTCCTAGCAATCAGTCTCTATCAGCATTCAGTAAATCCCCCCAAAGACGAGACAAGGCTCCGTGTTAAGGGGTCAAGCAGTGGTCTGTTTAATGGGTGCTACCTGCCCAGTATTTATACAGGTCTCCCACCTGGTGGACACTCCCCTGGGGGACCAAATGGGAGACTGTGACAAGGGACAGACAAGTAGACAAATAGGACACACAGTCACAGTATATTCCCACAATGCATCCTGGCTTCCTCCCCTCTGCCCTGGGAGATAATTGAGAAGTAATTCAATTATCTCCCAAGACAAAGGCAAAACTCCATTACACACGTGGGGACACAAAACCAGTATTATACTTTAAAATACATAAAGTAACATTTATTACATAAACCACAGACATGTAACATATCCCCAGATAGCTCAGGTCTGAGTGCACATTATTAGGTGAATGGCACTCAGACCACACGAATACAGTTTAATTGCCATGGAGCCAAAGTCTTTAATTACACGAATAGGCTCCATGGCATAGCTATCTGGGTTAAAACATTCCCCCAACACAAAATACCGAATTTACATACATTCGTTAAATTGGTACGAATTAGAACCAGGGGCTGGAGGCTCAGCGGTGCTTAGCTGACACAGTGTCCAGATTTGGTGTAGGAAAGCCTGGCACAAAAGCGCTGGCTGCCTGGGGAGCTCCAGAACATCACCATCGTGTGGCGGCTAGGTGTAACCGCGACCACCCAGTAACAGTCAATTAAGCTGCGGTTAACCGCAGCTACTGGGTGGTCAACTGCCGGCACACGCTCGTTAAGCCGCGGTTAACCGCGGCTTCAGGGAGGTAAATGGAGGGCACACGCCAGCTTCTGGGTGGCCAATTAACGGCACCGGCCGACTTCCCATGGCTCTGGGGAGGCTGATAGAAGTCTGTTTGTTCGGTAGATAGAATCTACCGAACGGCTGTGCAGAAAGGAAGGAATAAATCTTTCTGCACAGTAAAATTAACCGTTTAACTGCCGGTCCATAATCCAAAGGCAGCAGGCGGGCAACCAGGCTCCTCCAAAGCAATGTGGCGAGATTGGTCTCGTCACATCTCTCCCCTTTTCCAAACAGTCTAACAGGGTATCTGACCTCCTGCCGGTCAGTGCCCTTGTTAGTCCAGCAGCCCACCCACAAAACACAATCAACAGCACAGCCCACCCACAATAAATGGTTACTGCACCTGGGTAGAGGAGAAGCTTGTCCATGTCCAGGTGCCTCACCACGGCTGTGCTGGGTACGGGTATGCTGACTTGGTGGGTTGCTGCGTGGGCAGAGACCAGCGGCACTCTGCCCTGTTGCCAGCGCTACTGGGAGGGTAGCCTGGTTGAAGCCTGGTTGTTGGAGGGTGAGACCGACTGTCTCCCCTTTAGATACACAGTCCTGCTGCTGGAGACCGACTGTCTCCCCTTTGGTTACACAGCTCTGCTGCTGGAGACCGACTGTCCCCCCTTTAGTTACACAGCTCTGCTGCTGTAGACCGACTGTCTCCCCTTTGGCTAAACAGCCCTGTCATGGGGGGGCAGGACCGACTGTCCCTACCCCCTGTGCTGGGAGTGCAGAGACCACGGTCCCATCTGCACAGGTGTGGGGCTTACAGTCTCCCCCTTGTACACTAAGCTGTGGCTGGGGAGAGGGGGTAACAAGTTCCTCTCCCATACATACTTCCAGCCTCCGTGGAGGGAGACCGACTGTCTCCCCTCCCAATACAGAGTCCTGCTGCTGGAGAAAGGAGACTGGGCTCTCTGTTCCCTGCTGGATACTCTGCCGCTGGGGACTGGAGACTGGGCTCCCAATTCCCAACAAATAACACTGCCGCTGGGGAATGGAGACTGGGCTCCCAATTCCCGACACATCACACTGCCGCTGGGGGATGGAGACTGGGCTCCCAATTCCCAGCACATCGCGCTGCCGCTGGGGAATGGAGACTGGGCTCCCAATTCCCCAAAAATCACGCTGCTGCTGGGGAGGGAGGACACTGCTCTCCTCTCCCTGGACTTCACACTGCCTTCCCGGCATATCACTCTGCTGCTGGGGGGCAGGAACAACTACCTCTGCCCCCTGTAACTCAGCCTGTTGCTGGGGAAGGAGGACACTGCTCTCCTCTCCCTGCACTTCACACTGTCTTCCCGGCATATCACTCTGCTGCTGGGGGGCAGGAACAACTACCTCTGCCCCCTGTAACTCAGCCTGCCGCTGGGGAGGGAGGACGCTGCTCTCCTCTCCCTGCACTTTACATTGCCTTCCCAGCCTATCACTCTGCTGCTGGAGGGCAGGAACAACTACCTCTGCCACCTGTAACTCAGCCTGCCGCTGGGGAGGGAGGACGCTGCTCTCCTCTCCCTGCACTTTACACTGCCGCTGGGGAATGGAGACTGGGCTCCCAATTCCCAGCATATCACACTGCCGCTGGGGAGTGGAGACTGGGCTCCCAATTCCCTGCTGCATCTGCCGCTGGAGTTTCTCCCAACGTGCCAACTGACCTTCTTTTTCTGCCCGTTGTTGCAGCCTCTCGAACACTAGGTTCCTCACGAACCGTACCGATCTCTCCAGTGGGTTGGATCCGAAGAAGCTTAGGTGAAACCACACCATCCGGTCATACTCTCTCATAGAGTAGCTGTACTCCACTGCTGGTTCCATCCTGGTGCTGTCAGGGTCGCTGTACTAGGACATGCGTTGCCCTTAACTTGTAAATCCAAAGAAATGGTGTCTCCTGTAGCTGTCCTTCTGGCTGTAGGAACGATCCCGCCGCTTGCCACCAATTGTAATGGACCGTTTTGCACAAAAGGGGTAAAAACCGTTTAGGCGATCGGCCCCCTTTCCAGAGATGCAGGCACAGCTACTGCAGAACACCAAACACACGAACCGCCAATAAGTGAATGCTCCAAACTCCCGAACGGCATCCAATATAGCACTCCAAACACACAAACAGGAACCATACGAATTGCTGCTACCAGACGAATAGGAAAAGCATCCAAGCGGCTTACACTCCTAGCAAACAGTCTCTATCAGCATTCAGTAAATCCCCCCAAAGACGAGACAAGGCTCCGTGTTGAGGGTCAAGCAGTGGTCTGTTTAATGGGGGCTACCTGCCCAGTATTTATGCAGGCTGATAGAAGTCTGTTTGTTCGGTAGATAGAATCTACCGAACGGCTGTGCAGAAAGGAAGGAATAAATCTTTCTGCACAGTAAAATTAACCGTTTAACTGCCGGTCCATAATCCAAAGGCAGCAGGCGGGCAACCAGGCTCCTCCAATGCAATGTGGCAAGATTGGTCTCGTCACAGTGAGTAGTTGGATTACTAACCAACCAATCAGAGTGCTCTTACTTATATTACATAGCATGGGATGTAATAGCTGACATAGCATGGGCAAACCTTCATAATGGCTTTCCCTGATATGAGAGCCCAATCTGCAGTAAGCCCTCACAGGGCAAAAATTTATTAATTCTTTTGTGTTGTGTTGATTTTTATTTTTTTTTTATTTTTCTTTGTTTTGCAAATTTGGATTTTTATTTGGCCTTTTTGAGGCTTAAGAAGAAAAGAGTTTGACCACTGATAGGTAAGTATAATTTTTTTAACCTGCAGTAGTTCTATTTGCCTCCCTCATTATTATTAGTTAGGGTAATTTGTTTTTAAATTGAGGGTGACTAGTGGATTGGGGACCCTTAGTCATGGGAATGGAGTAGACATGATACAACTTGGGGGGTGAGCACCCATTTCTTAATTAATTAATGTCCCAACTCATCACCAGTGGGGCTGGAGGGGGGTGGGGGGCACAAGGTTCTCTCCACTGATTTTTAATATTACAGCTCCCTCCCACTGCCCTGACTACAAATATTAGGACCACCACATCCTGCAATGGGGGGGGCTGGGAGTGGCACCAGGCTCCTCCCCTTGTATTAGTATAGTCCTCTCCTGGGGTTAGAAGGGGGCAAGATGATGCCATTTATTTTATTTCAGTAGAAATCGACTCTTTTAAAAAGTCCTCCCCGCAGAGTTAATGGAATTGGCAGGCACACTAGACTAGAACGTGCTGCCAATATTTTCCAATGACCTCTACTACAGCTAATTGAGAAGTCTACGACTTGGAAATCACGCTTGTGTGAGCGTGAGCTTGTGGCCCAAGCATAGAGGCTTCTTAATGAGAAGTCTCTGATTGCTCAATCAGACTTCAGTCAGTGCCATGGATGAAGGGGAGGGCTTGCAAGCTGTTTTTTTTGTATACTCCCAAAGAGAACATGCAGAAAAAAAAAAAATCAATATTTTCTTTGGGGTATATCTAATAGTGAGAAAAATATATATTCTTGACAGGTAATGTTTAAACAAATTTTTTGCTTCCTCAGTTCTTGAAGCAATTCCAGATACCTAATTGATTATTATTATTATGTTATTATTTATTTAGCGCCAACAAATTCCGCAGTGCTTTACAGTGGGTGGACGAACAAACGTGTAGTTGTAACCAGACAAGTTGGACACACAGGAACAGAGGGGTTGAGGGCCCTGCTCAATGAGCTTACATGCTAGAGGGAGTGGGTTAAAGGGACACAAAAGGTAAGGATAGTATTAGACTAATGACAGTTGCAAGAGAGGAATCAGTCGGGAGCTATTAACAGTTTAATTGATATGCTTTTATGAAGAAGTGGGTTTTTAATGATCTTTCGAAGGAGTGAAGACTAGGTGAAAATCTAATGGAGGGGGGAAGTGAGTTCCACAGGAACGGTGCAGGCCTCGAGAAGTCTTGAAGGCAAACATCAGAGGTGGGAGTATGGACAAAAGATAGACGTAAGTCTTCAGCAGAGCGTAAAGGCCTACACAGGACATACTTGTGTACTAGGGAGGATAGATAGGTGGGAGCAGCATTATGTAGAGATTTGAAAGCAAGAACCAGAATTTTAAATTGAGCCCTATATCTTACAGGAAGCCAATGTAGGGACTGACAGAAGGGTGAGGCGTGGGAGGTGCAGGCAGACAGGAAGATGAGCCTCGCCGCCGCATTCATTATGGACTGTAACAGCGCAAGTTGGGAGCACGTAAGACCACTGAGAAGCGGATTACAGTAGTCAAGGCAAGAAAGGACAGTGGAATGGACCAACACCTTAGTCGCATCTGGCATTAAGTAGGGGCGGATGCGCGCAATGTTTTTGAGATGGAAATGACAGGATTTGGCGATAGATTGAACATGAGGCTTGAAGGAGAGGTCGGAGTCAAAGAGAACACCTAGGCAGTGAGCCTGCATGGTGGAGCTGATGGTAGCACCGTTGACTTGGAGAGAGACAGACACAGGAGTAACAACACTTGAGGGAGGAAAGACCAGAATTTCAGTTTTGGTCAAGTTTAGTTTAAGGAAGTGGGCAGCCATCCAGTTAGAGACAGCAGAGAGGCAGTCAGAGACACTAGTCAAGAGGGATGGGGAGAGATCAGGAGAGGACAGGTAGATTTGCATGTCATCTGCATAGAAATGATATTGGAAGCCAAAGGAGCTAATGAGTTTACCAAGGGAGGCAGTATAGATGGAGAACAGTAGGGGACCAAGGACTGAACCTTGGAGGACACCAACAGAGAGGAGTTGGGGAGAAGAAGCAAAGCCAGAGAAAGAAACACTGAAAGAGCGCTGGGAGAGGTAGGAGGAGCACCAGGAGAGAGCAATATCTTGTAGACTGATATTGCGGAGGATGAGAAGAAGCTGTTGATGATCAACAGTGTCAAAAGCCGCAGACAGGTCAAGGAGAATTAGGATAGAGTAGTGACCACGAGATTTTGCAGTGAGTAGATCATTGGATACTTTGGTCAGTGCCATTTCCACAGAGTGCTTAGCGCGGAAACCAGACTGAAGCGGGTCTAGCAGAGAGTTGGACTCGAGGAAGTCTGTCAATCTCGCATACACAACTCTTTCAAGGATCTTGGATGCAAAAGGCAGTAGCGAGATAGGACGGTAGTTGGACGAGGAGTTAGGGTCAAGGTTGGACTTCTTTAGAATTGGGCTTATAGTTGCATGTTTGAAGGGCGATGGAAATATGCCAGAGGAGAGAGAGAGATTGAGAATTTTAGTGAGAGGTAGAGAAAGAGAAGAAGACATAGTACGGATAAGATGCGAGGGAATTGGATCTAGGGAGCAGGTGGTGGGGTGGGAGGACTGGAGCAGAGCAGAAACCTCTTCCGCTGTAGCGGGTGCGAATGAACATAGAACAGCAGAGGGAGTGAGGTTAGGGGAAGTATTGTAAGGGGAAGAAGAAAGATGAGAGATCTTTTCCCTGATTGTAGAGATCTTTTCAGTGAAGTGAGTTGCAAAGTTTGAGGTGGTCAAGTTAGTAGGTGGAGGAGGAACAACAGGGCGAAGAAGAGAGTTAAATGTGTGAAATGGTTGTTTGGGTTCGCAGGAGTGTGGTTATGAGGCTATTGAAGTAATTTACTTTTGCAGCGGAAAGAGCCAAGCTGTACGAGCGCAGCATACATTTATAGTGGAGAAAGTCAGACGCACAGTGAGACTTTCTCCAACAGCGTTCAGCAGTTCTGGAGCATTTTTGGAGGTATCGAGTCATCTTGGTGTGCCAAGGTTGTTGTTGGGGGCGCTTGCTGCGTTTAAATGTAGGAAGTGCCACGATGTCTAGTTGAGAGGAGAGGGTGGAATTGTAGAAGGAGGTTGCAGAGCTAGGACAGGTGAGGTTTGAGATAGGTAAAATTAGAGTTTGGACATTAGGTCAAGACATTGGAGGTTTCTGTGAGATTGATGTTCAGATGGTGGTGTCAATTGGGTCTTAGGTATGCCAATGTCAAAAGTCAGCAGATGGTGGTCAGATAGAGGAAAGGGAATATTGGAGAGGTTAGAGGCAGTACAGAGGTTGGTGAAGGCAAGATCAAGAGTGTTTCCCGCTGTTTGGGTTGCTAGATTGGACCATTGCGTAAGGCCAAAGGAGGAGGTTACAGAGAGCAGACGAGAGGCATCAGTGCAATTGGGGTTATTGATTGGGATATTGAAATCTCCAAGTATAAGGGAAGGAGTGCTAGATGAGAGGAAGTGGGGAAGCCAGGAAGAAAAGTGTTCAATGAATAGTCTAGGATAACCAGGGGGGCGGTAGATGATAGCAATTCTTAAAGGAGTGGGTTTAAATAGGCGGACAGTGTGAACTTCAAAAGAAGAAAAGGATAGGGCAGGGGGAGTTATGATTGGTTGAAAGGTACATTGAGGGGAGAGAAGGATGCCTACGCCGCCTCCTTTACAGTTGAGTCTGGGAGTGTGAGAGAATTGTAGCCCACCAAAACATAAAGAGGCAGGAGTAGCGCTATCAGAGGGGGACAGCCAGGTCTCTGTAAGTGCAAGTAGTGTGAGTGAGTTTGAGATGAAAAAGTCATGCATGGATGTTGATTTTAAATTACTGGTGGAGCGGGCGTTCCAGAGTGCACACTGAATGTTGATAATTGAGGGTAAAGGGCGGGGTATTGTGATGAGGTTTGTGGGGTTTCTGGTTTTCTTAGTGTGTGTAGAGAAGGTGAAGGGCCCTGGATTGGGAGACATCACCAGCTGCTAGAAGCAGGAGGAGAGAAAGTGACAGGCGGTGTGAATGGGTTTTGTATACATTGGGTCTAGGGTGAGAGCGATTGTGGGTAGGAGTGAGAGAGTAGAAAAATGAGTGCAAGGCAGGAGATGAGAGATGGGGGAGTGTAGCAGAGAGGGGCATATGTAAATGTGGATGGGGGATGAGTGAAGTAGGTGTAAGGAGAAGGAGGAAATAAAGAGGAGGAGAATACAGATCATCACTAAACTGGGAAAAAGTAAATTGGAAATAATTGGAATATCAAGAGCAGGTGAAGGTAGGGTAAATATAAAGTTGTATGGGTTAAGAAAGTGCAGCAGTCCACTAATAAGAGGTACTAATAAGAGGCAGTGTGTACACCTGTTATTTTTACTTATCTAAAATTTGGGAGTGACAGACAATCTATAAATGTAATAATGAGCATGGGGTGGGGCGGGGTGGGGTGGTTAGGGAGTGATAAGGTAATATAGGGAGAAAGTGATATTACCAATTTAGTGCATATTTGACATGTACCTTATATCCAGTGTATTTTGTAAAAAAACAAACAAACACAAATCCTCTATAATGCTGCTACATTTATGACCAGTATACAGTTAATACATGTATGTTAAATTATCAAATATATTACACCTTTCGACTTAGAGTATGTGGCGATTCCTAAAATAAATACACAACATTCTCTAAGTCAGATATGCTTTCAGTTCGGATACTCTGGTGTTAAATTTGAAATTCCCTTTGAATTCACTTTGAATTTTTACTTTAGTAAATAACCCTTGTATAAGCAGTAACTGTGTTTATTATCTTGGCATGGTTTAACTCAGGCTGAATGTTAATAAAAATCCTGAGTCTTCTAAACTGAAAATTGTCCTGACATTGAAGATTTAATTATTGCTGTTAAAGGTAAAAGCTGAGCTTTCCTTCTGGAACTTCTCACCGATTGCCTTTATCACAACCTGTAAACAAGATCCGAATGTATGTCTGCCAATCCTGCTAACACCTTCCCAGTCTATATTCCATATGAGCAGTGCTTGAAGAGAAAGTTAAAAGAGAAGCTGCAAAACAGTACTACAACATTTCCTAGTAATGTGCCCATAGCAGCAAGGATGACAAACATGGCACATCACTCTGTTGGTGGCACAACTAATTCCTATGGAAACAGCAGCATGCCGTGCTGAAAATTTATCACGTATCCACTGAACCTCAACAGCTGTTAATAGAAGTCACAACTGCATCTGCTGAGCATGTGTGGGCTTGAGAAAACATATCGCACCCCTATCATGTCTGCTGTATGTACGACTGTGCACCAGCTACACTGACATATAGCTTGTTCTCATTTATTCACTTTTGCCCTTTTACCTATGTTCTTAAAATACTTTTTACTCTCTAGATCTGTCATGTGGTATTCACAATAAAGACATGCTTGAAAACGAGAGAAATCTCAATGTATCATTTCTTGTAAAATATTTTATGAATATATGACGTAATACATATTGCATAGTTAACTAACAGACTACAAATACAATATTATCTATTATTGACCCTCCAATCGCTTATAGAGTAATAGGAAATTATATATATTTTCTTCTGGTACTTAAACAATTTATCAGATGTTTCTGTTGACGTTAGCATCAAAACATGCTTGTTTTTTTCATATTTTTTTAAATGACAATTCAGTTTTTAATAATAACATAAGCTTTAAACTTATATATATATATATATATATATATATGAATATATATATATATGGCAAAATCTGTATAGTTCAATAGCTGGGCTCCATCCTCAGTAATCAGTAAATAGTTAAATCTTTGCAATGTTCAATGATCATTTTACAATATGATCTATGCGTTTCATTAGTTGAAGAACAGATTCACCTATAATAAATGTGCTTTAGCAAATGATATATGCATTTCTTTCAGCAATGTATGTGTTTCAGTGGAAAAGGTATGTGTTCATCAAGTATGAATAATGTCCTTAACGGCACCGCATTATATTACTTGGCTGGTATCTGCTCAGCATTACACATCCATTCCCTTGTGACCATGAAGAAGGAGCCTGCAAAGACACACATATCAGGCGCTGTCAGTATTTAGGTGATGCTGTGCATGTGTTTAAAGATTTGGCCAGGGACAAGAAAAGAGTTTCAAGAAGCAGAGACCTTTAAAAAAATCTTAAATGAAAATACATAAGTATAAATACCCACATAAGGAATGTTGTAATTGATCACATTGTTTTCATCCAAAAACTGATTATAATTATTATTTATGAAGCACCAACACATTCTGTAGCGCAGTGCAGCAAGTGGACTAATAGACATATATTTGTAAAAAAAAAAGAGTTGGACACACGGTAACAGAGGGCGTAGAAGGCCCTGCTCAAATTAGTTTAAATTTTAGAGGGCGTGGTGTAAGGTAACACAAGAGGTAAAGGTAGAATGTATTTCATGTACGGTACAAAGTAGGTTACTAGAATAGTTTACAGTGAAAGGTTAGTTTATTGGATTACACAGTTGTAGGAGAGGATGTAGGCTGGGTTACCAAGATGCAGGGAGAGAAGGCTATTAACAGTTTAATTGATATGGTTTCCTACAGAAGTGATTGTTTAATGATCTGTAGAAGGAACTGAAACTGGGTGAGTGTCTAACAGAGCATGAAAGGGAGTTTCACAAGAAAGGTGTAGCCCTAGAGAAATCTTAAAGATAGGCGTCAGAGCTGTGAGTATGAACATACAATAGACGCAGATCTTTGGCAGAGCCTGGATGGGACATACTTGTGTATCAGTGAGGATAGGTAGGAGCAACATTATGTAGAGACTTGTAAGCAAATACCAGAATTTTATATTGAGTCCTATATCTTACGGGAAGCCAATCTAAGGACTTAGAGAAGAAACATAGAAACATAGAATGTGATGGCAGATAAGAACCATTCGGCCAATCTAGTCTGCCCAATTTTCTAAATACTTTCATTAGTCTCTAGCCTTATCTTATAGTTAGGATAGCCTTATGCCTATCCCACACATGCTTAAACTCCTTTACTGTGTTAACCTCTACCACTTCAGCTGGAAGGCTATTCCATGCATAACTCACTGTCAAGGGAGATATTCCTTAAAGCAGGAAGTGTTGAAAATCCTGACCAGCGGTTAACAGAGGCTGCCGCAATATCTCTTCCCGGGTGCACAGGGTATGAATCCTTACATGCTGACCATCACCCTGATAGAGAGTCTCCATCAGCTCTCCCACTAATTAATTCACTGTCATGGGAGATATTTCTGTCCTGTAGTTAACAGAGGCTGCCACAGCCTGTCTCCATTCAGCAGTATAGAGCAGTGTATACATAGCAGGGAATTCACCCCAGGTGCCCGGAGTATGAACCCTACAAGTGTGGGTCACGGCCATGATAGAGTGCACCAATCTGTGCTCAAACCGTTGTTTGAGGGACATAGGTATATCATAGGGAATCCTGTTCAGCAGCTGCAATAGCCTGACTCCATTCAGTATGACAATGTAGTAACGACCTAGCCAGGGGTTAACCCCCGGTTTATAGGATATGAACTCTACTGTAGAGTGTGCATGTCGACGTCCCGATACAGAGCTCTAATCCATGCTCTAACAGTTAAGGTAATGGGAGGTGTCCCTTTAAACATCCAGTATAACTGAAGTAATTCAACATAACGCGTAATTATACAGCACAGTCCTGATATAGAGCACTAATCTATGCTCGAACAATTAATCTGAGGTTAATGTGTGATATCGCTTTAAACCTCCAATATAACTAAAGTAATACTACATTAACACGTAATTATAGTACAGAAGGGGAGGCATCGGAGGTGCGGGTTGACAGGAAGATGAGCCTCACTGCCACATTCTTTATAGACTGTACCAGGGCCAAGTGGGAACATATAAGACCACTGAGAAGCTGATTACAGTAGTCAAGGCGAGAGACAATAGTGGCATGGACAAATACTTTGACATCACATCCACTGTTACATAGGGGCAGGGGCTATGTTTTTGAGATAGGATTTGGCAAGTTACTTGATTTGAGGGCAGAATGGTAGATTAGAGTTAAAGAGAACACCTAGGCAGTGATCCTGAGAGGTAGAGCTGATAGTAGTGCTGTTGACAGACACAGGAGTAGCAATACTTGAGGGAGGAAAGATGAGACGTTCTGTTTTGGACAGGTGAGTTTAAGAAAATGAGCAGCCATTTATATATCCAGTTAGGTATAGCAGAGAGGTAGTCAGAGACACGAGTCAAGGGGGACGGTGAGCGATCAGGAGAGGACAGATTTCCGTGGAATCCACATAGAAAAGATATTGTAAGCCAAAAGAGCTGATGAGTTTACCAAGAGAGGCAGTAGAGCAGTATAGAGTAAGAACAGGAGGTAACCAAGGAGAGAACCTTGGGGAACTCCAACAGAGAGTAAAAAATTAGGAGAAGAGGAAGAGACAGAAAAAGAAACACTGAAAGAGCGCTGGGAGAGGTAGGTAGACGATCCAGGAAAGTGCAGAGTGTCGTAGACTGAGATTACAGAGGATGAGAAGAAGTTGTTGATGATCAACAGTGTTTAAAGCAGCAGAAAGGTCAAGGAAAATTAGGAGAGAGTGGCGACCACTGGATGTAGCAGCAATTAAATAATTGGATACTTTGATTAGGGCAGTTTCGAAAGAGTAATGAGCACTGAATGTGGACTGAAGTGGGTAAAGGAGAGAGTTGGATTCAAGGAAGTCAGTCAATCTAGTGTACAAAAATCTCTCAAAGATTTTGGAGGTAAAGAGTAGTAGCAAGTTAGGGAGGTAATTGGATGGGGAGTTAGGGTCAAGGTTGGGTTTTTTTAGAATTGGAGTGATGATTGCATGCTTTATGGTGAAGGTAATATGCTAGAGGAGAGGAAGAGATTGAATATTTTAGGGAGGGGCAGAGCAAGAGAAGGAGACAAAATGTGAGTGAGATGTGAGGGAAAAGGATTGAGGGAACAAGTGGCTGGAGGACCAAAGCAGAGCAGAAACCTCTGCTGTTGTAGTGTGTGTGAGTGAGCATAAAACAGCGGAGGGTGCAGGACATTAGAGATCTCTTTTCTGATAACAGAAATCTCATTAAGGTTCATTTGTAGCAGGTTCAAGTTAGTCGGAGGAGAAGCAGCAACAGGGCATAGAAGTGAGGTAACAGTATGAAAGAGGAGTTTGGGTTCTTGGGAGATCGTGGTTATGAGGGTGTTAAAATAGTTTTCTTTTTTTGGTTGAAAGAGCCAAACTGTAGTAGTGTAGCATGTACAGTGAGGGAAAAAAGTATTTGATCCCCTGCTGATTTTGAACATTTGGCCACTGACAAAGAAATGATCAGTCTATAATTTTAATGGTAGGTGTATTTTAACAGTAAGAGACACAATAACAACAACAACAACAACAACAACAACAAAAAACAGAAAAATGCATGTCAAAAAAGTTATAAATTGATTTGCATGTCAATTAGTGAAATAAGTATTTTACCCCTTCAACTTAGTACTTGGTGGCAAAACCCTTATTGGCAATCACAGAGGTCAGACGTTTTTTGTAGTTGGCCACCAGATTTGCACCCATCGCAGGAGGGATTTTGTCCCACTTCTCTTTGCAGATCCTGTCCAAGTCCTTAAGGTTTCGAGGCTGACATTTGGCAACTCAAACCTTCAGCTCCCTCCACAGATTTTCTATGGGATTAAGGTCTGGAGACTGGCTAGGCCACTCCATGACCTTTATGTGCTTTTTCTTAAGCCACTCATCTGTTGCCTTGGCTGTGTGTTTTGGGTCATTGTCATGCTGGAATCCCCATCCACGACCCATTTTCAATGCCCTGGCTGAGGAAAGGAGGTTCTCCCCCAAGATTTGATGGTTCTGTCCTACTGTGTTTTACACCCCACCTCCTATAGAATGTAAGCTCGATTGAGTCCTCTTCAACCTATTGTTCCTGTAAGTTTATTTGTAATTGTCCTATTTATAGTTAAATCTCCTCTCATAATGTTGTAAAGCGCTATGGAATCTGTTGGCGCTATATAAATGGCAATAATAATAATAATAATAATAAATACATGACCCTGTCCATCACCCCTTTGATGCAGTGCAGTTGTCCTGTTCCCTTAGCAGAAAAACACTCCCAAAGCATAATGTTTCCACCTCCGTGTTTGACGGTGGGGATGGTGTTCTTGGGGTCATAGGCAGCATTCCTCCTCCTCCAAACACGGCAAGTTGAGTTGATGCCAAAGTGCTCGACTTTGGTCTCATCTGACCACAACACTTTCACCCAGTTCTCTTATAAATCAGTCATATGTTCATTGGCAAACTTCAGACGGGCCTGTACATGTGCTTTCAAATATTTTTTCCCCTCATTGTATTTATAGTGGAAGAAGTCAAAGTCAGAATGAGACTTTCTCCAGCAGTGTTCTGGCCAGCTTAATGTGCCAGGGTTGTAGCCGGGTTCATGTACAATGTTTAAATATAGGAGGTGCCATGATATCTAGCTTAGAGGAGAGGCTGAAGTTGTAGAGGAAGGTTGCAGAGCTAGGGCAGGTGATAACGTTATTTTATTATTGGTATTTATGTAGCGCCAGCTTAGTCCGCAGAGCTTTACAATAAAAGGGTAATTTACCAAATGAGACAATAACAAAATGTAACAGCAACAATAGGTAGTTGAGTAGCCTGCTCAAACAAGCTTACATTCTAGAGGAGGTGGGGTATAAAAACACAAAAGGAAGGGTGTTGAGAGAGACAGCAAATAGACATGGTGGGAAAGTAGCAGAGCTGGAGGTGAGAGTGGAGTGTGGCCCTATAGGAGAGAGCGAGAGGAAGGTTTGAGAGATAGAAGTTACTCTTGGAGGCCATAACCATTCCTGAAAAGATGGGTTTTGAGGGACTTCTTAAAGGACTGAAGACTAATGGAGAGTCTGACAGGCTTAGGCAGGCTGTTCCAAGGGACAGGAGCCACCAGTGAGAAGTCTTGCAGGCGTGATTTTGCAGTAAGGGTGCGAGCAGCAGAAAGGAGAAGGTCACCAGTAGAGCGGAGAGACCGAGAGAGGCATACCTATGAATCAGTGAAGAACTGTAAGAGAGGCTAGAGTTGGTTAGAGCTTTACAGTTAAGGGTTAGTATTTTAAATTGACACCTGTAAAAATCAATGACAGGAAGCCAGTGTAAGGATCGACAGAGGGGTGAGGTGTGAGAGGAGCGACAGGAGAGAAATATCAGCCTTAACAGGTTGTAGGGGGGGCAGTACAGCTTCTGAGGAGATCAATTAGGAGAGAATTACAGTAATCAATGTTAGAGATTACTAGAGCATGAACAAGCTCCTTGACAGCATCTTGCGTAAGAAAGGGGCATATGTGGGAAATGTTTTTAAGTTGGAATCAACAGGTTTTAGCAACAGACTGGACATGAGGCGCAAAGGTGAGGCCAGGATCAAAAGTGACACCAAGACAGTGAGCTTGAAAGGATGGGGTGAGGCATGTACCATCAATCTGCAGGGAGAGTGAAGGAGGAGGATCAGTGTTATGAGGAGGAAAACTAAGAAACCCAGTTTCAGATAGATTGAGTTTCAGAAAGTGATAGGACATCCAATCAGAGATAGAAGAAAGGCAATTGGTGACATGTTGTAGGACAGCAGGGGAGAGGTCAGGGGAGGAGAGATAAATCTGGGTGTCGTCAGCGTACATGTGGTAGTGGAATCCAAATTAATTAATGAGTTTGCCAAGAGAGGCAGTATAGAAAGAGAACAAAAGGGGACCAAGGACTGAACCTTGAGGGACTCGAACTAAGACAGGATGAGGAGAGGAGGTGCTGTTTGAAAAAGAGACACTAAAGGAGCGTTGGGAGAGATAGGAGGAGAACCATGAGAGGCCTGTGTTACAGAGACCATGAGATTGAGGAGTAAGGAGTAGGAGGCCATGATAAACAGTGTCAAAGGAAGCAGAGAGGTCAAGAAGAATTAGTATGGAGTAGTGGCCTTTGGATGTGGGTGTGATTAGGTCATTTGTAACTTTAATAAGAGCAGTCTCAGTAGAGTGGATGGGGCGAAAGCCAGATTGAAGAGGATCGAGGAGGAAGTTGGAATTTAGTAAGTGAGTCATACGAATAAAGACAAGACTTTTTAGAAGTATCATGTTTAAGGGGAGCAGGGACAACACCAGATGAAAGAGAGCAATTTAGGATGTGTATATGACAAGGGGTGAGAGCTCTGATGAGGTTGTAAGGTACTGGATCAAGCGGACAGGTGGTGGGACGAGCGGAGAGGAGAAGCGCAGCCACCTCCTGTTCAGTAGCTGGAGGGAAGTCTTGGAGGGTTGAGATGGTATGGTCCAAGTGAGGTTGAGATAGAGGGGGTAGAAGGGGGGAGAATTCATTCCTTAACTGTTTAATCTTGCCAGTAAAGTAACATGCAAAGCTATCAGCTGAAAGATTAGTTACTGGGGTGGCCACATCAGGGCAAAGAAGAGAGTTAAAAGTATTAAAGAGATACCTAGGATTGTGATAGCATGAACTAATGAGAAAAGAAAAGTAGGACTGTTTAGCATGGGTGAGGGGTGCACTGTATAAGACAAATTTATAGTGTAGAAAGTCTGACAAGGTGCAAGACTTCCTCCAGCAGCGTTCAGCTGAACGGGAGCATCTCTGCAGGTAGCAGGTTGACTTAGTGTGCCACGGTTGGATGCACGCCCTCCTTGAGGAGCGTGCTTGGAGTGGGGCTGCAGCATCAAGGGCATAGGTGAGGGTAGCATTATATGAGGATGTAGCCAGAGAGGGACAGGAGAAGGTAGGGATGGATGAGAGTTTGGATGTCAAGATAATTCAGATTCCTCCTGAGTTGCAGGAGGTTAGGTTGAGGGTATTGGGTGTAGGGGCACTCGAGAACAAATTACATGAGGTAGAGGTCTGATAGAAGAATTGAAGTATTACAGATATTGGAGACTGAGCATGCATTTGAAAAAAATAATATCTAGGGTATTGCCAGCTACATGTGTGGGAGAATTAGCCCATTGCGATAGCCCAAGGGAGGAGGTGATTGAAATAAGGTTTGAGGCTACTAAGCACAATAGTGGGTTAATGGGAATGTTGAAATCCCCTAGAATTAGGGATGGGATATTGCTTGAGAGGAAGTAAGGAAGCCAGGCAGCAAAATGGTCAAGCTAGCGATGAGGAGAACCTGGGGGCTGATAAATAACTGCAATGTTTACAGATATGGGTTTGAATAAGCAAATTGAGTGAATTTCAAAGGAGGAGAAAGAGAGGGAAGGGTGGGTGGGTAGAGGTTTGAAGGAGCAGTGGGGAGAAAGGATAAACCCTACACGCCAATCCTGAATCATCACTGGGCCCTAAATGGATATAAATACAAAAAGAAAGTCCTGCGCTCACTCCCATCACTCCTGGGCGGCAGCAACGACCACAGTACACATTACATACAGCCCCAATACATACAGTAAAAACCAAAGAAAAAGTTACCCGCACTCCCTCCTAAATCCCTATGTATATTTAAACAAATGGAGGTCATTTAGTTACTCCAAAGGCCATTGGAGGGAATGCCCGCCTGCCAACATCAAGGCCGACCCCCTAAGCGAGTCCTACACTGACCTTTCACCTTGCTTCCTTGAGCCTCTGGCAAATATATCTCTACTGAGACAGAGAGGGGTATATTATATATACACCCTTATATACTTATTAACCCTTAATAGGGAACACATGGGATGGGCGGCAGCATTGTAACATAGCTGTGTGATACAAAAAGTGAATACAAATACAAAAAGAGAAGTAATGCGCTCACTCCCATCACTCCTGGGCGACAGCAATGACCACAGGACACATTGATTGGCATTCTAAATTAATATTTAATGTTGTATCCTTTTCTGATAGCTATTCATTATTGTCATTCGAAAAAATACAAGCAAGATATGATTTGGATGAGGCTTGAGCCTCCTGGCACTCCGTAATTGCTGAGAACACTTGATCCATAACCTGAACCAAAAATTAAAAAAAATGTAAAATACCAATCTGGACAAAAATTTACTTATTCAGCCAAAATCAAAAGGGGACCAATTATATATGCTATTCCCCTTTTTAATTCTGGGACCCAAACTGGACTACATTTTAGCTTGAGAAATCAAATTGGAATTAAAGTGAGAAATGAAAAAGTGGCTAGAAATATTATTAGCTCTTAATTATTACCATATTGAAAACCATTATAAGATTTTGTACCATGGGTACCTGGCCTCTTTGAGACTTCATAAATTAAAAAATAAGTGAATGGATGAGTGGAATACATAGTGTTAAATAAGTGCAGGCTAGCTAGTTTTTACACACCATGCTGCACACCACTGGCTCCCTGCGGTTTTGGATTTAATGAACTCCTCAGATTGGTAATTATATAATGATTATGGCACCCTGTTATTGTTTATAGAAATTTAATAAATTAAATTCTGATTTCTTGGATCTTTGTTGGAGGGGTTGTGGTGGCCTGGTTACGTTATCCCATATATTATGGCTCCAAACGTTTTGGTAGGGAATTCATTAATTGATAAAAAAATATATATATATCCATCTATGATAACATTTTCACAATATATTGCTCTGTTTAAACATTTTTCTGAAACAACAAACAAGATAAACTGACTCTTATCACAGCTACATAATG
>OW240917.1:122601807-122612390 GCA_933207985.1 Pelobates cultripes | reverse complement strand
GATCATTCATTGCACGAGTCATTTGTTTCATGATTAGTCTACACAGTGGTTGGGAAATCAGAATTTAGACAATTACCTGATCGGCTCCAATTCAGACAGATTGCAGTTCATAACTAAACACATCTCCAAATATAGCATATTCCTCCACTCAGATGTAACAATCCTGAAGCCCCTTTACCTCCAACAAACCATATTATCATCTATAACAGGGTTCTCCAAACTCTTGTTTTCCAGATGTTGCTGAACTAAAACTCTCATGATTCTCTAACTATCTATTTCATTCCAAAAATCATGGGAATTCTAGTTCAGCAACATCTGAAGGGCCAGAGATTGGATAATAGTGCTATAATCTATACCATAAACAGAGGATACCTTTTGCCCTATTAGCAAGAAAACACTAAGAAGTATACAACAAAAATAAAATATATTTTTACCTTATTATATAAGTAGTAAATTATTTATATTAATTTAGTTTATTGTATTATTTTTCTTTTATAAAACAAAACAGGTGTGAGTTAAAAATTAATCATTCGATTCAGAGTTGGCATTAAGGATGGACCTTAGGTAGGAAGAGAGTTCATTCCATTACATTGCAAGAAACTTATTTTAAATTACTCCATAGATGGTTTTTAGCCCCCTCCCGTATCACCAAGTTCGACAGAAATGTATCGGACCAATACTGGAGATGTAACCTAGAGAGAGGTACCTTTCTTCATGTCTGGTGGGAGTGCACAAAACTGCAGGAAATTAAACATGAAATTGACATTGAAATGACATTGTTTACATACATTTTTAAAACAAATATCTCTTTAAACCCAAGTATCTGGCTCTTTCACTTGGGACTTTCTAAAAAGAAAAAGAAAAGCACCCTTATTCTAGCAATCAATATACTGCTTACTATTAAATTAAATATCGCAAGAGAATGGCGCAAACCTAATTTCCATTCATAGGCAGAGTTCGTTGGTCAAATCTTGTATCATGGGAAAATGGAAAGATATTTTTATAGGATGAATGAACAAATGTCACTAAATAATAAGATATGGACCCTGGTTTAATTTTATCTCAAAAGAAGGACCCCTATGGGACAGTGGCAAAACTTATAGATTAGTTCTAACCATGCTGCTCTTATACCCCGAAATGCAAGTTAGTGTGTAGTATTTTTGTGAATTTTGTGTAGTTGTGAATAAGATTGATCGTGTCGATTTTTACAACAATGTAATGAATAACTTAATGTTTTAGTATATATGATTATTTCTTTGTTAGTATTGTTAGTGTATTTATATGTTTGTATAATTTGCAAAAAAATGATTTTAAAACATGATAAATAAAACACAACAAGGTGGGCAGGTGCTGCTCTCTACAGCACTCCTCTTTTCTTCGTGTTCTGCAAAATTTCAACTGGACAAAAGGGGCACGTTAATCTTATACGTGTGAGTGGGGTGTGGTCAGGGGTGTGTGTGTGTTCTGAGAACTTCTAACACTAATAACAGTTTATGCAACTCTAAAATGTAATTTAGATCAAGAATGATTAATCTTATTTAGACAGATTGACTTCTAAAAGCATTTATTGTAGTTTGAAGACACATTTGGGCCCAAAATAGGGACTGTCCCTCTTAAATAGAGACTCTTTGGAGCTATGGAGGGGGTGTAAATAAGAAGGCAGGCTTATGCCTCAGCATTTTTCAAAACCTTTTTTTTTTTTAACAGGGTAAGGATAAGGTAAACCTTATCAAATGCAATAATGCTCTATTGGTGCTCAGAGTATCCCTTAACGGGGTTAAATGAAATGATTGGATACACACATGATCTATATTGCCTGGGGTTTCCCTTTTAACTTATTAATGAGATTTCACCCACAAAATCACATATCAAAGTGATACTCTCTAGAGGCTGCCAGATTTCTTTATTTTGTTTGGTTGCCAGAAATCTCCTACGAGACATGCCATAATAGACAGTGAATGGATTTTAATTAGTTGTAAATACTGTTTTAAGGTGACATTTTGCACACATGTTAGAAATGATGTTACATGGATTATACAAACATATAGTTATAGTCAGGCTAATATAGGGGGTTATTAGGATTTGCTAAGACTTTAAATACAAACCATTGCAAATTAGTAATCTAATTGGCTCATGTGTTTAACCTGACCAGGATTTCTTGTTTCAAAATAGCCAGAACCATACATGCTCATTAACTCAGCTCCAATATAATGCAAAGAAAAATGATTGGTCTTGAAGGACTAACTGCTGTGGTTCATTTCATTTTGAAAGCATATCTTTTTATAAGCAGTGTTGTGCCTCATGACCTGATTGCTGTGATTGGCACGATTTAATCAGCTTACTAAATATCTTTTCCATGCAGCTTATAGTTAAAGAGAATTAGTTTGTTACTTCTTTAATAGTTCTAGGACAATAAAGCTATATTTTGCCCATTTGTCTTAAAGTAATCTAAAATATTAAAAATTGTCCTGTTGTGATACATTGCCAGTGTAGTTCTTATCTCCAAATTAGTATTTCCGCCTACTGATCTCATTATACTGAAGAAATGTTTTTTCACACATAGATTATTGGTCTAGATCAGTGATGACTGACCTTGGCACTACTCATGTTTGTGAACTACATTTCAAATGGCTCTCTGTGGGCCAGTAGAGTGACTGAGCATTCTGTCAGTCTACAAAATTAAAATTTTCTAATTCTTAACCAAAAGTAATGCATTCTTTGAACAACAACTATTCACATTAAAGTTACATTGTACATAATGTAATATTGTGTAAAATATCTGCATACAATATAAAATGTAACTGTATGCAAATATTGGAATGGATTGGGTGTATTCCTTTATTTTAAAGGAATAGGAAGGAGAGGGACTTGGGAAAGAAATAGACACACAGGGGCAGGTGAAGACACACAAATGGGCTTGGGAGGAGAATGAGATACACAGAGTGGCTGGGGGGGAGACACACAGAGGGGCTGGGGGAGAAAGAAACACAGAGGGGCAGAGCTGAGACACACAAAGACACTTTGTGGAGAAAGAGACACAGAGAGCGGCTGGGGTAAACATACAAAAGGGACTTGGGGGAGAAAGAGACACACAGAGGGGCTGCAGGGAAAAAAACACACAGAGAGGCTGGGGAAGGGAAGAAAGAGACAAATGAGCTGGGGCTAAGAGAAACACAAAAGGGACTTGGAGTAGAAAGGCACACAAAAGGGCCTAAGGGGAGAGACTTAGAGGGGGCTTAAGAAGGGTAAAAATAGATGCACAAAAGAGCTTGCAGAAAGTAAGAGCTACACAAATGGGGGTTGTAAGAGGCACACAAGAGGGGTGTAAGACACACAAGAGGAAAAAATGGGGGCTAAGATACACTAAAGTTGGTAAGACAATCAAAAGAGGGGATAAGGAACAGAAATGGGAACAAGAAATGCATTTTTTTCTTGTGGGTAAGGGATGTATATGTTCTTGTGTCTCCTGCTGTGTAACTCAGTTCTTCAGCATAGGAGTCTGTGCCGAAAAGTTGATTGACAGGTAAGAGAAAGGTCTCTTATTAAATGGGGTTTCCCTTGAATATATATGTTTTTCTAGTAATCCTGCTAACACAATATACAGATAGAAGTGGTATTGATTCGAACAGTAAAACATATATGCAATGAGCACATATTGGCCTAGTCTTGTTGCTAGATGCACAATCCAGCCAAATAACATATTCAAAGTGAAGAGCACACTCAGAGGACTTCAAAATAAACAACATAACTTAATTTTTTACAGTTGTGCAACAGCATACATTAACCATTTCAGTCCCATTATCAAAATTTCCTTAATATGTCAAGGTAGTTTTACTAAAACATTAATTATATGCAAATGCACGTCTGCTTAAAATAAATCCACTCTTTTGTTTATTTTGAAGCTCTATGAGTGCTTTCTTTTAGGGTGGAGTAATATTTTTCAATTTCAAGTTATTTTTTCCACCTCTATATCTGGACACTATGCTGTCGCAACGCATTATTGGGCTAGTATAGAATTTTTGTCCAGAGCTGCTTTTAGTTTCCGGACCTACCCTGGACATGAGGTTTGTTGCAAGGGCATTGCTAGAGTCATAAAATACCCAAGGTTAGAGTCCAAAACTAAATTTGGTGAACCCTCCTCAAAGCCACAAACCTGGTCCTTCACACCTTCCACCCCTTAACAATTGAAATATTCTCACACATCCATATAAAAATACAAATACAAAATTAAGCTCTGCACCCAAACTCCATCTACCACCCCTGGGCAGCAGCAATGGCTATGGCACTCATCAGCCCCAATACATAAAAGCCCCAAAAAGTTACCTGTGCTCTATCCCAAATTCCTCGCCTCCACATAGGAGAAATCCAAAAAAAAACCACTCCAGTTAGTTAAATGTGCATAAGGGTTTAGGATAGGCGCACTTTTTTTATTTTTACTTATTCTTTGTATTTAGGATGATGAGTACTATAGTCAATGCTTGCACCCAGGGATAGTGGTAGGTTAAATGCAGGGCCTCATTTTGTATATGTGTATTTGCTTTTGTTTTACACACCTATGCTACAGTGCACCTGCCCACCCATGGGTAAACGATCAAGTGTGTAGGGGTTTATAATTACCCCCACTCTGTTGTCATGAGAGATTTTTACCCTTTGGCTCAAATCAGCAAGGTGAATTGTTAGTGTAGGACTCACTTAAGAGGTTTGTCTTGACGTGACAATTGAGCTTACACTTTAATGGCCTTTGGAGTTATATTAGAAAATCCTTCAGTTATTTAAATGTGCACAGAAATTTGTGGTACTGCACAGGAAGTTTTTTTGTTTTTTTATTCATAAATACACACAGTTAGATACTTTCAGACACACACACATTAAGACACAAATTCACAGATACATACATATGTAGAGTCACAGTAAGTGTAAGTAAGTCAGTGGTGCTCCCTCTTCTCCATGTGTAGAATATGTTCTGTATGTCAATCAGTGGCGTACTGGGGGAGGGGGGGGGAGCGCCGGCCCCCCTCATGCTGCAGCCGCCCGAGCGCTCTGCAGAGAGCCTCAGGCGGCTGCAGCTTTGCCCGCCTGGGCGCAGCCTGAGTAGAGGGGCAGACAGGAGGGAAGCGCTCAGCGCTCCCTCCTGTCACTCCCTCACTGTAGCGTTGCCGAGCCCTGTATCATGGTCCGAGGGAACAGGGAGCATCTGTCTCCTGTACCCGGCCGGACTAACAGGAAGTACACACTGAGTGTTCTTTTTCCTATTAGTCCAGCCGGGTACAGGAAACAAAAGCTCCCTGTACCCGCGGACCATACAGAGCTCGGCCACGCTACAACAGAGGTGGGGGGGAGAAATTGGGAAGGAGGGGATAAATAAAGATTGGGAGGGGTGGGATAAAGAAAGATTGGGAGGGGGGATAAAGATTGGGAGGGATAAGGAAATTGGGAGGGGATAAATAAAGATTGGGGGATAAAGAAAGATTGGGAGAGAGGGGATAAGGAAATTGGGAGGGAGATAAATAAAGATAGGGAGGGATAAATAAAGAATGGGAGGGATAAGGAAATTGGGAGGGAGATAAATAAGGATTGGGAGGGTTAAGACAGAATGAGAGGGGGGGATAAGGAAATTGGGAGGGGGATAAAGAAAAGGTTGGGAGGGATAAATAAAAGATTGGGAGGGGGGGATAAAGAAAAATTTGGAGGGAGAAGTTGGAGAGGGGGATAAAGAAAAGATTGGGAGGGGGATAAAGAAAGAAATTGGGAGGGGGAGAAGGAAATTGGAGGGGGGTAAAGAAAGAAATTGGGAGAGGGGAGAAGGAAATTGGAGAGGGGGATAAAGAAAGAAATTGAGAGGGGGGATAAGTAAATTGAAGGGGGGGGAGAGATTGACATTCATCACACACAATGCACCCCTTGCACACAGAAAAACACACAATGCATTACACACACAGACACACACATACACAAGCAATGCAACCGTTCACACAATGCATCACTTACACACACAGAAACACGCAATGCATTCATTACACACACTCAATGCACCCCTTACACACACTCAATGCATCCCGTACATACACAGAAACACACCTTGCAGCCCTTACACATACAAACACAGATTCACACAATGCATTCCTTACACACATATCAGGACATCTCCTACACACTCCACCCCCTGTGAACAAACTCATTGGTGGAACATGAAGATCCAGACCTTGAGGTGTGTAAAGGGCCCCCAAATAATGGAGCTGCTTCCCGTTCTCCCAGAACATTGATTTTTGTGACCAGTTACAAACCGCCTCCAGAGAGCCTGTTCTACACCAGACCAGTGGAGCCAGACTGCAGCTAGAGCCCATCATCATCCTCATCTGGTTGTAAGTAGGCAATCTTGTATATTATTCATGGCACTAATCTCTAATTTACCTCACATTAAAGAAACACTATAGTCCCCAGAACCACTGCAGCTTAATGTAGTGGTTCTGGTGTCTATAGCCTGTCCCTGCAGGCCTTTTAATGTAAACACGGAGGCACTGCAGCACTGGCGTTAGATAACATGGCAAATCATATGGGTGGGGCATTGTGATGTCACATAGGGGGGGCGTCAAACTTTACTTTTGCCTAGGGCGGCAAAAATCCTTGCACCGGCCCTGGCTGGAGGGGGCTGTGTGAGCTGTGGCCGCACAGTGCCCCATGGTAGTTAGGGTGCCGTGCACGGAGGAAAAGTGGGGCAGAGCTAAGCAAAATCGGAGGCGATGCCAAACTGGCACTGGGGGCAGGGCTTTTGGGGAGGGGCAAGGGGGTGCCAAGCACAGGATTCGCCCCGGGTGCCAAATGCTTTAGGTATGCCCCTGACGTCAATGATCTTGTGAGGTTTCCGGGTGACCATGGCAACTTTGTGCTGCCTACTGGAGTTCTTAAAGTTACATGACCGTGATAATTTATAGTAAAGTTTCCTATGGTCATACAAGTAGGACACATCATCTACTCTTCTCAAGTCACATTCCTTTGTGTGATTTGTTATAGGGTGATGATGCTGTCCAATAGCAGTGGGGTTATCCATATAAATAGGTCCCTCTTCCTTAGGATTATTGCCCTTCCATGGTTTTTTATTGCCTGTGAGTGCATTCTGATTACGTAGTGTTCTGGTTACTGAGCCGGCTTCGTATTGACCATTCTGCTTTTCTGTATCCTTAACCACAACTTGTTTAATTGTATTTTAAGTACTTCTAGAATCCTCTCTGGGTCACGTTAAGCACTGCCATTCTAAGGTCTTTAAGCGCTGCCATATCTCGCTCTTTCTATTATTCGATTCTAGCCACTGTTTTATCCTTTATCTTTTATCTTATTTTATTTTTCAAAAAAAAATACAACAAAATACAACAAAAATTTACAGTAACATTCCAGTTCCCCAAATCCCCTCATAATCATAAACATATTACAACATAGTACCATACCCAAATTGTAACTTATATATTACAGTTCCATATGATAAGTATTCAGTTGATGCACCATTATAAGGTCTAACATGAATTTGCATAAAATTATTATCATCCTTTACTTTAATAATATTAACCCTTTACTCCAACCATTTAGTGGTACCATACCAGCTCATAAATCTCCTGATAACTAGGCCAGGCAATAGTACTCAAAATAATCTAATAGCTCTTAAAACTGGAGCATTCAAAAATAAAATAACACAAAAACACACACACACACACACACACACACACACAATAAATACAATAATATATTCATATAAGAGTAAAAATAGTCAATGTCTATTTTTATTTTTTATTATCAGGCATGGTCCTCAATTTCAAACTACTATGTTAACCAATAGACATCCAAAAAAAAATAATAATAATAATTTTCTTTTTTACATTTTTTTTTAAACATTTGTAATTTTTTAAATTTTGTGGGCTATGTATTTGGTTCACATATATGGGAAGGTACACTATGGTACTTTATATATATATATTTTTTTTCCTTCCCCTTTTTTTTTTTTTCTAAAGAGCCAAATATTTATTTCTAACCTTCTGCCATCCGCACCAATCTTTGTCACAATTCTTATCTTTTCCTTTTATCCGATATGCCATTTTTTTCATACTGAGATGTCATATCAACTCTCTTTAACACATCCTGAATGGTAGGAGGACTTTTTTTTCCATTTGTATGCTATGCTCATTTTAGCAGCTAACAGAATATGAATTATTACTATAGATTGAGACATCTCCACGTCCTCAGGAAGCATATGTAAAAGGTAAATTTGTGCTTCACAAGGTAAAGTAATTCCCATTATCAAGGAGATCACCCCTTGAATTTACCTCCAGTAAGAGTCCAATCAGGGGCAGAACCAAAATACATGCAACATGGAACCTCTACCTCTGTCACATCTCCAGCATGGGGACAAATCTCCATATATGTGAGATAGCCTATAGGGCACCAAATACCATCTCATAATCAGCTTTCAATAGCCTTCCCAATGGGAAATGCTACTTGATGACCCCTTCGTCATTGATATAGCTTTAAACCATGATGTCATTGAAATAAAGACCCCCAATTCCCTCTCCCACTTCTGCATATACGGTAATTTCAGTTAAGCTGATGATTTATTTAAAGCGTTTTAGCATGCAGAGAGAAGTTTGAGCTTTGGGCCATTATTCATACACATACGTCCTAAAGAAGGCAACATTGCAGGGTCTATCTTAAAAATTTTGTTTGATTGTAACACATTTTTAACTCGCAAATATGTATACATTTATTTTGCATGAAGCATAAATTCCTTTTGAATATCTGGGAAACTTTTAATCCCTATAGGGGTGCACAACTTATGAACCCTGATTATTCCGCAGGTGATCCAAATGTTCAGATCTAAATCTGGAGTAAGTGCTGATGGCGCACTAAGCGGTGCCATAGCAAGAATCTTTGTGGTCCCCATTAATTTTTGTGCCCATTGTTTCCAATATTGAAGCAAAGTATTCGTAGTTGAGAGTATTCTATATTTGGTCCCCTTGGGAACCTCCAATGTCCACAATAACCTGTCCAGTTTATATGGGAGCATGTACGCTTCCTCCATCTTAACCCAAATAGGTTTATTGGAATACTCCCCACCTTGCCATTTTCTTTCTCAACCACATGTAGATCATGCCTTTCCTATCCTTCAGACTTTCTCCCTGGCTACTGAACAAGAGGTGGATGCGTTTCTCCTTTCCTCTCACCCCACTACTTGCCTGCTCGATCCTGTCCCATCTTACCTTACCAGATCTCTCACCCCCTGTCTTGTGTCTTCCATAACACACATCTTCAACTGTTCTCTCTCTTCTGGCATTGTCTCTGCTGACCTTAAACATGCCACTATAGTACCTTTCCTAAAACAAAATCTCTTGACCCGTCCTCCCCCTCTATCGTCCCATATCTCTGCTCTATTTTTCCTCAAAGCTTCTGGAAAGACTTGTCTTTACCCATATGTCTCACTTCCTCAATTCCAACTCTCTCCTTGACCTTCTTCAATCTGGCTTCTGCCCTCTTCACTCTACTGAGACCACTCAAGGTTACTAATGACCTAATCACAGCTACATCCAAAGGCCACTACTCCATACTAATTCTTCTTGACCTCTCTGCTGCCTTTGACACCGTTGATCATGCATTCCTTCTTCAAGCTCTTCAATCACTCGGTCTCTGTGACTCTGTCCTCTTGTGGTTTTCCTCTTATCTCTCCCAACACTCATTCAGTGTCTCCTTTTTTTAATGATACCATATCCCCTCAGCCTTTCTCAGTTGGAGTCCCCCAAGGCTCTGTCCTTGATCCCTTTCTATTTTCTTTTTATACAGCCTCTCTTGGCAAACTTATTACCTCAGTACGGTGATGACACCCAGATATATCTCTCCTCCCCGGACCTCTCCCCTGCTGTCCTGCAACATGTTACTGCTTGCCTTTCTTCCATCTCTGACTGGATGCCCTCCCACTTTCTGAAAACTCAATCTCTCTAAAACTGAGCTCTGTGTCTTTCCTCCTCCTAATGCTCTTCTTTCGCTCTCCCTTCAAGTTAGTGGTATCCACATAGTCCATCCTTGCAAGCGCACTGTCTTGGCGTCATGCTTGATTCTGGCCTCACCTTTATGCCTCACATTCAGTATGTTGCCAAATCCTATAGATTCCATCTTAAAAACATAGCACACATCCACCCCTTTCTTACGCAAGATGCTACAAAGGAGCTTGTCCAACGCTCTAGTAATTTCACGCATGGATTATTGTAATGCTCTTCTAATTGGTCTTCCCAAAAGTCGTATTGCCCTGCTGAAGTCTGTAATGAATGCTGCCGCCAGACTGATTTTCCCCTCTAGTTGGTCCTCTCACAACTCACCCCTCTGTCAGTCCTTACATTTGCTTCCTGTATCCTATAGGAGTCAATTCAAAGTACTAACCCAATTCAAAGCACTTAACAATTCTAGCCCCTCTTATATCTCTTCACAGATCCATAGGTATGTCCCTTCTTGGTCTGTCCACTCTGCCCGTGACCTTTTCCTGTCTGCTGCTCACATAGTATGGCCAACTCACGCTTGCAGGACTTCTCGAGGTCGGCTCCCTTCCTATG
>OW240917.1:122583889-122601274 GCA_933207985.1 Pelobates cultripes | reverse complement strand
GTAAAGCGCTACTGAAACTATTGGCGCTATATAAATGGCAATAATAATAATAATTAGGTCTTGATATAATTGCAAACTATGTGTCAGAATTGCTGCCCTATAATACGCCATAATATTAGGTATCCCCAGCCCCCCTTTGGCAAATGGAAGCCATAACAGTTTATTCGCGAGCCTTGGCACCTTACTTTTCCAAATATGAGTATTAATATGTCTTTGGAATTGTTTTATCAGTGTAATGGGCACAGCAATAGGAATGGTGCAGAAGAGATACAGGATGTTAGGCACTTTTATAATTTTAATATTATGTACACGGCCAAACCATGACACCTCCTTATTCCTCCACTTAGTCAATTCACCCTCCAGCTTATGTAAAAGAGCTATATGATTTGCTTTAAGTAATCTAGCCTCTGTTCTCTGTGTGTAGGGGTTACCCCATCCTGATAATACAATATATAGTGAACCAGCTTAAATCTAAGAAAAAATAACATAGCATAGTGTAATATAGTCAATATACATATTATAGCACCATATTTAGTTGCACTCACAAGATTTTCTATGTTTAAGCGCATAAAGTGTACTCCTTTCCACTTGCTGCAGCCTCTGTATGGTGTAGTGAGTACTAGGGGTTCCAGTAGGGTTAAATGAAGAAAAGTGACTTTATTTTAAAAATACATTAAAAAAAACAACAAATAACATGTTTCCTCCCATTCTTCAGGGACCAATATTAAATATGAATAACCATAACCGTCCCCGCCGAGCCCCACTTTAAATTGCCTCTTCTTCGACCTCATTGGTCCTCCTGGGGGTGTGCACATCTCCTCCTACTTCATCCTGAATGGATGGCCCCCATCACAGCTGTATTCAATAAATGGAGTTCTCCGGAGCATGTTCCCACCTGATTCAGAGTCTACCGTACTTCCAGTATAAGACATCTGCATTCCACCTATAAGTTCCACTTTTGAAATGTTCCTAAACCTAAAATCTAATGAAATAAACAGAAGAAAAGGGAAGAAAAAAGAATCAGCCATAGAAGAGCTGTGGATATTCCACTAGACAGTGCTATAGAAGTAAAACATTTTTTTTTTTAAAGTGGGTTCTGATGACATACTTCTATGATGCTAAATAAAGATTTTTTAAAACACATCATACATGTTTTTGAAATGCAAATTAATGAATTACATCACTTATGTATATGTAGTGTTTAATGTTGGAATATGTTACTATTATTTGTAAATTTGTAAAATTGGATTAGATATTATGATATTATACTGCATATGCTTAAGAAAGATAGCTACATACCTGTGTTGATATATGATAATACTATAAATGATTCAATATGTGTGTTGGAACTTAATGATACTATGAATTTACCTGTGTGTTACTTGCTATGCAATATTTTTGCAGGATGGATAGATTTAGATTTCCCTTGTTTTCAAGTATGTCCTGGGTCCACAAAACATTGCATTGTTTCAATAGGATACAATATTACAAACAATACAATATACAATATATATATATATATATACAGACACATACACACATACACACATATATAAATTTAATACATAACAGGTAATAAATATATTCAACCATGACAGCTGCATTCTGTGCTGAGGTATATTGCCATAGATCTCTTAAAGGATTTTAGATTGAATGAAGATTTGACTGTGTCCCTGAGGTTATTCCATAATTGCAGTTCTCTGTAGGAAAATGAGGATCGAGCCACTTTATTTTTGTATTGCGGTATGCTAAATATCGTGCTAGTACTGGATCGGAAGTTATAGGAGGTGGGAACAGCTAGGGAGAGCATTCAACTCAGGTAGGGTGGGAGCTTCCCAGAAATGCCCTTATGCACAAGGCTGGAAAGATAAAGAGTGCGTCGAGATTCCAGCGATAGCCAGTTTAGCTCTTTTAAGATGTCACAGTGGAGGGTAAAGTAATTACATTCTAAGAAAAAGCTGCAGAATGGATTATATAATGTATGAAGTTTATTAAGGTGGGTTTGCGGTATCTACATATATATTAAGTGTAATAATTTATAACCCTTTGTCCCTCCAAATAAATAGTAATAGTACACTAAATATCGTAACAAAATATATATCTATAGAAGAGTACTATATATTGTGTTATAGTATATAAGAAAACCTAACACTTTAAAGAGACACTATAGTCACCAGAACAACTACTGCTTAGTGTAGTTGTTCTGGTGAGTATAATCATTACCTGCAGGCATTTTCATGTAAATACTGCCTTTTCAGAGAAAAGGCAGTGTTTACATTGCCTATAGGGACACCTACAAGTGGCCACTCCTCAGATGGCCAATGGAGGGGCTTCCTGGGTCAGTGCTGCCGAAAAAGCATGGAGACACTGAATTTTCCTCATAGAGATGCTTTGATTTAATGCATCTCTATGAGGAGGAGCTGATTAGTCAAAACAGCATTTGGCCCGCCCCTTGCTGATTTTAGCCAATTCAATGCTTTCCCTATGAGAAAGCATTGGATTGGCTAAAAATTGGCAATTCTGATGATGTCACAAAGGGGGCGGGTCCAGTTCCTGTGCTGGAATTAAGTTGCGTTTTACCCCCTTCTTAGGGCTTTAAGGGGGGGCAACTCATCTAAATGGTGGGTTTAACACTATAGGTTCAGGGACACATGTTTGTGTTCATGCCCCTATAGTGTTCCTTTAAGGGTTAATACCACTACTTTACTCTTGTCAAGTATTATGTTTATATCAATTCATAAATGAGAAAAGGAAAGTTAGACTAAAAACAAAAGAAGGAAGGTATGTAGAAGAGAATAAAGGCTTGCCTTAATGAATATTTTTGTTAAGTATTTGTAGAAGAAAATGAAAGAAAGGGACCTCAGTTACAAAAAAAGACTGCATCATTTGTTACATGGGAGTTTATGGGAGAGGAAGAGGTTCTATTTCAGCTGTCTAAAATAAAGACAAATAAATCAATGGAGCCTACTAAGATACACCCAAAGTTATTAAAGAACTTAGTGGTGTATTAGCAAAACCATTACTTGACTTATATAACCAATCATTGTTAATGGGAGTAGTCCCAGTCGATCAGAAATTAGAGAATATTGTTGCAATTCACAAGAAAGGTAGTAGGGAGGAGTCACACAACTATAGGCCAATAAGTCTTACTTCAGTAGTCGGGAAAGTAATGGAAACCATGTTAAAGGATAGGATTGCTGAACATCTAAAATCACATGGATTTCAAGATCACAGACAGCATGGGTTTACTTCAGGGAGATCATGCTAAACTAATCTTATATAATTTTTTGATTGGGTAACAAAAATTATAAATCACTGTGGAGCGGTAGACATTGCTGAGCTAGATTTCATTTTTTTTTTAAATTGTTGCACATAGAAGGCTTATCAATATATTGCAATCTTTGAGTTTGGATTCCGATATTGTTCAATGGGTAAGGCAGCGACTGAGTGACAGGTGACAGAGAGTTGTAATCAATGGAATATTCTAAACAAGGTCTTGTTCCCAGTGAGGTACATCAGGGATCTGTTCTTGGACCTATTCTCTTTAATATTTTTATTAGTGATATTGCAGAAGGTCTTGAAGGTAAGGTATCTCTTTTTGCTGATGATACAAAGATTTGCAGCAGGGTTAGTGTTCCATTAGGTATAAGCCAGATGGCAAATGATTTAGGTAAACTAGAAAAATGGAAATACAGAATGTGCAATCTGGGATACAACTGATATTACTTAAATGAATTAATTACAAAAAACACAGTGTGATATTGTTTGAAATGTGGATAAAATGACACATTTACAAGTTGCACTCACAGACAAATGGACTTTCAGGCATTAAAGTGCCTCCCTGGAGTTGATGAGGGTTTGTAACCTCCTTGTACCCATCACTTCTAACGAGGAACCAAAACTGTAATTCGGATTTGTAAATAGCAAATTGATTTATTATTATAAAATGAAATAAAATGTATAATAAAATATATAATATGTCCAGGTCCTATGCGTTTCATTCCAATAAGGAACTTCCTCAGGGACCAATAATACAATTCAAGTAACCTCATAAAGTCACCAAAACAATCTGATCTTTTTCTCCCATGGTTCTCCGTTATATAAGGCTGATCTTCAAAATCTCATCAGTTGTGAAGTGGATATTCCTTGTGTCCTCTTTGTCCTGATTCGTCCTCCGTGAAGTAGTTCCTCTGTCTTTTATTTTGAGCCGAGTCATATAGTCCCCTTCCTAGCAGCAGCTTGTCTCCTCTTAATTCCCAGCGGGGTTTTGTCCTGGAATGCACTTCCTTGCGTTCCACACATTACTTCTGTATATTTCCAGCCAAAATGGCCATGTGTTCCACTTTGGATGTTGCATGTTCCTGAAGGGACTTCCCTTAGTGTTTGCCAGGGGTTATATTAAAATTCCATCTATACTTAAACAAAAGAGGAATTAGCTGCAGGTCAGAGCAGGCATGAAATTATTTTATGAGATGAAGTATAAAATGTAATATTGATGTTAGGAGGACTTAAAGTGACAAGATACTAGAAAAATGATGACAAACAGTGACAAGTAGAATGGGGGTGCTGTGTGCATACTTCTCCAGCCTGTCACCTGTGGTGGACTGCCCCCTGCCTCTACTGTTAAGACACTACTGGCAGTAACCAAGCATATTTAAGCCAGGGAGAACAAAACTATGCTATTTGACAAAATATCAAAATTGATCAAATTGATAATGTCACAATCCAAACTTAAAGGATCACTATAGGGTCAGGAACACAAACATGTATTCCTGACCCTATCGTGTTAAAACCACCATCTAACCCCCTTGGGCCCCTCATGCCTCCATAAATATAGCAAAATCTTACTGTATTCAAGCCTGAAGCTGTAACTCTGCATGCTGTTTGCCTCAGAAAAACAAGCAGACTGCTGACATCATCAGAAGTGGTAGCCTGATCCAATCACAGTGCTCCTCCATAGGATTGGCTGAGAATGACAAGGAAGCAGATCAGGGGCAGAGCCAGCATGATTCAAACACAGCCCTGGCCAATCAGCATCTCCTCATAGAGATGAATTGAATCAATGAGGAAAGTTCAGTATCTGCATGCAGAGGGTGGAGATACTGAATGTTTGGATGCATTTTAGGCAGCCATGACCCAGGAAGGATCTCTAGCAGCCATCTGAGGAGTGGCCAGTGAAGTTATCACTAGGCTGTGATGTAAACACTGCATTTTCTCTGACAGTGTTTACAGCAAAAAGCCTGAAGGTAATGATTCTATTCACCAGAACAAATAAGCTGTAGTTGTTCTAGTGACTATAATGTCCCTTTAATGATGCAGTTTTGAACATTACAATAAATTAAACTGAATACTGTGTTGAGTTGCATTGTAAAAGTCAGAGCAGCACACACATATGTAGCTAAGATATTAAAAATGGTGGTTTGCTTAAATAGGAACAGACTTGACTTAATTAAACAAGGAAATAAAGACTTTGTGACATCGCAAAGGCAAAATCATTGCATAGCAAGAAATGGAGAAAGAGACAAGACAAGAACATAGCATTCTTCTTCTCCAGCACCATAGAGACCATAAAGAACAAACAATTAAATGTTAACTGTAAGTCCTACTACACTTTCAGATTAGCTATTGCCAATTACCAATTACTGTCTACTGTTTGAAGGTGCCTAGTTCAAATCTACTAAATGTATCTTTAAGCATAGTTTTTCAAAAATGTGTTTAGGCAAGGGTTTAATCAAAATGTCAAGTGTCATCTTTGTTGTTGGGCAGTACTGCATTTAAATAAATTGTTTCTAGTAAAGTTCTCTTATTGGATGGCATCTCAATGTGTGTGTAGTGCATGCATTTACTTACTCTGATTCCAGCAGCTTTGTGCAACTCTGGTTGTCTTCCATCATTTGGATGGGCTTTGTTTCTGGCATTTACAAGTCTTGTAGAAGTTGATTCAGCCACTGAGCTCCCTTCCACGCTCTGCTCCTAGTGCAGATGCATACTCTACTTCTATAGAAGAATGTCCAACTAAACACCCTGTAACAATGATTAATCTGAAGCATAGTCTTTCAAATACTTTCCTATTTCTTTTAGGGTAACGTGCACTATGATCATCCTTAGTTTGTCCATTCTACTCACTTTCTGAGGCCTGACTCTCTTATGAACACTCTTACTCAGCATTGTTTGTTTTTGGTATAGAAAGTATACTACTTTCTCTGAGGGAATCCTCTTCATCATGCGATAGTTGGAGTTTGTTTGTTTTTGCACACCTTCATTTGTAATAAATGTAATACGCCTGTATTTGAGAGCCTTTCTGATGTCAGGATATATACTAGATAAGAAGGACAGTTCTTGTAATATTCAACAAAGATGTAACCTTCACAATTTGAATCTAACTGTCATATTTTTTTGTAGAACGGTGTGATCCACAAAATCATTTTAGAAAAGTGAGATATTTTGTTTGTTAAGAGATAATATGGAGAATCTTCTAGATAGTTAGCAAAAAAAAAAAATTACATTTGTAAGACATGTCAATAATTTCAAGTTAGTCATAGCAATTTTTAACATTATGGAAAAAACAGGTACGGTTACAAACCCAGGTGGAGCTGGAGAAATGTATTGTATGACGGTATCAAGCGTACTCCCGGGGTACTACAAGCTAAAGTGTGACATGCTTGGTATATTGTTTCGGTGTGGGTGGGTGTATAAGGCAAGTTGTGTGGCTCACCGAAATGTGTGGGGATTTAAGGTGCCAATAACTTTTGTACTTCACGGCTAGTGTGCCATTCTGACTGAGTCTGTAAAGTGGTAGAGAGGGTAAAGAGCTATATATCTCAATAGGAGTGAGAGTATTGGCTTTTGTGCTGGTTGCCCCTAACATATGGGGTGGCGGAGGGGAGGGAGGGGAGCAGGCGGGTGCCATTGAGTTTAGTATGGCCTGTTGGGAGTGATTTGGCAGTGTAGGGTGTGGCAACCAAGCATCGCGATTATCAACTAAAATAAACAATAATCATCAGACAATAAACATTTAAATAAAAAACCTTTGCGTGGTTAGGCTGTCTTGTGCAGCTGTGTGTAGGTAGAGCAGTCCCCAGTCTGCCTCAGGTATTATTTACAGTCACACATCGCATTATAACATCCCTCGCCACTGCAGTTTGAGTGGGTGCGGTGCCAGTGGCATGGTAAATGCTGACCACTATGATTTTCTTGGCTGTTGCGTGCGGCATGATTGTAGAGAGCAGACACCTGAAGTAGTGTGGCAGCTCGTCTGTGGAGACCGTGGCGGGTATCCTCCATAATTTAAAGTGCGTTCTGCATTGTCGGTCCTCCATGGACATTATTTGGGCGGCCAGCACATGTTGCTCAGTTTGAAGGCACAGTACCGATTTCTGGAAGGTGGCCACATCAGTTTGGACTACTGTCAGAGTGCCCTCCATCTTAGTGACACCTTCTGTAACTTGGTGTATGTCTTTTTTGACCAAGGCAATGTCAGCTGCCAGCAATTTTTGTATATCTGCAAGGAGGATCTTTAGATCACGTTTAGTTGTTGGGGCTGAGTCGTCAGGGGACTTTGCAGGTAAGGCCGGGTCAGTTTGGGGGGGTCTTTGAGGTGCTGGGCTCCTGATTGTCTGGCTCCTGTGCTGTAGTGGGGTCTGGTGGGCCTTATAGACCCCTTTTTCGATGACTTTTTTAACATTTCCCCGATATCCCTACCGGGTGTGTTGGTGGAGGCTTTGTGCACACGTCAGCTCATGTTCCGTGCTTCTAGTGGGGTGTTGGTCTGGCATTGTTCTGCCGTGGTTCGCACCTCCCGCAGGCCGCTGAGCAGGGCTTTGAGGCCTATGAGTGGTGATGTGTGGTAGGACACAACCTTCCGCCGGCATCTGGGTTGCTTCAGAGCCTAAAGAATGGCATCAAATAGCTCTGTGGGCTCCCAGGAATAGGTGGGTGCAGTTTTTGGAGCTGGATGGGTGCTGGTTATGGAGATATTTTGCGGGTTTAAACAGGCTATGTCTGAGCTAGCAGAGATGGCGTCCGCTCAGGTTGTCTGGCAGACTCCGCCCCCCACATTGCTCACTTTTAACACTCTATCGTCATTTGAATTAGCATAGTACTTTTTGATATGTTCAAAACTTCTTAAATGTGCCTTAACCTCTACAAAAGAGATTTCTCTACTACCTTGCATAATATGGACTGAGAATGGTGTAAAGGATTCAGGAAAACCTTTTAGAATCATGGCAATTCGCAATCGATTACTTTGTGTTTTTCTTATATTTTGCAATACTGTAATGGCCGTCTCTTCATTTATAGTATTCACATATACATTAACATTCTGTGTTTTGCCATGATACACACACACACACACACATATATAAATTATGCCATTTAAGTGATGCTACCTTGAAACAAAATTTACTCTAAAAAATCTGCTTACAATATCAAAAAGCTTATTCGTCCTTATGTTGCTGCAACTGCTCATTTTTTCACACACCAATCACAAACATGACATTTAGGGGATATTTTGTTATTTTTAGATATCATGGCCAGCCTTTAGGAGCAGATTGCATAGTGAGTTTTTGTTATACGCTAGCTGCATTTCCTACTGAGCTGTCAACTTTCTGTGAGCAGAAGAGGAAAAAGTAGAGAAAAAATATTAAAGGAAATTAAAATTTGTTAAACTGAAAAAGTTTTAAAAGTACAATGAAATTAAAATTCATATAGTGAATGAAGAAATGTGCCAGCTTCCAAATTAATGTAAAGTTAATAAAACTATCCAGCTCACACCTGCATGGAAATAATTGTTGATTGATCCAAATGTTGTAATCATTTTATGGTTCTTTATCTTTTGAAATATATCATTATTCTTAGTGTCATAAAAATAATAATTGAGTTTTCCTTTTTAATTCTAGATAATCATATTAACATATTGGTTATAAAAAAATTTAATTAGTAAGATGTTCTTATAGGTATAAATATTACAGATGGTGGGGGCAGTTTCAACTTTTGGCACTTAAACCAAAAAACAGAAACATACACAGCCCCCGACACTAACACAATGGTACAGGGGGCCTAAGGCGTGCGGAGTGAGTACCCCCATCTCGGATATGGTGAGAGGGAGCCAGGACCGGGGGGCTGTGAAGGACAGGGGAAGAGAGTGTCCAGCGCAACCTAAAGACCGACCCTACGCACGCAAGTAGGGAACCAAACTCACGCAGCTTAACAGCGAACTGTAGCGGGATGGCTCCCCAGGCCCAACCTACCTAAGCCCCAATTATAGGCTGCTACTTAGAGGAAATATATCTCAAGTTTCCACACAGAGCCTAACTCTTTAATGAAAAATACTAAGTTGGGATAGGGGTCGGAGGGGAGAGTGGATGGAGAGGGCAACAAAACCTAACAAGTTACTTAAAAGAAGACCTTGAAAACTAACATCCACATATTCTAACTACATACCTACCTCTTAGGGCCTGCAATCACACATGCAGACAGTGACCAAAGGAATCATGATTCCCCCAGCTACGTAAGGGGACACATAGCACATTCACATAAAATCACCTGGGTAATGCTGTGAATTGAGACACAGATGTTACCCCATTTAATGATTGTGACATGTTGTACGAGATGAGACCAGTGAGTCTCCAAACCATACAGTTATAGTAAGCCCTGTGTGTCTTTAATGCTTTGATTTTGCATTTCACTATGTTGCCATTATTTTTGAAAAACTTGTGTCACGAGCTCTGGAAATGATGTATGTCCTCATGATCTACTAAACTAAAAAATATATAAATAAAAATGATACTTACAAAACCCCCCCCAAAAAAACAGGGATTGCCTTTTTTTGGTTTACCAGATGTTATTTGCTCCACCAGACCCCATCTTCTCGCCAGTTTCTGTCCTCTCCACCCCCCTGTAGCATTCATCACTGTCTCTTAGCTACCTATCGTATGCATATGCACTTGTTTGTAAGTATGTGGTGGTATTGGGAGCAAGGTACATGAGTGGGGAGTGAGGCACATGTATATGATAAGTTATGGGTGAGGTAATTTGAGTGTGTGTGACTGCATGTATGAGATGAGATGATTGTGAAAGGGCTGTATGTGCGTCATTTGAGTTGTATGTGAGAATATGTAGGGGCTGTTTGTGTTATGACAATATGTGTTGGGGAAGACCTTTCTGTTTTCTTCTCTTCTTTCAGTTGTCAAACAATGAATTACCCTCTCATTATTTCTAACCATTAAGGCCAGTTGATTTAATACCTCAGGTGGTTCAAAGGGAGGTATGTGATCTTCATGTCCATTAGGTGTCGATAACTATTAGTGCTGGTTTGATAGCCATGCAGTGGCTGGATAGCAAGGGAGTGCTGGTAGTGATCCACACGTCAGCCCTCTCTGGTTTGGGTTTATCTCTGAAATTGTTTTCTTTGTGCTTTGTTTTTGTGGGGGACAACTGAAGGTCCCATTGTGCTATCTGCAGACCCCTAACAATTGTATATATATATATATATATATATGTATATATATATATATGTGTGTGTGTGTATATATATATATATATATATATATATATTTGTTTTGTTGAAATGCAAAAGTAAAAACAAAACAAACCACAAAGAAACCAACCTCAGAGATAAACCCAACCCAGGGAGGGCTGACATGTGCAGATTACTTTCACCACTCCCACGCTACAATCTGTAATGAATGCTGCTGCCAGGCTGCTCTTTCTCTCCTGCCACTTCTCTCACACCTCGTCCCTCTGTCAAACCCTACACTGGCTTCCTGTATTCTATAGATGTCAATTCAAAATACTAACCCCTACCTATATTATTATTATTACTATTATTACTGGCATTTATAAAGTGCCAACAAATTCTGCAGCGCTGTACAATTGGGAAAAAGACAAACACAATAAGAACAGACTGATACAACAGGTAGAGGACCCTGTTCGGGAGCTTACAATCTAAAGGTTAAACGGGGGAGATGAGACAAGAGGTAGCAGAGTTAATAGTATAACTGCAGCAGCTGATAGCATTTAAAGGGTATGAGGAGGTGATTTGCTATGGTTCCAAACAGCTGGAAGAGCATGCTATATAGTTAGAAGGAACCAGGGTGGGTGGGTAGAGCTGAGTAAAATTAAAAGGCCTTCATGCAGGGATGTATCGTGACTTGGGGCTAACGAAGAGAGATACAACAGTTACTTAAAAGGCATTTACAGCTGGGAGTGGCAAGCAGTGGGGAGGTGGGTTCAGGGGGAATTGAGGAGTCTAGCCATTTGCTATAAACAAGTAAGTATTTGGCAACCAAAGTTCTAACAGCCAGATTATTAATAACTACATGTAATATCAAGTACAAAATATTACAGTAGTAAACTATATGTAACAATGGTAGTATCATTATAGTAAAGTAATAATCTAGTAACAAAATGAAAGAAGTCTGGTTGAATATCTTCTCCATCTCAGTCCGTTCCTTACAGCTGCAGTGATCAAAGTAGAACAACTCTACCCCAAGCAACATTTCTTCACTGATTCATAGATATGCCCCTTCTCGGTCTCTCCGCTCTGCCGGTGACCTTGTCCTGTCCGCAGCTCTCACCCTCGCTTCTAACTCATGCTTGCAGGACTCACAGGCAGCTCCTTCCCTTTGTAACAGCCTTCCTACCCCAACAGACTCTATCTCTTTTTTTGGGGGAGAAATTCATCAGAGTGGTATATATAATTATTATTTAAAGATATACCTTTTTCATCATATTTTATTTCTCATTTTCCTTTCTCCTTCATTTACCTCCCCCCTATGTCATCTCAATAAATTTTAGAGGCCCACATAAATAAGGGAAAAGGAAGAGGAAAAGGAGGGACAGAATTCTCAACCATCATGAGATATCCATTTACAAACAATATGAATATACAATGTATCTCATTATGTCGGACAGCAAAAACCAACAGGAGAAGCTGAGGATGCACCGGAGTTACATTATCTATCTTTGTAATATATCATGTATTCAATGTATATAGGGGGATATTTAAGACAAATTAATTTTTTTTAAGTTGATTTTTCAATGTATTGGGAGTAGATGTAAGCTAAGCTGCTTTTTCCATTATAGGTTCACTTTTAGAGAGAATCTATATACTCAGATATGGTGACCTGACATCTAATGCAAAAAAAGCCCCCAAAAAAGTAGCAGGAGAGTTGGGGATAATTTCTAACTCACCTGTTTCAACCTAAATCCTGCATATTGAATCTCAGTGTACATCAGCTCAGTATTTATTGATTAAATCTTCCATATTTGTCTTCTGAATAAAAAATAAATAAATAAAAAAGTAATGTCTAAACATGTCTGTACTTTTTCTTCGAAATGGCAATGGTAAATACTTTGTGTAAATCTTTATTTGCATAGCATACAACAAAAGATAAAAAATGGCAAAATTAACAGACAAGCTATAGGAGGGATCAGATGGACTTGAATGAAACTCTGGTTGAAATATCGCAAACAAGGAATATGATATTCTAAACTGAAACATTTAGGGAATTGACCCTGGGAATTGTAAATTAAAAAAGACTCGGGGCCCCAAGCAATTGCTTGGTTTGCTTGCCTTGTTGCGATGGGCCTGCATACGAGTCAAACACTTGTTGATTGGCTGCCCTGCAGCTTTTCAAAATGCGCCATTAAATCACCGAACACCGAACTCGAACCCGAACTGTTACTGAAATGTCCGGGTTCGGGTTCGGGGTCAAAAAATAGTAATGTTCGGTTCGCTCAACTCTATCTATAATGAATGTGGCGGTGAGGCTCATTTCCTGTCTACCTGCTACTCCCTCATCTGTGTCCCTCCAAGTCAATGGCGCTACCATCCGCTCAACCTATAAGGTTCACTGCCTAGGTGTTCTCTTTGACTCTGACCTCTCCTTCACCCCTCATGTCAAATCATTCGCCAAATCCTGCCGCTTCCATCTCAAAAATATTGCGTGCATCTGACTCTATTTAACGCCTGATCCAGCAATGGTGCTTGTCCATGCCGCTGTCCTCTCTTGCCTTGACTCCTGTAATCCGCTTCTCAGTGGTCTTACGTGTTCCCAACTTGCCCCTTTACAGTCTATAATGAATATTTCTTTAGGAAAGCACATCACTTAAACTGTGAACAGCTTTTCCTCCCGGCACCCTGATTCCTTTCCTGAAACTGTCATCAAAACAAAACACGAAGCCCTCAATGAACACTATCCTAGCAACCTGCTTTTCTACTCTACCCTTACCTTTTGTGTCACAGTACCCCACTCCCACTAGCATGTAAGCTCATTGAGCAGGGCACTCAATCCCTCTGTTCCTGTTCCTGTGTGTCCAACTTGTCTGGTTACAAATACTTGTCTGTTAGTCAACCCATTGTACAGCGCTAAGGAACTGGTTGGCACTTTATAAATAATAATATTAATAATAATAATAAATAATATTTTTAGGTGCTTGGGCAACTTTTAAAGTGTTACTCACCTTCTGCCCCTTGCTCCAGCACCATCATTCCAGAAGATTCCATTGTTACACCATACACTGCCACCCTTTGCTTCTAATGTTGACAACCTCCATAGCAAGCAAACTTCACTGATGTCCCCAACATCCTGGCTTCAAGGCCCAAATAACTATATCAGTACCTCCTATACTTGCAATTATATGAAATTCATTAACAAGGAGCAGATAATCTATTGTTCGAGGGTTTTCATGCACTACCTGTCACTAAATCCTTAACTTATTTGTTGCCAGGATACAGGTTTATCCAGCCATGGATTGATTAATTGATTGATTGATTGATAGTTGGGGGAAGAGCCTAATTTGTAAAGGACATTAAACAAAAATCTATATATTTGCTACCATTTCTGTAAGGACAATTATTCCATCCCTTTTTCTTAAGTTGGATGTTTTACTTCGTAGCGCCCTATTAGGCACTTGTCCTTTGGTACCTCCAGCACTTATATTTTTAGCAAAAACCATATCTCGAATCCAGAGCTAGACAAAATATTCTTGATTGTGTCCATGCCCCGTCTGTCACCAAACTACATCACTCCTTTACATTCCAATGATTCAATCAGATTTGTCTAATAGAGCAGCGCCTTATTGAATTGTTCTCACAGACTCAGAGTCCATGTTCAGTGCGTGCTAACAAAAGATGTCATTTGACACAAAATTAAGATTAGATACCCGGGTACTCTGCATAATTCATGTGTGGACAGGGTGCAATTTGCCCCCAGTACGTAATGGCTTCAAAGTAAAACTCTGCACATATAGATTGCTTGCTCCATGACCCACTTCTCAAAGCAAAATTGACCATAGACATTGGAGTAACTCTTTAAAACTATTATTATTACAGCCACGTAACTTTATTAAGCAGATAAACAATAACGTGTTATAAATGTTATAAAAGTCTAAACACTCTTGAATTAACAAGCCTTGCTGATGATCAAGAAATCGGTCCTCTCTTGCAGGACTATTCCTGACAAAACCAGTTAACAACATTCAAGGGATGGCCCTCAGCGCTTATACCACAGGCCCACTCTGAACAATAACAGCTGAGACCTGAGATGATATCTTTCTAAATTACAACATACAGGATTGAAATAAGGACCATGGGAGGTCACAGAGGAGAATGGGACATATTATTCTGTAGATAATAGTGGAACCTACAGATATCTAGTGCCTGTGCTGCATTTTATCTACCCAAGGGAGACAGGAAACAAAGTCAGGATTTGATTGACTATATTCATTGAGTGATAATGTGACTATAAATGTTTTGCATAGAAAGCATTTTTAGAAGACAGGACAACATTATGTATGCATGCATACAGATACTAGAAAAGTGTAGATAGATTGATAATCTAAGCGCTCACATTCATGTCTTCTAATGTTCCATAAATATATTATCTTTTAAGTCACTGGTGTAAGTGTAAATTATTGAGTAAAATAATTTTTTAGAATTATAGTCACTATTCCAAATATTAGGGGGCATCACTTTTTACAATAAAGAAGACTAATGAAGACTCGCATAGTTTTTAATTGCAATACAGGTGAAAAGTATGATCAGATTAAACATAATTTTATATTTTATTGTTAACACACAATTTGGAGAAAAATCTGCTGCTTTCTATATAGTACTTAGCAGGGGAGGGCTGGCAGCCTTAGGCCTGGGGGGCAAAATCAGTCAAGTGGCCCATTGCACCACCAAATCAGTGCAACGGTGCCCACCTTTTCCTGGTTTTATAACGGATATTGATGTTATGCTAATCACTAGCTCTTTGCCATACCCGCTCCTTCACGGCTCTGACTTTCAATGTTGTCAAAGCGCAGGCTGAGAATCTCTGAGCGTGTGCTCTGACTCACTAACTGAGCGCCGGAACCACGAGGGAGAGGCTATAATCTGACTGCACCTACTGCTGGTGCGCACCAGTGGACCACCAGCGAATCGTTTAAATTGAATAGGCTGGTGTCCCCAACTTGTGAGCTGTGTTGTCCGCCGGGCGCCTCTGTTGTGATGGCACCCTGCGTGACCGCACAGCGTGCACACCCCAACGGCTGGCCCTGCTGACACACACTGATGTTACTACTTAGAAATCCCTCAATATTAATACAGACATCAGAGTAAACACCAATAAACTGTGGAAACAGAGCTGATCCCCTCAAATTTATAAAGATTTGCTTACTGGATTTGTTGTAAGATTAAATCATGCCTCCTCCTCTCTCTCTCTCCCATGCGCTGCTCTGTAAGCTGGGAGGAAGTGAAGAGTAATCACAATCTCCCAGCACAGTGGCACCTGTGGCTGCATGGGGAACAGCTGTATTTGCCGCCCCCCATGTGACATCACAATGCCCCACCTATATGAGCTGCCATACGAACTAACGCCAGTGCTGCCCACAGTGTGTGTTTACATTAAAAAGCCTGCAGGGACCGGCTATAGACACCAGAACCACTTCATTAAGCTCCAGTCGTTCTGGGAAATATAGTGTCCCTTTAATGTGAGGTAAATTATAGATTAGTGTCACTAATAATATACTAGATTGCCTACTTACAACCAAATGAGGATGATGATGGGCTGCAGTTTGGCTCCACTGGTCTGGTGTAGAACAGGATCTCTGGAGGCTGTTTGCAACTGTGATCACAAAATTCAATGTTCTGAGAGAATTGGAAGCAGCTCCATTTTTTGGGGGCCCCTTACACAGCTCAAGGTCTGGGCCCCAGGGCCTGACGGTGAGTATGCGCACAAGGCCCACTCATAAGTCCACTTATATGTTCCACCCACCCATGAGTTCGCTCACAGGGAGTGGAGTGTGTAGGGGATGTGTTATGTGTTATTGTAGAGGATCTAATATGTGTGCTTATGGTATGTAGTGTATAGGAATACCAGTTTGTGCAGGTGATGCAGTGTGTTTGTGTGTAGTGGAAGCAGTGTGTATTTGTGTATAAGGGATGTATTGTGTGTTTCTGGTTGTGTGTGTAAGGGATGCATTGTGTGAATCTGTGTTTGTATGCATAAGGGATACAAGGTGTGTGTTTGTAAGTGTGTGCATTGAGTGTGTGTTAGTGATGCATTATGTTTCTGTGTGTATGTAAGAAAAGCAGTGTGTGTGTGTAAGGGTTTGCACTGTGTGTTTCTGTGTATGTGTGCAAAGGATGCATTGTCTTTGTGTGTAAGGGTTGCATTGTGTGTGTGTAATGAATGCATTGTGTGTTTCTCTGTGTGTAAGGGACGCATGTTGTGTTTCTGTGTGTGTAGGGATGCATTGTGTGTTTCTGTGTATGTATAGGGATGCATTGTGTGTGTGTGCGCGTAGTGTGAAAGAGCTCCCTGTCTTGCCCCCTGTCCTATAGAGCTGTCCTTTCTAGCTCTCCCCTGCCCCTTAGTGGTCTCTCCTCTCCCCCACCCTCCCCTAGCGGTCTCTTCTCACACTCACCCACCCTCCCTGTGCTCTTCTCATCCACCCTCCATGTGTTCTTCTCACCTCCCCCCTCCCTGTGTTCTCCTCAACTCCCCCCTTCCTGTGTTCTTCTTACCCCCTCTCCTCCCTGTGTCCTCCTCACCTTCTTCTCCCTGTGTTCTCCTCACCACCCACCCTCCCTGTGTTCTTCTCAATCCCCCTTCTCCTCATCTCCCCTTCTCCTCACAACCCACCCTCCCTGTGTTCTTCTCAGTCCCCCCTTCTCCTCATCTCCCCTTCTCCTCACTCTTACTCTCCCCCTCCTCCTTGTGTTTTTCTTACTCCCCCCTTGTTCTTCTTACCCCCCGTTTTTCATACCCCCTTCTTCTTATTATTCCCCCTCCTCCTCCTTCTGTTACTCCCCCCTCCTTCACTTACTCCCCCCTCCTTCACTTACTCTCCCCCTCCTCCTCCTTCTGTTACTCCCCCCTCCTTCACTTACTCTCCCCC
>OW240917.1:122555875-122583789 GCA_933207985.1 Pelobates cultripes | reverse complement strand
CTCTTTAAAACTATTATTATTACAGCCACGTAACTGTATTAAGCAGATAAACAATAATGCGTTATAAATGTTATAAAAGTCTGAACACTCTTGAATTAACAAGCCTTGCTGATGATCAAGAAATCATCCTCTCTTGCAGGACTATTCCTGACAAAACCAGTTAACAACATTCAAGGGATGGCCCTCAGCGCTTATACCACAGGCATGGGGGCAAGGGGCACTCTGCCCCCCTGTATTTTTCAGCTTGTTCTGCTATTTCGTGTGAGATTTAAAATGAACTGCAATACCGGCGCCAGCCAGTAGGTGGCGCTGTGTATGAGAGAGACAGGGATAGGAAGCTGCATTTTATCCCTGCTTCTCTCTGCTGATTGAAACCGCAGGGGAGAAACACATGCAGGCAACAGAGACAGCCTACAGATCAGGGGACTGAGGGATGGGGGCGGGCAGAGACAGCCTACAGATCAGGGGACTGAGGGATGGGGGCAGAGACACCACAGATCAGGGGACTGAGGGTTGGGGGGGGCAGAGACAGCCTACAGATCAGGTAAGTGAGGTGGGATGGGGTGCAGCAGCAGATAGATTTCCAGGGGCAGCAGCCCATAGATTTAGGCAGCAGGCCTTAGACTTAGGGGCAGCAGCCCATAGATTTGGGGGGGAGGCAGCAGCCCATAGATTTTGGGGAGGGGCAGCAGCCTTTAGATTTAGGGGAGCAGCCCATAGATTTGGGCAGCAGCCCATAGATTTTGGGGCAGCAGCCTATAGATTTGGTAAAGGCAGCCTATAGATATATAGAAATGAACAGAAAGAAAATGAACAGAAATGAAGGAGCAGAAGGAGCACAAACATAAAGTAGGAGAATGAGCAGGAAGGGCCTGCAAGGAGCAGGAAGGAGCACAAAGGGACAGCAAGGAGCACAAAGGTAAAGGAGCAGAAAGAATCAGAAGGAGCACAAAGGTAAAGTAGGAGAAAGAGCAGAAAGGGACAGCAAGGAGCACAAAAGGTAAAGTAGAAAAGGGAGCAGAAAGGGTCTGCAAGGAGCAGAAAGGGATCAGAATGAGAGGAGCAGAAGGGCGCAAAATAAGCAGAAAGTAGCAGAAAGGTAAAAGAGCAGAAGGGGCCAAGGATAGAAAACAGTGTCAGAAGAAAAAAAAGACTGTCAAATGAAGGAGAGGAAAAGGAGATTGGAGCAGGAAGGACAAATGAAGTGAACCCTCCACTTTATTCTGGACACCACATCATAAGGCTTTGGTACTTGGGCCAGGCAGGGAAACACTGGACCTTCTCATCTCCAAAGGTAAAAAAATATCAGTATTAATGTGTTCACTTTTATTTACTGAGTGTCAGGAAGCACAGAGTGCCGTTGGCTTGCTGATTGGCTAGAGCGGTCAGCTGGCACTCTAAGCCAATCAGTAGCTCCCCATTCATAAAAAGTAAAAATATTTTATGAACCGGGAACTAGCGATTGGCTTAGAGCGTCAACTGACCACTCTAGCCAATCAGCGGCACCCATGCCTGACGTCAATCTGCACTTCCTGACACTCTGTTTCAGAAGCCAGATACCACTGAGTGACCTGGAGCTTGAGGAAGCCTTTAGGGTTAAACCATTTGAGAGCAATTTAACCCCTTAAAGGAAAGCGAGCACTCAGGGGCTTCCTGGCATCATAGCATTTTCATTTAGGTGAAGTTGTTATGGTGACCAGAAATGTCCTTTAATTTTCTTAAAGGAACACTATAGTGTCAGGAATACAAACATATATTCCTGACACCATAGTTGTGAAAACGCTATTCACCCTGGCTTTATGTGATAATGGCTATGTCCCTTCCCTTTCATGACACTGTCAAAAAGGTACCAAGCATGGATGTCATTACAATTATGCCCCCCCCTGGAAAAATTCCTGCGGACGCCCATGACCACAGGCCCACTCTGAACAATAACAGCTGAGACCTGAGATTATATCTTTCTAAATTACAACATACAGGATTGAAATAAGGACCATGGGAGGTCACAGAGGAGAATGGGACATATTATTCTGTAGATAACACTGGAACCTACAGATATCTAGTGCCTGTGCTGCATTTTATCTACCCAAGGGAGACAGGAAACAAAGTCAGGATTTGATTGACTATATTCATTGAGTGATAATGTGACTATAAATGTGTTGCATAGAAAGCATTTTTAGAAGACAGGACAACATTATGTATGCATGCATACAGATACTAGAAAAGTGTAGATAGATTGATAATCTAAGCACTCACATTCATGTCTTCTAATGTTCCATAAATATATTATCTTTTAAGCCACTGGTGTAAGTGTAAATTATTGAGTAAAATAATTTTTTAGAATTATAGTCACTATTCCGAATATTAGGGGGCATCACTTTTTACAATAAAGAAGACTAATAAAGACTTGCATAGTTTTTAATTGCATTACAGGTGAAAAGAATGATCAGATTAAACTTCATTTTATATTTTATTGTTAACACACAATTTGGAGAAAAATCTGCTGCTTTCTATATAGTACTTAGAATGACAATATGAGTTACTTCAAATGACAATACAAAACAAATATCAAAATATTTAACAAAATAATATATGGCAACATTTAATGCGCAAGAAAATATAACAAAGTGGGTCAGTTGCAGCCTGCCCCCTATTTTTCAAAACTCTTTAGCTCCCAACTAACTTTAATATTTACTGGAGTGGTTTCTGAACAAAAGCAATGATCTCTTCACTACTCCCTCAACAAGAAAGAACATGAAGGAACACGGTCTAAAAACCATTGACAGCAGGACCACTTTTTCACTATTTTGTGCTTCCCAACCCCTGATTAAAGTATTCAACATAACAAGTGAGGGCAAGAGTAATTCAGTATTGTTGAGTATTGGGGACCTCTCTTTATAACTATTCAATATTATATTTGAACATAGAGTTAGTAAGCACATTGAAGGTAGGGATATACAGGGAAATTAGAAAATATTTTTGAACGACAATTTTCTAAATTCATAAAACATTTGAAATGTACAAACTATAGACAATTGGCTTTCATTTGTCAACAAAATATGGCTATAGAATTATAATGTCTGACAATTAATAGGGTAATTATACCACATGACAGGAGGCTTCATATTTTGCATTAACTTCCTTTACTACTCCAATAAAGAGACAATCATAGAGGAAAGAGGCATTTCCTTTTTCTTTGCTGCTCCATCACAAGTCAAGTCAGAATATTGTGTGTCTCACATTACTATTACTAATTTTGATTTATATGTTTATTGACTTCTTTGTGGGGAATTTAGACATTATCTGCACCTTTATTTGCTTGGGCTGCACTGTGGGCTAGGATTTCTCCCTATTCTTCCTCCCCCGCTCCACTTCCCCCCCTCCCCTCTGTTCCTTCCCTCACATTTGTTTAGGACATATTCCAACGGTGTTAATCCATATTTCCCGTCTTCTGTGGCTGCACTTACCACTTTCGGGAGTCCTCGTGGCACGGCTCACTCACAACAATGAGCGTAAAGCGCTGCCCGTTAGGCATTCATGCACTGCACTAGTTTGTAGGGCAACATTTGGTGAATATTTCCTTTTCATTCGCTGGGTCTCGCGCCTATGCCTTACCTGTTGAACGTGACTACAATCGCGTACAGTGCGATGTTTTCCTATTGGATTTGCAAGTTTGCCGCGAACGGTTGTTCGCACACAACAGCATTCACGACTTAACGCCGTTTGCAAATTCTTTCACTGCCTTGTTTTCGTGAGTTTTTCTCTGCAAGTCCTATTGCGGATTTGTGGGCTTTTCAGTGGCCATCTTGGACCTCGCATCACAAGAGCTCTGGCAGCCATTTTAAACACAAAGTGTGAATCTGAGTTTATGCTGTCTGGACATATTCCCTCTGTGTGCTGTTCTAATTGTGATTTCTCAAATATTCTGCTTGCTGTGCTTACTGCCTGTCTCAGGGATCTGCTACAGGTTAGTGGAAACCTTAAGGATGGGTCAGCCGGTCAGGTTCTCGTACCTAGTACTCCGGCTTGGGATGAGCCCCCATTTCTATTGGTGCTGCTGAGTGGAGCTGTTCACGCAGTCTACTTTATTTCTGGGGAGCCCCAGGATTTGTCTGCCTGTACGTGAAATGGCCATATATGCTAGAGTTCCAACATGGACCGCAGATGCCGTGTACGTGCTCGTGGACACTTCTCGACAGGTCAGACTCTGTAACACAACCATAATGCGGGGGATGTAGGAAAGCAGCACGTAAAAATTAAAGTCCTTGTGTGGAATCCAATGGAGCCAATATAAGAGAGAAAACAAAATGGGACAGGAATACTAATATAGTGTAGTATGTCTATAACAGCAGAGGCAATAAGGTATAAGGAAAAAATATATTGCACTCACACTTTTCTGGAACTCCAGATCAGCTCCAGATCACAGCGTATGGACAGTACAATCCCCGTCTGTGGATGTTAGGATGTTAGTCCTGTACACTTTGACTTCCAACAAGGAAGGTCTCAGCAATCCAAAAGGAGATTCGCAGGATCCTGCATTGGGAATCGATTCTGCTCCTTATCTTAGCACAGATTGTGGGCCTCCTATTCTTCTCTATTCAGGCAATCTTCCCGGGCCAGCTGAATTATTGTGCCATGAAGTGCCTGAAAGCACGTTTCCTCAGACGAAATTTCACTTACAATCAACCCGTCCCCGTGATGGAAGAAGTCCTACAGGAATTTCGATGGTCACTCGAATGCATGCAAGCCTGGAATGGACGTACCATCTTCGGCACACGCCCGGATGACAGCCGATGGGGCTAGGGTGCCACGAATGGACAATTAGCCACAGACGGAGTATGGGCGACGGAGGAACTCGCTCTCCATGTCAATTCCTTTGAACTGTTGGCAGGCGCATTTGGAATCTGTAGTCTAAAAACCGATTGGTGGTTCCTACTGTGCATGGACATGTCTCCACAGTGTGATATATCAACCATCTAGGAGGCACCCGCTCCCAAACATTTACAGATCTCACGAAGAAAATCTTTGAATACTGTCTTCCACGCAACATAATATTGATGGCAGAACATCTACCGAGGGATACCAACCTGACTTTGGACTGGTTCTCCTGGCCTTGGTGGGACAGCAGCAAGTGGCAATTGAACCCCTGCATAGGTCTACCTCGAAAGGAGATGTCCATTCGAGGTAGACCTATTTGTGTCTCACACCAACCGCCAATTGCCAAACTACAGCTGGTTACCGGATCCAGAGAGTTCAGCGGGGGAGGCATTCCCACAGTACTGGCCGGCCAGAGGGGCGTACACCTTCCTGCCCTTTTCTATGATCACAAGAGTACTCCACCACATCAGGATCCAAGAAGTGATGGTTCTCCCGTTGACACCTCTATGGTCGAATCAACCATGATTCCCGGACCTTCTTGCACTGTCATGCGAGGACCCTCTCCACCTACCAGACGAACGGATGATGTTCAGAGATCCCATGGGAACCCACATCCGATGTTCCAAGACGGACACCTATATTTGGTAGCCTTGACTCTTTCAGAGGTTCATGATGCACCGAGGAGTTATCGGCAGAGGCTAGAGACATCCTCTGGGAGTCGTGGGCTCCAGGAACTAGGAAATGTTACCTCTCGGCCTGGCTCTCATGGTCTAATTGGTGTGTAGAATGGAATCTCAATCCCTTTACGGCCTCTGACTCCTCCATTTTGAATTTTCTGGCATCATTATTTTCATAAGGTAAGTCTTACCGCTCTATTAACGTGGTTTGCTCAGCGATATCAGTGGCTCATTCTCCAGTCCAAAGGAAACCTATAGGTCAGGACCCTCTGATTTGTCATCTACTTTGGGTCATATGGCTGCGAAGACCACCAGCTCCGAAATACTCCAGCCTTTGGGATGTAGCCCGAGTCCTATGATTCCTAAAGGAATGGCCTTCTGATGATAACCTGTCCCTGAGAAAACTGTCAGCAAAATTGACTCTCCTCCTTTATCTAGTCTCCTTCCATCAAGTTTCGGATGTTTGGACTTTTGATGCGGATGCCTTTTCTTTTTCTCCGGATGGCGTCAGATTCCGGGTATCGAGGCGTACGAAATCAGACTCAATGTCGGTTTTCTACCCCTTTTTTCCATCAGAACCCCATATCTGTGGGGTACAAATTTTACAGGCTTTTTTAGAGGCTCCGACTATGATACAGCCTAGATCCTCTCCTCAACTGTTAATCTCTTATGTTAAGCCACATGGTCCAGTTTCAGTTACCACCTTGTCACGATGGGTGAGGTGGCTTTTATCTTAATCTGGTATTGACACATCGTTTGGTGCACATTCAGTTCAGGTTGCGGCGGCGTCATCCGCCTTTGCGGCAGGTGCCTTCTTGTGGAACATTTTAGCAGAGGTGGATTGGTCGCGGGAGTCCACTTTTCGGACCTTTTACTTTCGTCCTCCTCTGAATGCTGTGCTCTCCCTGTTACAGTAGCATTAAAATTGCAAAATGTGAAGCTTCCTGTCATGTGGTAAAATTGAAGATTATGCTCGCTTTTGTGCACTAATAATCTTAATTTTAATAATTACAGGAGGCAAGTATTCCCCACCTCCCCCCTTGTCTTTTCTCTCCCCTTCCTGGGATTTAGGATTCTAGCTATCGCTCATATGGGTTTACCTTACTAATACTGTTTAGTTGACTTTTACTGTTAAATGAATTCACATGTATGCTATGCATCTCTGGTGTTAGTCAGTTAGACTATGTTGGGTATTTATCACATTTAACAATTAATGGTGCTAGTTAGCTAGACTATGGTTGCTCATGTTTTTCAAGGTTATTGGCTATACCACTAAAACATTCTCGTCTTGTTTTAGCTTTCTGCAAAACAACACCGCATTTGGATGTTTTCATAAGAAGATGTTTCTACATTCCAGCTCTCATTTTATGGGGACAATCCTCATTTGTTAGAAATTGTAGGACGTTTCCTGGTTTGGATTTATGATTCGTTTTGACTTGTGATGTCTCTTTTTTTTTTAAGAGTAAATTCCTCAGTGGGATACTATGCTTGTCTCTTATTGGTCATTTGTTTTTTCTATGTTCTTTGCTCCTAGTGGAGTAGTAAAGGAAGTTAATGCAAAATACTCAACTCCTGTCATTAATAAAATTAAGATTATTAGTACACTAAAGCTAGCATAATCTTCAATTCACTCACATGAGAATTCAATATGAATTTAAGTCAAAAGTAGGTGAAATGGAAGCACAGTTGAGTTAGAGAATGTTTCCTGTTCCACTATTTTGGTCTTAAATGTGAAATTCACTTTGAATTCTCACTTTGGTGAACAACTCTGTAAATTTACTGTGCATCTTTTCAGTGGTGTTTAGAGGAGTGAGAAAAAAATCACACAATCAAAGTATGTTGATGGTGGACCAGTGCGATCACTAACAGCTGAAATAATCATCAAAGATTCAACTTCTTGCTTATGAAACTAACTGCATTGTAATTTTACATAATTATTAAACACTTATTTTAAAGCCACAAACTCTGGTCAACAACAATAATTCTGTAAATTGTAAGACTGACCAATTACATGGTATTTAGGATAGACTAGGTCATCCCAACCTGTCTCTTCATGGTGATAGAACATCCATAAGTACATTCAGTACCTTTCTAAGATACTGAGCAGTGCGACCTGTCAACTTTTTCAAAAGATTATTTTGTGCCACAATATTTTTGTATTTCCAGACTATTATTTTGTCTTGGGGATATACTAGACAGTATTTATAGTAAATCACAAGCCTGATAGCATGGCATACCTCTGGATCTTATTCCATGGTGAGAAACAAACTCAGTCCATTAAAGTGGCATCCGCACCAGAAACAAGATACGAATTGTGCATTATCTACACAGTAATATCTGTCAAGGTGATAAAGAATGTAGCAACACCCAATAGACTCAATTGCAGAAACTGTCTGTTCCAAAGTAGTGATTTACTATGCACCTCATAATGTTATCAAAGTTTGGAAACTGATTTGTAATATTTTGCTGCATAATAAAATGGCATTGTACTATTGATTATTAGTTTGTCATGTCAGAAGTTCATATTTAAATACATATTTGGGATTTAAAGCACACTGAGCATCTCATCAATCTATCAATGTTTATTTTGATGTCAGTATATAATCTATAAAATGTTTCTTACATTTTTTTTGTTTTGGGTCACTGTAAGTAAAACACAGAATTGTCTTGTTTGGTCTGTTATAGAAACATAGAATATAACGGCAGATAAGAACCATTTGGCCCATCTAGTCTGCCCAACATTCTAAATAATTTCTTAATAATTTGCTTAAACCCCTTCACTGTATTAACCTCTAACACTTCAGCTTGAAGGCTATTGCACAAATCCAGTTATAGCATGGGTTAGAGTTATAGCATGGGTCACTCTCTTGGACACTGATAAGTAATGGCCATTGCTGCTAGTTTATATGTTTTATAATCTATACATGTCAAAAATGTGGTTATAGTACATTCAGGGATAGAAATGTATCCTAAATTAATTGGTGCTCATATAAATGATTACAGTGTATATATTCATATTTCATTGATAAACTACTAAAATGATTAAAATTACATAAAACCTTGTAACTGCTAAAAGATATTTAATAAAAAAAAACAATGACATACTCTCTTTAACATTTGCTCATGTAATGACACGTAATGACAAATGTTTTATCAGTGATAGGAGTATATCTTTCAAACTATTAACAGCGTTATTCTTGATTTATTATACCATACACATGTAGCACTTGCTCTGTATTTCCAAAGAACCCAACCCCAACATGTATTTTATGCTACCACGTCTACTAAAATTATATGAAAGCTTTGCTCTCCCAAATTGCTGGATCCCAGCACTGCAAATTAATTCAACAGAACCAAAGTTGATCAATATCATAACAATGTGCAATATTATTGTGTGAATTTCCATTTGTTGTGTGATTAAATTCTGATTGTATTTTTCAGATATAGAAATCAATATATATTTCGATAATGTTATCTTAAAAGTTGTGTTCAATACAGTTAACCCTTTAGATTTTATCTATTATAATTTTTATTTTTTTATTTGTATACCACACTAACAGATTGTGCAGCACAGGGGTTCGGCTTCCTCAGATCAGCTCCCTTTTTAAGACTTATATATTGGGACTGTGGTGTGAAAGAAGCTGATCTGAGAAAGCCGAACCCCTGTGCTGCACAATCTGTCATCACGCTCTGACGTCATTACGCTCACCAGCCGCTAAGCCCCGCCTCCCGGAAGTGTTTGGAATCAGGAAGTCTTTTCGGCATTCAGAGACTCTGTATAGCCGGCGCCGATATAGAGACTGTATACACCAGCACTAACCATAAAGAGGTGACCAGACAAGTGGGACTTACCAGCCTAATACAGCGATATTTTTAAGAAGCAATAAAGGATTTAACTTCACCACTGTTTCCAGCCTACATTATTGCAATAGAAGCCTACAAAGTTTAGAGCAGACTTTATTGCTCTATCCTAGTGAGTGTTTTAGTTTACATTTTCTTTATTATTGTTTATGTACATATTACCCTATGATTGTATACTTCCTTTCTCTTTTTGAGACATATATTGGATTGCTGACAGAAGCCCTAAAGCATATTCCATAATTGGGAAAGCTAAGTATTGTCTCTTTGCACATATTTGGTTGCACAAAGAAATATTTAGTTTGCACAATTTGCATATATATATATATGTTTAAGTGAGTTGCACATTGATGCACTTGATCACTTTATTTGCACAATATTGCACAAATTATTTTCACGGTTTATAAATATTTTGAGTCTTAAAGGCACAGCGCACTTTATTCTTACAAGTGGTCTAAGTGGCCAAAGTCTTAGACTGTTTTGTGAGATACATTATAACGTATTATGTTGTTTATAAAATTATGTTTCCAATGTATGTGCTTTTATATGGCTTTTGCTAAACCTCTATTGTTCAATATCTCACCCACCAGAAATGTTTATTTGGTTAAAATGTTATTATTATAATTGTAGATTATGCTAGCTTTAGTGTACCTATAATCTTAATTTTATTAATGACAGGAGGTGAGTATTTGCTTAAGTCTCTCTTTACTAGAACTCCACAGCAGCACAGAAAAACAACCAATCAGAAAAAAGTTAGTTACTATAAAACTCCCCTCCCCATGCATCATTTCCTCTTTCAAGATGCGACAAAAACAGAATAAAAGGCAGAAAACATAATGAGGAAGAAACAAAGTCCTAGATACGATGAATTCAACGATGTCCACCTTCCGAGAAGAACTGCCAAACCAGATAGCGTTGATGGACTGTAAACTGAAACGAGAGAAAAACAGAATCGAACAGGTTGGTTATCCAATGAAATGTACTCTGAATAAACATGTAGGTACCCAATGTAGCAACCAAAAGTACCTTAATATGTAGATATCCCAACCCTACTTATGAAAAAACAGACATAAGAACAGGAGACAGGTAGCAGAGACAACAAGCAGAGTTGCATACGTACCTGATTAATCCAAACTATTAAAATTAAACAAGGGAGGGATAAGAATGGGTGGGAAATACTCGCCTCCTGTCATTAATAAAATTAAGATTATAGGTACACTAAAGCTAGCATAATCTACAATTTTATAACATGACAGGAGGCTTCATATTTGCTGTTTTAACGATCAGTCAACAAATCCACCGCTGTTTGTTTCGCTGGTACCTATTCCGGGAGCTATCTGAGCAATCCTAAATGGACTTTCCAACTGCGATAAATGACAATAGACCGATCGGTGAAGATGCCAGTTGACGAAGCATCCCAAATACGGAAAAAAACACCATCCGCTGATAGATCCATTGTACATGGGGCTGCGACCTGTTTCCTACCAGCCATTCCATGAGATGCCAAGCTGACCTATTAGCCATTTCCCTGTAGTTATAAAATGTCGAAGGTCATTTGCGGACTTAGTGACCATGTCTCATTTCTTGATGTATAAGGTGGCTCCACCGATCATGCCCGGGTCACCCGGCGATGTGGTCTTGCAGGCAGATCTTCAATCCCAAGGAATGCGCCTAAGTCCACCAATTCTGCAATAGAACCGAGTAGGATTTTTTTGTTCCCTGATGGCCTACCCGGGGAGATGTCTCATCCGAGAATACATTTATTATGCAGGCAAGAGTGTGGCAAACTAGCTCTATCCCAAGTGATTCCAATATTCCAACTGCACTGTGTTATCCACGGCTGCGGTAGAGAAAGGACTCCAAAAAGGACGTCCAATCAGGGTTCCAAACTGAACTTATGTGGTGGAACGGTGGTCAACTATTCTGGAAATAGCGGGTCCCGGAAATAATCAAAGGGATGGGAAACGTAAACCGGAGTTGAGATTCCCATCCAGATGTCAACGTCTAAGAGTGATAAGATGTACGGATCCAATGGCAATTGGGACCTGTATAACAATGAAGAGTCCTCACGTGCTGTAGTGAGAGAGTGAAATAGTCCGACTACCCGTCGTACGATCCTGTTCCATGCCCGACCTGTCAAAATTTGTGTAGGGGTTCCTGGTATACACGCCACCTAAAAGATAGGGTATAATATAGTGAGACCCTTAGGTCCCTGTACCCCTGACTGTCTGGGCACGTATCTCCCAGAGTAGGCCCTAGGTCAAGGGACCCAGGAATGTGATTTGGATAATTGAAGTAAAAGTCTCCCTATAGAGGGATACCTCCCTTCTTAGCTTGGAGTCCCGTGAACACATAGCATTCTCCAATACGCAGGCAAGGCGTAAAGTCCCTTCGCTCATGACAGGTGACTCCAGAGAGTAGATATAGCGAAAAAAGAAGGGTCTAGCTTCAGCTGTCCGAAACATGTGTTGTCCCGTTTGAGAATGTCGGCAGCCCTATCTGAGTCAGCTACACATCCTGAGCCGTACTCCAGTGGTAGGTTGTGACCCAACTTTGACATCTGTGTAGGAGTCGAGGCACACCAGTTTTCTCCATAGAGTCTCGCAGGTCTCCTTGATGGTAGCTGAAAAGATGGGTTAGTGCGAACCCAAACCAAAACGGCTCCCATGAGGGATATATAGAGTTTAGACGGAGGGCCCTCCATCTCCGAACCATGTTCTCCAGGTATGTGCTCAGAGGAGTAGGGGCAGTCCTGCCACCTTATCCCAAGATTGTAATGACCAGGGAACACAAGACAACCGGGGTTTCCGGTCTTACGATGCGATCCATGCGTATGGTGTACTTTCAGACCAGGTAGTAGTCTTGTTACCCGAGCAAGGCAGTGCCTGTTTGCTCCATGAAGGTCTCCGTATCTCATGTCATCTTGATATGGGAAAACTGTCTGCGCAGTTTGTTCGCAATGGTCTGGATATCCAAAACAGAATGCAATTCTCTGTTTTATATAGCGCCGAATATACCAAAACCTGCACTTTTTTAATACCTGAGGCTCACCCGTTAACCGTACCGTCTCCAGGAGTGTGTGTAAATAAGTGGGAGTCTCCCCCGTTATACCTCTGTAAGTATTTCTCGCGTGTGGTACAGTGGTCCAGATCCAGTAGATCCATTACAGGAGATAAAATAGAGGGATCCAGTCTAAATATGTATATCCTGCATGATCAGGCAGCCCTCTATAACGAAATCAATAGCACGGTCGTTAGATCTAATTGAATGCAGGAGGGACGCCCCTCTATGCAGTCATCGAGGTCTTGTACAGGTACAAGCCGTGTGATGAACAAATGGACGGCACCGTAGTGTATGAGAGAGCCGCGCTCTCTAATAATGTGACTGAATTCCGTGTCAGCGTCCGGCTGATAGCCTGAGCAGGCCGCACCCGTTAATAACCAAACAGTAGAGTCTACATTCGTGACCGGTTCTGTATATGAGAGGGGTTCTCTCTCTGTTCTGAAAATAAAATATCATTTTCGGATCGAGGTGATGGAGGGCCACACCCTCTTGTGATCCAAACTAGACTCAGGGTGACCAACTGCAGGGGTGCACCAATTACTAATGTTAGCATAAGATTGAGATCCTTAGGTGGGTCTCTCCCCGACCACGAGACCTCTCTCTGAATCGCTCACCTGAAATGGAATTATCTGGTAGTAAACCAGACCTATGGCAGATGGGATAGTATACAACCTCGGGCCATGTCCATTCTTAATAACAGAAACAATGATGGAAACTACCAACTGACCGCCCGGATCCCGTGTGCGCGCGCGGGGTCCAGGATGACCGTCGATAGCCTGAGGAAAGCTGGAGACATTCTCCGCAATCCACGAGCGCCCGGGAGGTCGGAGGAGGTCAAGTCAGGAAAAGGAAGGCATGAAAACAAAAACATAAGAAATGTAGATAAGGGTAAATACGTAAATTCTTACTCGGATAGAAGGCAAATAGCAGGCCGGAAGGCAAGTCAAGTAAGCCCCACTGAACAGGGCCAGAAGATAACCTTACGCAGAAATAACTACCGATATATAGATGGATCTCGGGAGGCAGTTAGAGGGTTAGTCCCCCTGTAGGCGTCTGAGTACTGGTCCCTGCCTGTGCGAAGTTCTCCTTGGAGATGTGCCGTTGCCGGGCTAGTGTAAACCGTGGATGCGTGCCCGGGGTCTTCATAAGAAACCTTGCCGTTCAGGCATGAGGTTTAGGGCCTTCACCCTTCCCACCATACTCAGGTGGCCGTATACTGGCGTCCTCTTGGATAGTATGGCAACGGTGCTTGCCTGGACACCTGCCTATCTCCATGTCACTAGTAGGTACTGGGTTTTCCTCAGTGATATTCCCCCAGGCCTGTGGCCAAAAGGGGGTCGGCTCCGATAGAACAGGCCCATCAGAAGGGCACAGGCCCAGCAGGCCAAACTAATTGGCACAGAATAGTTGGCCAATCAAATAGGCACAGACATAGCAGGCCAATCAATGGGGCACAGACATAGCAGGCCAACCAATGGAGCACAGACATAGGAGGCCAATCAAAGGGGCACAGACATAGCAGGCCAGTCAATAGGGCACAGACATAGCAGGCCAATCAAAGGGGCACAGACATAGCAGGCCAATCAACGGGGCACAGACATAGCAGGCCAATCAAAGGGGCACAGACATAGCAGGCCAATGAAAGGGGCACAGACAGAGCAGGCCTGTGATAGCGTTCCAACAGCCGTAGGGCCCATCTGCGTGTGTAGAGTCCACTATATATATATGTGCGTAATGAAACAGGCAAACCTTGGGTTAATTAATTTCAATATGTAAAACCCACTAGCAGGGTAGTAATGTGATTATAACAGTATTTTTACATAATACCTCTGGATTAAGTTGCTACAATGTCTCCAGTTTAATATCACAGATGTTACAGCTACTAGTGATAAAGTGCTATACCACTATACAGGGAACTGGCAGACTTTAATGTTTGGCCAAAGGCAGAAAACCAAACTGCAGGCATCTTAGAGCAGTACAGGGTGTACTGCCTAAAGCCTATTCTCCAGCCCAGCAAAATATTTATATAAAATTATATAAATGTGGAGTCATCTTGGGTTATAGATTAACCCTGAGCAGGGGGAAGGGCTGGATATAAAAAAACTCCTGCCGTGATCGGAATCCGGCCTTGATTGACAGAGGGGAGGAAAGCCCCTCAAACAGACCTCCAACCAGTTAGGAACAGATGGGGTAGAGGCTGCGAGCGGTCGCACCCTCCCCCGCCCGGTCGGACACACGCGGTCCGCGGGCGGAGCCGGCCACAGCGAAGCGGCCATGAGGGGAAGGAGATCCGGCCGCCGGGTACTCGTCTCGAGCTCCCCTGCGACCGGAAAAAACACACACAGGACCGCCGAAGATGAACTCTGCGGTCCCGGAGCTCGGGGATCGAAGAAGGCAGATGCAGTCAGCCTCCTGAAGTCCCCGAGCAGCGCACACAGACACAGCCAGACATAAGGACAAAGGCGGAACAAAAAATATAACAACGAGCATACACAAAGTTGGGAGATGGACAGGGGGGACAAGGCCAAGGGGATAGAGGGGGCCCCAAGGACCCCCCAGAAATCCAAACTAAATATGTATTTGACAGTGGTAGCCTGAAGTTTCAAGTAAAAATAAAGTCCCACAGGGGTTTTAACAAAACTGCATGTGTAAGGAAAATTTACACATGGCCAAGGTAATACTGCATATAAAATGAATCCCACAAGGCCTAAATAAAAAATTCTGAAAAGATATTCAATATAAAAGCATAAAAATCCCACAAGGGAAAATAAAATACTAAATATGAAGAAATAAATCCCACAAGGAACATAACAATATTGTATTATAAAAAAAAATCCTCAAGGATTATAACAAAACTGCATTATAAGAATAAAATCCCACAAGGATTCTAACAGTACTGCATTATAAAAATAAAATCCCACATGGACTATAGCAATACTGCATTATAAAAATAAAATCCCACATGGACTATAACAATACTGCATTATAAAAATAAAATCCCACATGGATTCTAACAATACTGCATTATAAAAATAAAATCCCACATGGATTATGACAATACTGCATTATAAAAATACAATCCCACATGGATTATAACAATACAGCATACAGGATTAAAATCAAACAAGGATTATAACAATACTGCATTTATAAGGCTAAAATACTGAATATAAGCAATACAATCCCAAAGCCACCCACTATAAGCAGGAGGCAGTGGTACTCTGACCTGTACTGACTGCGGAGCAGCAAAGAAAGAGGAAATGATGCATGGGGAGGGGAGTTTTATAGTAACTAACTTTTTTCTGATTGTTTGTTTTTTTGTGCTGCTGTGGAGTTCTAGTAAAGAGAGACTGAAGCAAATATGAAGCCTCCTGTCATGTTATAAAATTATTGCTATTATTAAATATTATTATTATTATTAATGTGAATTTAATACATGTCACACAGACAAGTGTATTTAGTACTCTCCAACTTAAATATTTGGTTAAGGTAGGCTTGCCTAGTGTGTTAATAATACAAATATTGTTATCTTCACTCTGCTGATCAGATATGTGGACCACCAAGATGCAGAAAGAAGGAGTAAGACAGTTTTGATGCATGTACATTTTAAACAAATTGTATTTATAAATAGAAAATGTATCTGGCATTACTAATGTGACTTGGTCTCACTTTATTAAATGTAATCAATACATTTTTCTAGCCAAATTGCTAGCAAGTTTGTGTTGTGAAAAGGTAATTGAATAATTTTTAATCTTGGCAGTCCAAACATGTTAAGAGACATTCAGTTGGTCTTCATGTTTTTGCATGGATAAATTCTCCCCAACCTCCATTTAGTCAACATGCTGTTGGATGCAACAGCTAATTCCATCGGAGATAAATGATTTGGCTCTACCCCACCTGCTAAGAATAGAAGAGAGCTGCTGGGGAAGGAACAATCATTCTTTTTTCAGTAAGTAAGTAATTCTAATCTATAAACAGTTAGGTCAAGTAACATTTGGACACTGACACAATTTTCATTTTTTGGCTCTGTATGGCACTACCATGGATTTGAAATGAAACAATAGCAATTGAAGTGAACACTTTCAGCTTTAATTCAAGGGGTTGAAAAAAAATATTGTATGAAACATTTAAGAATTGCAACCATTTTCATACACTGTACCCCAAATGTAATTGGACAAATGAGCACAATCACAAATACAATGTATGTTTTTAAATATTTTGTTGAGAATCCTTTGCAGGCAATAACTTATTGAAGTCTGGAGTGTATGGACATAACCATATGCCGGGTTTTTTCCTTTGTGATGCTCTGCTAGGTCTTTACTGCAGCTGTCTTTAGTTGTTGTTTGTTCATGGGTCTTTCTACATTACATGAAATTCATGCTCAATTGGGTTGAGTTCATGTGGTGGCCATTGCAGACTATTCCACTTCTTTTTTTTTTCCCCGCCTATTCCATGCCTCCCCACTCACGTGATAAGAATCCCCAGCTGATTATGGGACTCCACGGATTGGCCCCTGGATCTTTTAAAAACCATCACAGTCACAAAGGTATTTTTAGCCTCTGACGAAGGTGCAACCTCCACGCACCGAAACGCGCGTCGGGTTCTTTGTTTTGTGTTCTTTTTCACTAATGGTAGCACTAGGTGTTTAGCACTTCTATATTCTTTTCTTTCAGGCCGGAGTTTATTTAGTTTTTGGGGGATGTTTTGAGAGAAGTTTCTCCATTTATTAGGGACAGTATAGAATACCCTCGAAGGTGTTTGTCTCAGGAGCTGACAGAGCTGTTTAGCTTTGTTCTATTTGTTTTTGGAGCCTGTTCTAGTATACAAGGGGATCTCTTAAGGTGTCCGATTCAAGAGCAGTCAGTTTACTTCTTTCAATTTGCTAAGTGGGTTTTTGGAGCCTCATTAGGACAGCTTTATACACCCCTTAAGGTGTTCTATTTAGGAGCTGACAGGGTTTGTAGCACCTCAGTACTTTGTCTGGAGCCTCCCTTTCCTATTTAACCCTTACAGCGTCCTTTAATTATATGAGTCCATGACCTCCTGAATAGACTTTGATATGTGTACTATTACCATTTAGCAGTTTTTCTTTTACCAGCCAATTTCTTTATTGGTGTGGATTACCTCTATTTTATGTTTAACTGCACTATGCTCTATACTTTATCCCTTTATATACACTATCATTGTCCTTTTTTTCTTCACTGAATTTGTTCCAGCTATAGTGCCTCTTTTCCACATAATAAAGCATCTATTAATTTTGGCACCTCTTTGGAAAGGTTATATGTGATCAATTAGGTTAGGTCACCCCCACTACCACTCTGTGCTGATTTACCATTTACCTATAGTATATATTTGTAATCATTATTGTCCTTGACTTTTTTCAAAACCAGATTTGAGCCTCTCTTCCTGGAGACTCTAACTTATTATTTTTGTTTCTTTACAATATTTAGAGTACAAGCCCCTTTTGGTGGATCTGGAACCACCATGCTGACCTCTGTGCGTTCGATTCCCACATTGTGTGAGATCGATACACACAGTCTCTCTCTTTTTTCATACTGATATTCCACTTCTTTGCCTTAAAAAACTCGAGGGTTGCTATTACAGTATGTTTTCGATCACGATCCATTTGTAAAATAAAGTGCCGTTCAATCAACTTTGCTGAATTTGGATGACTCTGAGTGAACAATATATCGCTATACACTTCAGAGTTCATGTGGCTGCTTCTGTCTTTTGTCCCATCGTCAATGTACACAACTGACCCAGTGTCATCGGAAGCTATACATGCCCAGGGCTGGACTGGAATGAAAACCAGCCCTGGAAATAATTGTATACCAGCCCAACAGCATGCAAACTAATACACTGCCCCTCACCCCGTCCCTCCACTCTAATACACTGCCCCCCTCTTCCCTTCCCTTTCCCCCCAATTCAATACACTGCCCCCACTTCCTTTCCCAAATTTAATGCACTGCCCTTCCTCCCAATTTAATACACTGCCCACTCCCCCAATCGAAAATACTGCCTCCGTTCCCTCTCCCCAATTCAATACACAGCCCCCCTGTAACCACGGCTGGTTCCCTTATTTACCACTATAATGTCTTAAAGCATAGAACTTAGTGGGGCTAACCATACAGATATCTTAGCCATAATTTTATATAGTTAGTAAGAGATCCTCTATTTAACATATATAAATAATTGAGAATACAATATAAAATAAGGATTGTCTTGGAAGCAATAGTTTTGTCTTTTAGATATTTATTATATAAAAATATAAATATAGACATATAAAATCCATATAGCAGAGTTTATAAGATTAAATTAAATGCTTGCAAATATCATTAATAGGTTAACATACTCTTCTAAACATGTCATCATGTCAGCCTCTCTGTCATTTTAAGATGGAGCAGCCAAGTCTCTCCTCTGTGTCTTAACATTTAAAAGTACACCTGTTTATACCTTAGGTGTCTCCATTTTATGGTTACTGTAATTCATATATGAAAAAGTAACACTTCTTTTACTTTATTCATTTTAGGACCTCCCTTAACTTGGCAAACATACAAGGCCATAACTAAAGGGTGTATGCGTCATGGAAATGTTCCTGACTTAGTTCAGGATGGCATCTTAAAGTCTGAATAGCTTATCTGTTGTTTATACTAAGACGTAAGTGAACAGTCGTGGGAGATTCCCGGATTTGGGGAAGTTCCATTAACTTGGGGTTACCACAGTATATTGTGTACTGAAAGAGTCGTAGTATAGCCTTGACGCTTGTTTATGCATTATTGTTATTGTAATTCATCTGGGACAAAATGGCGCAAACATATTATGAGGTTATTGCTTAAATAAACATCTATGAAAAACAATATGTTCCATTCCTAACACCTTGTCAATTTGCAATATCTCTTAAAGACAAAGTACACAGTTTAAGAAATACAACATTTCATTCTAAAACTTGTAATATTTGCATTTGCCCATAACACCCCTCCCACCAATACACTGCCCCTACACCCCCAATTTAATACACTGCCCTCACTCCCCCCAATTTTAAACACTGCTTTCCCCAATCTATTACACTGACCTCCCATTCATCCCCCCAATTTAATATACTTCTCTCCCCCATTCCCCCAATTAAATACACTGCCCTCCTCCAATGTAATACACAGCCCTCCCCCTCATTTCCCCAATTAAATACACTGACCTCCCCCCAATTTAATACACTACCCTCCCCCTCACTCCCCCCAATTTAATACATTGCTCTCCCCCCTCCCCCTAATTTAGTACACGACTCCCTCTCCCCAATTTAATACATTGCTCTCCCCCAGTGTATTACACAATGCCCTTCCCCAATTGAATGTGTTGCGCCCCCTCTCCTCTATTTAATACATTGCTCTTCCCCCAATTTATTACGCTGCCCACTCCCCCAATTTAATACACTGCCCTCTCCCCAATTTAATACATTGCTCACCTCTGTTGCCTCAATTAAATAAACTGCCCTCCCCCAATTCAATACACTACCCTCCCCCTCACTCCCGATAATTTAATACATTGTTCTCCCCATTGCTCCAATCAGGGCCCCATCAGAATTTTTGGGGCCCCTAACTGAGCTCAGGGTCTGGGCCCCCGGGGGCCTGCCTCCAAGACCGCCCACAGGGACCGCCTCCAAATCCCGCCCACAGGAATACACACACAGACACAAACACATTCACTGATACAAAAGGACACATATACACACACACACACACATACATACTAACAGACACACATACTGATACGCATATAGGCATACATACTGATACACACATACTGAGACATACACACATATACAGACACACAGGCTTACATAGTGACAGACAGACACATACCAACATACATACAGACACACATGCATAAGGACATACAGACACAGACACATTCATAATGACATACAGACAGACAGACATACATACATTCATACTGGCATACAGATACTGACATCTATACATACATACACAGACATACATTCATAATGACATACAGACATACATTCATACTGGCATACATTCATACAGACAGACAGACATACATGCATACAGACACTGACATCCATACATACACACATTCATAATGACATGCAGACATACATACACTGACATTCATACATACATAATGACATACATACAGACAGACAGACATACATACAGACATGCAGACATACAGACATGCATACAGGCATACATACAGACATACATACATACAGACATACATACACATACAGAGGCATACATACAGACATACATACAGACATATAGACAGACAGACATACAGACATGCATACAGACAGAGAGACAGACATACAGACAGACATACAGACAGACACGACAGACAGACATACAGACATGCATACAGACAGACATACATACAGATAGACATAAATACATACAGACATGCATACATACATACAGACATACAGACAAACATACATACATACAGACATACAGACAGACATACATACAGACATACCTACAGACATGCAGGCATACAGACAGACAGACATACAGACAGACATACATACATACAGACATGCAGACATACAGACAGACATGCAGACATACAGACATGCATACAGACATACAGACATTCATAGAGACACACACACACAGCTCATTTTCCAGCCACCCTCCTGTCTCTTACCTTGTCTTTGCAGGAGGGTGGCTGGGGATGATGGGAGTAGTCGGCTGGCTCTCCCTCACTGCCAGGCGCGCGCTCCTCCCGCTCGGAGTGAGCTGGGAGGAAGTGACTACTTCCTCCCAGCAGCACTTGCTGCGGCTGCTTTTTTTTTTTTTAAAAGGGGCCCGGTCGCGCTTTTCCACGGCCACAGCGCTTACCGGGCCCCTGCAGATATAGGGCCCATCGGGTGGCCCTAAGTGCATGGGCCACCCGATAGGTCCCATCAGCGTGCGGGCGCCGGTGAAACGGCAGCAGTTCCGCCACTACACGTGGGGTGGGGCCCGTTATGGTTGTCACCCCCTGATGGCGGCCCTGGCCCCAATTAAATACACTGCCCTCCCCCCAATTCAATGCAATTCTCCCCCTTATCCCCAATTTAATACACTGCTCACCCACTCAATTTAATAAACTGCACACACCCTAATTAAATACACTACATGATGATCCCCCATGCCCCTCTACAGGATGTTTTTTCTTTACCATGGACAGAATTCCCCAATCATTCACAACTGTTGATTTGTGGATGTCTAGGCTTTTTGTGTTGCAGAGTTCACCAGTGTTTTCTTTTTTTCTCAGAATGTACCAAACCGTTGATTTGGTTGCTCCTTATGTTCTCTCTGCTATCTCTCTGTTGGATTTTTTTTTTTTTTTTTGCAGTCTAAGGATGGCCGGTTTTACTTGAATTGAGAGCTCCTTTGACCGCATGTCGTGGGTCAACAGCAATAGCTTCCTAATGTGAATGCCACATCTGGAATCAACTGCAGTGCTTTTACCAACTTAATTGATGAAGAAATCACCAAGGAATAGCCAATACCTGCCCATGAAACAGCTATTGAGTCAATTGTATAATTACTTTTGGTCCCTTGAAAAGGAGAGGGCTACTTATTAAAGAGCTGTAATTCCTAAACCCTTAATCCAGTTTGGGTGTTAATACCCGCAAATTAAGCTGAGAGACTGTACTTTAATGCAGTGTTTCCCAACCCAGTCATCAAGGCACACCTACCAGTCCAGGATTTAGGGATTACCCAGTTGTGTCTAAGGTGTTTTTTTTCTTCTTTGTAAAAACACCTTAGACACACCCTGTAATCCCTAAATCCTGGACTGGTAGGTGTGCCTTGAGGACTGGGTTGGGAAACACTGGTTTAATGCTACATATTTTAACTGTAACTTGAATATATTTTGGTAAACAGCCAAAATAGCAAAACTTGTGTTAGTGTCGAAATATTTCCGCACCTAATTGTATTTGCTGTCAATTTTGCATTACTTATTATTATTATTATTATTATTATTATTATTATTACATATATTTTATCTATAAATGAGCTTTTGAAACAATTTCATCTACAGCTTCAATAATGATGATAGATCAATAAGAAAGCAGGGCATCCTATTTGTATACTGAACCATATACACTGGATAGATACATAGATAGATAGATAGATAGATAGATAGATAGTCTCTCTCTCTCTCTCTCTCTCTCTATCTAAATATCCGGTGTATATGTTTCAGTATACAAATAGGATGCCCTGCTTTCTTATTGTTCATTAGGTCACACTCCCTACAGCATATAAATCATAAATCTGAAGTTGAAAACATATTGGTGGTGAATCCCTTAGGCCTCTAGTTTGTACTGTTCTAGGAATGTGCAGACACTATTTCAGTGATCAGTAGTAATAATATTTAATAGTATTTCTATGAGGAATTGTATCATGAACAGAGTACTCTTGGGACTTTGAAATCCCTTCATGTCTGTCTGATTTAGGAAGCAATCATGCTATCTTCAGAGATAGAACAAAAATATATGGCCACAGGAAACTACCGAAGAGTAACCCAAGGGAGAATCAGAATACCTTCATCAATGATAATCATGAGGTATCAGTTAAGAATCCCAAAACATAAATGAAAAGCTGTTATAGTAGCAATAGATTGCATCTTTACTGAACTTACAGCAGCTCAGAGGAAAGAATGTGAATGTTGACAAATCCTGCAAGTTTACTTTATGTGAATGGCATACCTACAGTGATAGTGTTGGCAGTATTTTGCTGCATTCCATTGCTCCTATATATTATATATAGGTATAGGAAAAAATATGTGAATTTGCCACAAACAGTAAATATTGATAGTCAACATCTCCAGAGAAATTTGAGAGGAAATGATATTTGAATGCACATTATATCAATGTACTTGTCCATTGGTGAAAAAAAATCTAAAGTTTTTCCTCTTCTGTATTTCCTTTTAAAATAATAATATATGTCTGTGCCTCTTAGTTTGACCATGTGTTGTCACCTATGCAATACACTGATCAACTACAACATTAAATCCACTGACAGTTGACGTGAATGACATTGATTATATTGATGCAATGTCACCAGTCAAGGAGTGGAATATATTAGGCAGCATGTGAAAAATCAGTTCTTGAATTTCCTGTGTTGGAAGCAGGTAAAATGGGCAAAAAAAAAAAAAAAGATCTGAGTGACTATGACAAGGGGCAAATAGTGATTGCTAGACAACTCAGTCAGAGCATCTCCAAAATGGCCAGTCTTGTGGGGTATTCCTTTTATGCAAAGATTAGTACCCCACCAAAAGTGGTGCAAGGTAGAACAACTGGCAAACTCGCGTTAGGGTGCCCAAGGCTTATTGATGCACGTGGGGAGTGAATGCTAGAACCGATCACACAGAAGAGCTATTGTTGCTCAAATTGATGAAATGCTTAATGCTGGCAATAATGGAAAGGTGTCAGAACACAGAGTGTATCACAGTTTGCTGTGTATTGGGCTGTGTAGCCGCAGACAAATCAGAATGCCCATCAATGACATCGTCCACTACTGAAGGAACCTTCACCGGAGACGTGAGCACCAGAACTGGACCATGGACCAATGGAAGAAGGTTGCCTGGACTGATGAATCATGTTCTCTTTTAGATTTGGTGTATTGTACTAATGGACGAGGTGGAGGCAGTGTTTTGCACTGGACAATGTTCTGCCGGGAAACCATTAGTCCCAGCATTCATGTTACTTTAACATGTACCACCTACCTAGAGATTATTGCAGATTACATAACCCATTCATGGCAATAGTGTTCCCTGATGGCAGTGGCCTTTTTCAACAGCATAAAGCACCTTGCCACACTGCAAAGGTGTGCACTCTTCAAGGTGTTGCCTTGACTTCCAAATCCCCAGATCTCAACCCAATTGAGCATATGTGAAATGTGCTGGAATTACAAATCCTATCCAAGGAGTCTTGGATACTTGTACGACTTGTAAGACTTAAAGCATCTGATGATAATCTCTTGGTGCCACATACCACAGGACACAATCTGAGGTCTTGTGGCTCGACGCATCAGAGCTGTTTTGGACTACTTGATATTAATTTTAATGTTATTGCTGATCACTGTATATATTAATGTAGATTAACAGATGACTATTAAGTAATTATTAAAGAATTATAAACTTCAGTTAAATAGTCTAGGGGTTTGCTAGTAATTTAGGGTGTAATTTAATTATAAATAACTTAGCCCATTTCAAGTAATTAATTTGATTATACAGTCAAATTGTAGTAGAATGAAATTAATTGTAGTAAAGAATGCAATATATGTGTTCCCATATTCATTCAACTTTTAGAAAAAAATTAACTGCACTGACAGGGTTGAAAATACAATCAAGTGATATGATATTAAAACAAATATAAGCCTCTTTTACATCTGGGTAACCTGATGCATTAGTTAATACATATTCTATATGGGGAATGTAGTTTAAGATTCAAAATACATTATTTATTCCTATAGTAGTTGTAATATTATTTTATAAAAACTTTACTCAAGGTTACGAATTAGTATTATGTTCATTATTAAGATTACCACTTTTACAGGCATATTGTCAATGTAGTACCCCAGAAATGGTGGTATTTAATAGAATATTTTTTGCTGCTTTGTGATAATATGATGTTAGTTACTCCAATCATAGCTCTGTATAAAGGAGGCAATGAATGTAGTAAACAAGAACAAAAGCTTCAGGTAGCTAATGTGAATCCTGTGCAAACTTGGCATGTGATGCCACCATGCAAAGCATGCTGGCACCTGACAGCGATTGGCAGCGCAATTTCTTCCTTCATGCCACCCATGTCCTGTCCTCAGTCGTCCATCCCTCCAGTAAGGGGGAGTGGTGTTATATTTGAATAATAGAGCTGTAGTGAGAACTTGGCCTAGTGCTGGATCAAGGTGAGTTTTAGCTTAATAGTTTTTTTTACTTGGGGGAGGGTCGAACCTGCATATCAAGGGCTACTGTAAACAAAAAAATGTCACTACATTGACAGGGTTATTCACTAAAGTCCAAATGAAATGACCCCATACCGAAAGGAGGTAAACCATCTGGCTGCATTCAAGGCTATTTAGATTGTCATATTGTCTGAAAAACTTAACAATAGACAGATTTTGCAATTCAGGTTCCTGGATTAGGTGCAGAATTCAACCAGACCAAACATCTCTAAACAGCTGAAATCCAGATCAGGTCTATCCTGACTATGGGTAAGGGCTACTTACAAAAGGTGGGGACCTAATGTCCCCAGCCCTCAAAGATTGGAGACTGGTGGGTGACTTGATCATAATATTCTGGGGGGGGCTAGTGTCCCTCCCCCCCAGCTTCTACCCATTCGTGGTAGGTGGGGACTCTAAATATATAATACAAGGGTAGGCCCAGTGTCCAACCCAACCAGCCCTTATTGGTGGTGGGTGGGGGCTCTAAATAATTAAACAAATGATAGTGGCATAGCCAACTTCCCCAAGTGACTAGGTGTTCCCAATCCTTTACAGCTACCCCACAAGTCTTTGGCGTGCAGGGGAATGGAGGCGCACCCTGTCTACCCTTTGGCCAGCCTCCCCTCCAGGAGCATGTATAGTGTGTTTCCCCCATGCTGCTCCATGATTCCCTTCAGGGATTCCATCCTGGTATTTCTGTGAGCAGTGTAGGGAATAGTTGGTTAAATGACCAAATTGACATAGCGTCCTGCCCACAAAGGGGGCATAGATGCCTACTATCCTTCTATTGATATAGACCTATAGAACCATCCTCATGGGAGGGCTCCTAGTACCCCTCCCCTTGGTTAACCCTTGCCTGCCTGAACCAGCTATGGTTAACTCTTGCCTGCCTGAACCTGTTTTGGTTAACCCTTGTCTGCCTGTTCCTGTCTGGATTACCTGGTTAACCTTTGTCTGATAGACCATGTCCAGGACCACGTGGTAAACATTTACCTACTTGTTTAACCAGCCAAAGACTTTACTTTTGTTTTGCAGGTGCTGTCCCTGTACTATATGAACTTGTCCTTGGAATTTCCAGTTTATGTTATTTGTTTAATCAATAAAGACTTTAATTTACGTGACTTATTTTGTCCAAGTCTCTGCATACTGAGCCCATTCACACCAAACTGTAACCATATACCAGTAATATTAAAAAAATATATATGCTTACCATCAGAAGTCTTCTTTCTAATAAACCTTCTATTCTTCATCCCCCCAAAAAGGCCAATTAAAATCCATAATATACGACACAACACTGATTTGCAAAAATCCTGATGATAAAAAATGGAAACTGCAACACTATAAAAATAACTCCATCTTTGCACCACTAGGGTTTTGTGCAATTCTCTGAAGTCTGCAAATATTCCCAATGCAAGTCTTGAAAGAAGTGACACTAATGAGAGCTGTCTATTGAGAATTCAAAGTGTAGGATAGCTTTTATAAATACGTTTCCTGCCTTGAAATTTCATTCTGTTTGGAGCCCCCACATGAGGGGGACCATTTAATTTAAGTGGCATTGCTAAGGAACTGGGGACCCATAGCTACCTGGGCAGCGGTCCATGTAATTAATTAATGGGGAGTCGGACAATAGAATGTCTATTCCCCTTGTATAATTATGTATAGCCTCCAACTGACACCCATGGTTGGTGGGTGGAATTGGTCCCCAATCTTGTATAGTTAGAGCCCCACCTGCTAGCCATGGTTTGGGCCTTAGAGAGGACTTCTCCGTCAATGGGTGGGGGACATTAGTAACTAGCCGTTACTCGCTGACCACACCTCACCCACTGGCCACGGTTATGGGTAGGGTTAGACAGTGTTCTAAAAAGTTAAGTGCATAAGTGAGGTAAACTTACCCCATTTAACTTGATTAAAAGCTTTGGAAGTGCAGATGGTACGTGGAGTGGAACACAATTTTTACTATTGAAGTCAGGACACTCACATTTAAAGGAGCCTGTGTATGAATACTGGCTCCGTAATCAAGCTGGTATGCTTTTATGGCAGCATCACACCTCCCCCTTCCCCCCAATTTTAATTTAAAATTCCCCACACACAATACTGTACTTTTTACATAGATGTTTAACAAGATATACCTCATCTGTCGCGTAAAGGTGAGGACATATGGAGGGAATCTCTGTGTACCTAGGCATGTTCTTATTTATGTATTTGCTTACTTACTTACTCATTTATTTATTTTACTTTTAACATGAGAAGTGGCACGGCTAGCAAGCACATGTCAGCATTTCCTGATTAGCAGCACTATTTAAAAGTAAAAATGTTTTCCACTCTGGCTGCTAGTGCTGCCAGCGAGCAAAATAGTACTTAAAATTATCACAGTTATAGAATGCCAGTGAGACCAGGCCAGGTGCACTCCTCAAGTTAGTGACAAATGCTGGAGATCTGGGAACTCATATTTTACATACATTTTATCCCTTTTTGGAAAAAAATGAGG
>OW240917.1:122536985-122555775 GCA_933207985.1 Pelobates cultripes | reverse complement strand
GCACAGTATGCGCTGTGAGCCTGACACAGAAGCTGGCAGCAGTGGCAGACAACTGACTGCTATTCAATCTATAACAGTGAAAAAAGTTTTTTTTTTTTAAATCCAAGCTATTGTGACACCAGATGTATTTGGTGGCACTGACTGGGGAAATGGGCACAGTATGCACTGTGAGCCTGGCACAGAAGCTGGCAGCAGTGGCAGACAACTGACTGCTATTCAATCTATAACAGTGAAAAAAGTTTTTTGTTTTTAAATCCAAGCTATTGTGACACCAGATGTAGTTGGTGGCACTGACTGGGGAAATGGGCACTGTGAGCCTGACACAAGAAAGCTAGCAGCAGTGTGAACCAACTAAATTCACAATTACATTACATAGAAAAAAATAAAATAAAAAAGCTATACCACTTATCCACCAACCCACAACATACTTTTCCTATCTTATGAACAGCAGCTACGCGCCTCCTCTTACTAAGCATGCGGCGAGAATGAATCTAAAATGGATGCCTTCCAGGAGGTGGGGAGGTCTATACTAGGGAGGGAGTGTGCTGCTAATTGGCTGGAATGTGTCTGCGACTGTGAGGTACAGGGTCAAAGTTTACTCAATGATGACGAATAGGGGGCGGGTCGAACCACGCATATGTTCGCCCGCCGTGGCGAACGCGAACATGCTATGTTCGCCGGGAACCGTTCGCCAGCGAACCGTTCGGTACATCACTATTAGTTGTATGTGATTTTTGTATGTGATGTGATTTTTGTGCTGGGTTTATTGCCTGTGTGTGATGGTTATTTAATTGAGATAAAAACATGCATTTAGGCCCGTGTGTGAATGCAGGTGTATATATTTTGCTGAGTTATGTGCACACAGTCCCACAGTCAGATGCACACAGTTATACATATACACGGTCAAATCCACCACATGGACATAGTCGCAGGCAGATAGTCACATATACAGGATCAGGCAGAAACACACAGGTACAGGTAGTAACACACATACACAGTTACAGGTAGATAAACACACACAATTACAGGCAGACAGCCACACACACACAGGCAGACAGCGACACACACACAGCCACTCATACAGTCTTACACACACATACTTACATGCAGACAGTCACACACACACACACACATACTTACATGCAGACAGTCACACACACATACTTAAATGCAGACATTCACACACACATACGCAGACAGCCCCCCCCACACACACACACACATGCAGCATCCACACACATACACAAACAGGCAGACAGTCACACAGGCAGACAGCCACACACACACACAGGCAGACAGCCACACACACACACACACACTGAGGGAGACGGCCATACACACACAGGAAGACATCCACACACACAGAGGCAGGTAGACACACACAGGCAGACAGACATACAAATGCACACAGGCAGACAGTCACTCACACACACACACACACACACACACAAACACACACAGGCAGAGACAGTCAAATGAGCAAGCCACAGCCACACAGGCAGACAGTCACACACACACACAGTAGGCAGTCATACACACAGACACACACAGGCAGATAGTCATACACACAGACAATAACACACAGGCAGATAGTCTCACACAAACACACACACACACACACACAGAGATATCACACACACACACACACACACATGCAGACAGTCATACACACACATAGGAGACACACACACACAGGCAGACACACACATACAGGCAGACACACACACACACACACACACACACACACACAGGCAGACAGTCATACACACACACACAGGCAGACAGTCATGTACAGACACACACACAGACAGACAGTCACACACACACAAACACAGGCAGACAGTCACACACACACAGGCAGACAGTCATACACACAGACACACACACAGGCAGACAGTCATTGTAACGGACCGTTTCTCTCACAAGGGGATAAAATCGGTTTAGGCGATAATCCCCTTTCCCATAGACCAGCAGCTACTGCAATCACCAACCTCCTGAACTCCAAACTGCACGTATTCACCAACTCTCGAACAGCAGACACAGGAACCCTGGAAGCAGCTGAACAGGAAAAGCAATACAAACGGCTTACACTCCTGGCAGTCAGCACACAATCCAATTCCCCCAATAACGAGACGACACTTCGTTTTGAGGGTTAAGCAGAATCTGAGGTGCTGGCACACCCAGCCTGGTTTTTATTACAGTCTTGCAAATACAGGACCACCCACAGGGAGGTATAAAACAACCAATCATATCACAGTTACATCCCACATATTCCCTCCCCTTATCCTGAGAGGAAACTCAATTATACAAACAGTTAAAACATACTTTCTACCCAACTTTCATAACTCCAAAACCATACATCACATTCACATAAAATTACATATTCACAATCAATCCATTCAGGGGAACAACATATTCAAAAATGGCATGTATCAGACCAGGGGTTCAAAAGTTAAGGGAAAGTCCTTTGTGACTAAATGAAGCATGGCTTTCTGGCCCAAACCAGTTTCAGAGTCTTCTATCCTGGAGAGTAATTCAATTATCTCCCAGGACAAACACAAGACTCCATTAAGCACATGGTTGCAAAAAGACACAAAGACAGTAAAACACTTTAAAATACATAAAGTTACATTTTACACATAACACACAGACATGTAACATATCCCCAGATAGCTCAGGTCTGAGCGCACATTATTAAGTGAATGGCGCTCAGACCACACGAATACAGTTTAATCGCCATGGAGCCAAAGTCTTTACAGTCAGTTTCATACAAATGGGCTCCATGGGATTCCTATCTGGGGTATAACACATTCAAACACATCTACCGAACCCCAGGCAGAAAAGCACGAATACAGCTTTTCTGCAGGCAAAAATAAAGTCTTTTAAAAGGGGGCCATAGTCAGATGGCAGGAGGCTGGCAACCAGGCTTCTCCAGTGCACAGTGGCGAGGTTGGTTTCGCCACAGTCATACACACAGAAACACACACAGGTAGACAGTCATACACACACAGGCAGACAGTCACACACACACAGACAGTCACACACACAGGCAGACAGTCACACACACACACAGGCAGTCATACACACACACACACACGCACAGTTAGACAGTCATACACACACAGACACATACACACAGGCAGACTGTCACACACACGCAGGCAGTCATACACACAGACAAACACACACAGGCAGACAGTCATACACACAGAAAGACAGTCATACACAAACAGGCAGACAGTCACACACACACACACAGGCAGACAGTCATACACACACACAGACACACAGGCAGACTGTCACACACACACAGGAAGACAGTCACACAAACACACACAGGCAGTCATACGCACACAGACAGTCTCACACATACACACACATGCAAGCAGATAGTCCCACACACATGCAGGCAGTCATACACACACAGACACACACACAGGCAGACAGTCACACACACACACACACACACACAGACACACACAGACACACACAGGCAGACAGGCAGGGCAGCTGCTGGAGACTTTGTTGGGGAAGCAGGGACCCCTTTCTGCTTCCCCTGCAGCAGTTATCCGGCACCTTTAGCTCCGCCCCTGTTACTTATGGGAAGATCCGCCCCCTGCTGCAAATTAGCGTCGCTGTCACTGGATTACCCTTCTGTGCGGCCGGGACAAATGGTTGGATTCTGTCAGGGTCCCACTTTTTCCGCAACATGGCATGTGAAGGGTGTAGTACCCCAGATGAGGCCTGCAGGCCAAGTTGCTGGAAGGTGCTTGTTATTTCCAATGCTTGAGTGACTTTGTAAGTCCCAGTGTTTCTGGTGATTATCAGGCAACGTGGGGTACCCCACTTGTATGATTTGTTGTGAGCTGAAAGTTCCTTAGTTAGAGGATGCAGGGATCTTCTCTATTCCAGTGTCGATTTGGATAAGTGTAGGTAGAACGTTAGGTTGTGGTCTTCAAACCGATATGGAGACTTGCTGCGCACGGTGGCCATAAAGGTAAGTCGGTCTTGCCCATTCAGGAATTTTGGCGGCGGTAATGGCATCCGCTAGGCCTCTCAGCTTCACATTGTTCCACCTCCTCCTATCCTCCATTACCGCCATGCGGTCTTGGGCTATGACAGGTCGTGTTGCAACACCTGTACTGTGTGCGCCAGGGCAGTGAGTCGGGTGTCATGCGCTGCTGTGCTCAGCTCAGCTTTGTGGAGGCAGGCCGACACCCAGCTGATCTCCTTGTGGAACTGGCTTATGTCGGCCGCGATGTTGTGCCGGAGTTCGCCCAGAAGGTCTCTTAGCGTGGGGTGCCCATGGTGGCTGTGGTCATCGAGGGTACAGGTTCTCTCACATGCCGGGTGCATATCCTCACCAAGTTGTCTAGGGAATCTTCGCTGGAGGATCGGGAGGTCCCTTCTGAGGGCTTTTTTGTTTTTGCGGCCCATCGTTTAAGCTGCCTTACACCGTTGTTTGGAGGTAGTGTGACAAGGATTGACCCCGTTTTTAACATTTAAGAGCTGTTTCTCTGGCTCTTAAAAAAAAAAAAAAAAATATATATATATATATATATGTATGTATATATATATATATATATATATATATACAATTATAGTGGCACTCACCCTTTCAATGAATCAGTAAAAGACTGCCTTGGTGCAATCCCACGCTGGATATGTAAAGCAAAAAGGAAAGAGATGCACTCTCAGGTCTTTGTAAAAAAACTCGATATTATTTAATAACAGGTAACATACATCTGTTCGACGTTTCGACCTCTTCAGGTCTTCCTCAAGATCCAGGATCTTGAGGAAGACCTGAAGAGGTCGAAACGTCGAACAGATGTATGTTACCTGTTATTAAATAATATCGAGTTTTTTTACAAAGACCTGAGAGTGCATCTCTTTCCTTTTTGCTTTATATATATATACAGGGAGTGCAGAATTATTAGGCAAATTAGTATTTTGACCACATCATCCTCTTTATGCATGTTGTCTTACTCCAAGCTGTATAGGCTCGAAAGCCTACTACCAATTAAGCATATTAGGTGATGTGCATCTCTGTAATGAGAAGGTGTGTGGTCTAATGACATCAACACCCTATATCAGGTGTGCATAATTATTAGGCAACTTCCTTTCCTTTTGCAAAATGGGTCAAAAGAAGGACTTGACAGGCTCAGAAAAGTCAAAAATAGTGAGATATCTTGCAGAGGGATGCAGCACTCTTAAAATTGCAAAGCTTCTGAAGCGTGATCATCGAACAATCAAGCGTTTCATCCAAAATAGTCAACAGGGTCGCAAGAAGCGTGTGGAAAAACCAAGGCGCAAAATAACTGCCCATGAACTGAGAAAAGTCAAGCGTGCAGCTGCCACGATGCCACTTGCCACCAGTTTGGCCATATTACAGAGCTGCAACATCACTGGAGTGCCCAAAAGCACAAGGTGTGCAATACTCAGAGACATGGCCAAGGTAAGAAAGGCTGAAAGACGACCACCACTGAACAAGACACACAAGCTGAAACGCCAAGACTGGGCCAAGAAATATCTCAAGACTGATTTTTCTAAGGTTTCATGGACTGATGAAATGAGAGTGAGTCTTGATGGGCCAGATGGATGGGCCCGTGGCTGGATTGGTAAAGGGCAGAGAGCTCCAGTCCGACTCAGACGCCAGCAAGGTGGAGGTGGAGTACTGGTTTGGGCTGGTATCATCAAGATGAGCTTGTGGGGCCTTTTCGGGTTGAGGATGGAGTCAAGCTCAACTCCCAGTCCTACTGCCAGTTCCTGGAAGACACCTTCTTCAAGCAGTGGTACAGGAAGAAGCCTGCATCCTTCAAGAAAAACATGATTTTCATGCAGGACAATGCTTCATCACACGCGTCCAAGTACTCCACAGCGTGGCTGGCAAGAAAGGGTATAAAAGAAGGAAATCTAATGACATGGCCTCCTTGTTCATCTGATCTGAACCCCATTGAGAACCTGTGGTCCATCATCAAATGTGAGATTTACAAGGAGGGAAAACAGTACACCTCTCTGAACAGTGTCTGGGAGGCTGTGGTTGCTGCTGCACGCAATGTTGATGGTGAACAGATCAAAACACTGACAGAATCCATGGATGGCAGGCTTTTGAGTGTCCTTGTAAAGAAAGGTGGCTATATTGGTCACTGATTTGTTTTTGTTTTGTTTTTGAATGTCAGAAATGTATATTTGTGAATGTTGAGATGTTATATTGGTTTCACTGGTAATAATAAATAATTGAAATGGGTATATATTTGTTTTTGTTAAGTTGCCTAATAATTATGCACAGTAATAGTCACCTGCACACACACATATCCCCCTAACATAGCTATAACTAAAAACAAACTAAAAACTACTTCCAAAAATATTCAGCTTTGATATTAATGAGTTTTTTGGGTTCATTGAGAACATGGTTGTTGTTCAATAATAAAATTAATCCTCAAAAATACAACTTGCCTAATAATTCTGCACTCTCTATATATATATATATATATATATATATATATATATATATATATATATATATATATATCTAGTTTATAATCACTGTGGGAGTTTTACCCATGCTTTTACAATACGATAAAAGAGTTGCAGCAAAAGACACATTTAATACTCTAGCTCTGTGTGAAGCACAAATATGCTTGAATTACAGTAGATATGGTGGTCATGTGGCAATTATTGTGCCACTGTCACATTCACCAGTATATGTGCTGGCTTCGATACATGGATCTTGTGTGACTAATACATATTTAAAATAATGCTGAATTATTATTCAAAAATAATCACAGATACTGTTTTAATCAACCATAATTTATATAATATATATATAAATATATATATATTTTAAATGAAGTAACGGTTCTTTAAAACAAAGTTCATGCACATTTATCAAAGTAGATTAGGAGTTCAAGTTTTTAACCCTTTAACTACCAAAATTGTTTTCAAAAAGAAATGTATTGCATAAAGCCTCTGTGACCATTGTTTTAACTCCAGGAATGATAAGAAGCCTGTGATTCTTAGCATTAGCAAAATAGGATGGAATGGAGAAAATACTGTTTTTAGTGGGGCAAATTAGCAGCTTAGTTTGCCATGATGAACCAAAGGTTTCCCCAGTCAAATGCCCAATCAAGAGGTTGAAAACAAATGATTATGGCACATTTAGTAAATGTTGATTTATTCATAAATCAAATAGCAACTGACCAGGAGTGGAAACAATAGAATTAGTAAAACAGTCTATATTTCCAAAAAAGGAGAGGAAAAGGGGGGATAAGGGTAAATTTCTCCTATATGGGGGATAACCCCTAGTGAACCATTTCACCAAAAATGCAAAACTAAAGAGAAAAAAGAAGGAGAAGGATAGGACAGACTTATCTAAATAGTCCTAATAGAGTGGATTTCCCTCTAAAAGGAGGGAAATTACATGGGGGAAGTGTGATGCCTAATAACTAATTCCCAAGATAAAACTTAGCTTTTAATAAGAACTAAATAAAAACACAGATCACGGTTGGTACAGTTGCCCACCTAGACAGCTATGTGTATATATAGCCAAGAGCCGGCAACTACAGGAGCGGTCTTGAGATGATCTCCCACTGAATTTCTACACTAAGATGACAGAGCGTTAATAGAAAATAAAATGTGAAATAAGTTAGCAGACCATTTTGATACTCAATTGTGCAAGTAAGTTAGCAACAGAGTATCAAATATGAGTCTAATCAGTCATCACAGGATACAATCTGATAAATAAAGAAAATACTGTCAGTGTATTTAGACAAAAATAATCGATTCCCAATAGATTTAGGTCACTTATTCTAGTAGGGACTGCAGGATCACCTAGTATTCAATCGGGTACTGTATCTTGGATCTGAGATCACACGGATAGCGGGGGAGAGGTTGCCGACCATGTAAAGGTAGGGGAAGGAATAATAAACGATTAGTGCTGAAGCCCTAGCAACTAGTGTCTTCGAGGGCACCCCTTAACAAAAAGCCTAATATCTCCTCACACTTACCGACAACACCCCTACCCCAAAAATAAATAAATCATGTAAACGCCCTGAAGTGTAAATAGATGAATGAATTCGCTCCTAGACGGAACACCTGAACAGGGTTCCGTGTTGCCGATAATAAACCCTGAAAAAATGACAGGGATGTCAAAATACACTGATGGTGCAGTGGGTGATAGGATAACGCCAGGTACAAGCCCCTAAGTGTATTTTGACATCCCTGTCATTTTTTTCAGTAGGAGTGGGAGATAGCCTGCATCATTGATTCTAGTGTGACTAGCTTTAACTTTCAGCTGTACCTACCTAGCTAGCTACTGCTAGTGGTACATTAATGTTAGAGGACTAGTAAATTCACCAAGCGCAACCCATTTATCAACACAAACATAAGGCATTTAAGAAAATGACAATGACATTTAAGAAGGTAGGAACAACAGCAGTCTCTGTACCTCCTCCACTACTACCACCCAGCCTTAGGTAGAGCAGGGGGATGCTAAAGATAGTGAGTAGGTTGTACAGGGACAGTTGGACTCCTCATCATCACAACCAGTCCACTCTTGAAAATTGTGTTGGATTTAATATCAGGGCTGTGTAAAAACAACATGCTAACAAAATCATGCACCTGACTGCCCAGATTTAAAGAGTGCTTCTACTGACCAGCATGCCTAGCTATCTTGATAACACGCTTGTAGAATATTGCATATTCTATGTTTCTATTGATTATATATATGGATGTGTGGATTGACATAAGTAACAGATGGTATCAATAAGTCACAAGGCTTTCTTTGTCCGAGAGCTCTGGAATGTGGATTTGGGGGTCTTGTCCTTATATGGCTAGAGTTAAATTCGGATTTCAGTATGGGCACATCTATATAGTAACAGAGGGACATGAGGTCTCTCTCTCTCTCTTGGCTCTGGGCTCGCTCTGGCTCTCTCTCTCTCGATGTAAAGCTGTAAGGATGTAAAGAAGTCTAGCAATTACCATCTGCTGTTGAATGTCCATTATCCTGTAACATCATTTGTTGTTTTATTATGTATCCGTAACTAAGAATAAACCTGAAGAAACCGTAAGTCAGATTGCGTATTAGTACTTTTCAATAATATAGACATATATTATTGTGGCGAGCATTTGGCCCAAGACTTTATATACAAAAGACGTATATATATCAAACAACTGAAGACAAGAAGAAATTAAGAAGATTTAACAGTGACGATTCCAAACAAGATTTTTCAATGCTGGTGGCAACCCATGGTATCTGGTTATGGTGTCAATGAAGTAGATACAACCTTACTGCCAACCATACTTGATCGTCGCAGGAGGATTGCTGTGGGTTTCCACAGTAGTGTGAAGGCTAGACAACTCTTAAGGCAGGAGTGAATGAAAACAAGGCGATCTATGAACAATCATTGTAAAACTAACTTCTCTATGTTCCATTTTTGTTGTCATCCAAATATATAACAATCTAGTTTTGCCAACTCAGTGTTGACATTGCAAAAATATTGTCTAACCATTAGGTTAGGCAAGGCATTTAAGCAATATAGTAGCCGTTTGTGCACAGCAATAATAATCACCTTTTTCCTGCTTTTTTTGGCTGCCTAAATATCTCTTAAAAACTTTTTTCAGTAACAAAATTATGATGACCTGGGCCATTGCATTGAATAAATTATGCCTTCCCCAAATTTATTTCCTTTGTTGAATGAAGTGGTTCAGCCGAAACCAAATTATTCTAACATGCACATTCTAATCATTTTTAGTAAGCTTTATTAGTAGTAATACCATCAGAGTCTTTAAAAATACTTATAAGTTAGGTATTTAACATTTTTATTTATGTATATCTGTCAATTGTTGCACCTACTGCATATGATAAAATTTAAAATTTTTCTTTTTACAGTAATATTTTGATCTCTGTCTGAAATATTAAAAAATAAGGGTTACTATACACCAGAGTGTCCCAATTATTTTTTTCCCTTGGAACCCTTTGACATGGTATAACAAAACTTTGGAACCCCAACAAAAAAATGTGTGCAGTAGCGCAGCGCAAACCTTTCAATGAGCAGAGTGTAATGTTCTCTTTTGCTGGCAAATTCTTTTTACATCTAGCTTAATTGTTGACAATTGTATTCACATGTCTGCAGCTGCGTCAAGTCAATTTCGATACTTTGTTTTTGTTGCAGAGTAAAGCGAGAATCCAGTTTCACATAAGTATGTGCTAGCGAATGGCAACAGAACATTGATTGCCTACGTGGACAATTCTGGGTATTCTTCGCATAAATTACCCCAAAAAGCAATAAGAGAAACTTCTTTAAATGTTTGGCTTAGTTGACTGTCAGAAGTTATATCGATCAGATTTTCAAAATCTACATCAGAAAAATTGTCTGGCTTGTCTTTTATAAATGGATTTCTAACCCAGTCATTATTGTTTTCATTCAAGAATGGAAAATACTGATTAATAGATGTGATTAAATGGCAAAGATGATCTACAATTTCATTGTGAATTTCATCTTCAAGTTCAATTTCCGATTCCTCAAGAAAATCCTTAAGTCTTGGCAAAGAGTTCAAATTATTTTGCTCAACAGATGAGGTCAAAAACTGTAGCTTACGAGACAGAGAAAATATTCTATCTCTTGCATTAAAAATATTAGTTTTTTTCCTTGGAGTGATAAATATACGTCATTTAATTTTGTGAATATGTCTGCAAGATATGCTACTTTGGATAACTACAGAGTATTTGTTAATCCAGTAGAAATCCAAATTTATGATCCTGGAAATATGCAAATAACTCTTGATGCAATTCAAACATTCTAACAAGGACTTTACCTCGTGAAAGCCAACGGACTTCTGAATGCAAAAGCAGAGCAGAGTGGTGACTACCCATATCTTCACATATAATTTTAAATAATTGTGACTGTAATGATTGACTTTTTATAAAATTAATAATCTGGACTGATACATCTAGCACAGTTTTAAGTGAGATTGAAATATTTTTAGCTACCGGTGCATGTCTGTGAAGAACACAGTGAGAACTGGTGCTGTTTTTTGCTACATTTCTTATTCGTGTCACAGCACCTGCCACTTTCCCCATCCATTGCTTTTGCACCATCACTGCACACATCTACACATTTGCCCCAATTTATACTGTGTGTGTTCATGAACTTCTGGATACAGTAAAATATTCTCACCAGTGGTATGAGTTTTCAAAGTTTCACACAGAAGCAGGTCTTCTTCAATCTGTTTGTCAAAATTATATCTCAAAAAACAACAAAATTGAAAGTCCTGCAACATCTGTGGACTCGTCTAATTGCAGTGAGTACCCATCACATTGATGCAGTCAAGAAATTAGTTCAGTATGGATGTCATCAGCAAGATCATGAATAACTGTGTTGTTGGAAAGTGGCACAGCATTAACTTCTCACTTAAAATACATGACACTATTTCTTTTGTACATGGTTTTATTAGTGATTCCCCAATTGTGTGGTAACTCTCTCTGTAAGAAGCTTTTTTTTGCTCATAAAATGTTTACTCTTCTGATACTCCTTTAGCTTTCACTTAAAAAAGTCAATATCTTTATCTTTGTACTCTGAGTGGTGTTGCTCAAAATGATGATGTAATTTAGCAGGTGCTAATGAACTGTTTGGCAATATTTTATTGCAAAGTGCGCATTGTGCTTCAGGACAATCTTCCTTTCTGGTACTTGTGAATCCAAATGACAAGTAGCTATCATCATATTTTCTTTTCTTTGTTTGAGAAGAAGATTGGCTAGCATTGTGTGCTTTTTTTTGACTTGTCACTTGTCTCTGCTATTTGAGGAACAGTTGATACAACTATTTCAGGCATGTTTTTTGGATTTTAGTTGTATCTCAACAGGTAAAAGTAGTAATAATTTCTCTCTGAAGAGTTCCCTGTTTTAACCAGTTTTCCAAATTCATGGGTGTTTATTGCTAAAAAATAAATAAAAAAACACGTTGAAAAATACAGATCTCACAAAAGATCTGAAAAGGATGCTGATTTTGATAACACTCTTAGAAAGAACAGAACTAAAGCAGGACTTTTTAGTTAGACTTGGAGGTAAAAGATTTGAACACTTTGAAAAATACAGTTCACAGTTGTTTGCCCCTCACAGAGTCATTCAATGCCCCTGACAGAGTCTTTCAATGTCCTTACGGAGCCATTGAATGTCCCTTACAGAGCCTTTTATTGTCCCTAACAGAGAATTGCAATGCCCCTGACAGAGCACTTCAATGCCCATGACACAGTATTTCAATGCCCCTGACAGAGTCTTTCAATGCCCCTCAAAGAGTCTTTTAATGCCCATGACAGAGTCTTTCAATGCCCCTGACAGAGCCTTTTAATGTTCCTTTCAGAGCCTTTTAATGTCCTTAGCAGAGCATTTCAATGCCCCTGACAGAGCCTTTTAATGTCCCTCACGGAGCCTTTTAATGTCCCTAGCAGAGAATTTCAATGCACCTGACAGAGTCTTTCAATGTCCCTCAAAGAGTCTTTCAATGCCCCTCAAGGAGAATTTCAATGCCCCTCAAAGAGAATTTCAATGCCCCTGACAGAGCCTTTCAATGTCCCCAACAGAGAATTTCAATGTCCCTACCTAACAGATCTTTCTATGTTCCTACCCAGCAGAGATTTCTATGTCTCTACCTAACAGAGCTTTCTATCTTGACAATAATAGAGCTTTAACTATCAGCACCACTCTCCATCACTCCTCTACTGATAGAAAATGGCTGACTGCTGGGCGGGCTAGCTGACGGCTGGGTGAGCTCTCTCACGGACGAGCTAAGTCTAAGTGGCTGGTTGATGGTAGGGTGGGCGGCACGGCTGGCGCTAGGGTGGGCTCTGACGGCAAGGTGTGCTGACGCCAAGGCGTGCTGATGGCAAGGCGGGCTGATGGCTTATTATGAGATTGCAGTTGTGCGATCTCTGCCATTTCTAACATTCCGGGAACAGCAGGTAGCGGCGGCCATTTTGGATGTGGAAAAATGCTGTGGAACCCGAATTTTGTTCTCGTGGAACCCTAGGGTTCTGCAGAACACCAATTGGGAAACACTGCTGTACACTATCAAATTTTTCTATGAATGTATAAATGAGAAATAGAAAATGTGTATATTTGTGCAATATTTATTTATATGTTTGTCCGATCAGCATTGCCCATGCATAAAATTACTGTTTTAAAAGTCTAAACAAGGCTTAGCTCATTGCTGGTTCTCCTCCTACCTCTCCCAGCACTCTTCCAGTTTTTCCTTTTCTGGCTCTTTCTCTTCTCTGCAACCCCTCTTTGTCAGTATTCCCTAAGATTCTGTCATTGGCCCTCTTCTGTTTTCTATCTATACTGCCTTCCTTGGTAAATTAATCAGCTCTTTTGGCTTCCATGTATCAACTGCACCCAGGGGCGACTCTAGACTTTGTAAAGGGTAACTGTGGCAGGATGAGTGTGACTGGGTGAGGGGGTGAATGAGACAGAGTTGAGGAGTGAGTGTGAGACTGAGGGTGGGAAAGTATGACATGGTTGGAGGAGGGGGTGTTACAGGGTGAGATAAGGTAAGCGTGACAGGCTTAAATTGTTAATGTGACAGGGTGAATATGGCATGGTTGGGGAGGTATCCCAAGGTTGGCCGGTATATGGCAATATGGGAGGGAGTGTAATAGGGCAAGGGGAGGTGAATGTGACAGGATTAAGGGGGTTAATTAACAGGGCAAGTGTGGCAGAGTGATGGAGGTGTCACAGGATTAAAGGTGTTAATGGTACAGGGTGATTGCGGCACGGTTAAGGGTGAGTGCGGCAGGGTTGGGGGTGAGTTTGGCACATTGGAGGAGTGAGTGTGACGGAGAGGAGTGGGGAGCGTGACAGTAGAGGGGGTTAATTCGAGTGTGGCAGAGTGAGGGGAGGTGAGTGCATTTTGGTTGGAGGTGGTGAGTGTGACAGGTTTTGAGTGGCAGTTAAGGGGGTGATAGTGTGTGTGGAAGGGTGACTGTGTGGGAGTATGATGACAGTGTGGGTGGGGAGTGGTGACAGGGTGTGTGGAGGGGGGTGACAGTGTGTGGAGGGGGTTGACAGTGTGTCGAGAGGGGTAACATTGTGTGTGTGTGTGTGGACGGGATGACAGAGTGTGAAATTGGGTGACAGAGTGTGAAAGGGTGTGACAGGTGGCTGAGTGTGAGAGGGAGTGGGTGACAGTTAATAGAGAGTGTCAGAGGGAGGGTGTGACAGAGTGTGAAAGGAGGTGACAGAGTGTGAAAGGAGGTGACAAATGGCAGAGGATGCAGGGGGCGACAGGTGGCAGTGTGGGAGGGAAAGGGTGACAGGTTGCAGAGTGAGAGAGGGAGGGGATGACAGAATGAGGAAAAGGGTGTGACAGGTGGCAGAGTGAGGAGGTTACAGGTGGCAGAGTAAGTGAAGGAAGGGGTGACGGTGGCAGAGTGAGGGAGGGGAGACAGTGGAGAGCATGAGGGAAGGAGGGTGTGACAGGGGGCTGAGTGATGGGTGACAGGGCCTGAGTGAGAGGGTCACAGGGGGCAGAGTGAGGAGTGACAAGTGCACAGTGAGGGAAGGAGGGGTTCCAGGGGGCTAAGTGAGCGGTGACAAGGAACTGAGTGAGGGGGTGACAGGTGGCTGAGTAAGGGGGTGACAGAAGGCTGAGTGAGGGATGACAGGAGGCTGAGTGAGGGGGTGACTGGGGGCACAGTGAAGGTGACATGTGGGCTAAGTGAGGGGTGACAGGGGGCTGAGTGAGGGGGGACGGGGGACTGAGTCAGGCTGTGACAGGGGGCTAAGTGAGGGGTAACATGGGACAGATTGAAGGGGTGACAGGGGGCTAAGTGAGAGGTGACAGGGGGCTGAGTGAGGGGTGACATAAGGCTGTGTGAGGGAGTCACAGGGGGCCGAGTAAGGGGGTGACAGGGGACAGAATGAGTGCTTGACAGTGGACTGAGTAAAGGGATGAGAGGGAGCTGAGTAAGGAGGTGATTGGTGGCAGTGGGAGGGAAGTTGTATAAATACCTTTTGGTTCCTGGTGGTCCAATGTCCTGGCTCCCTGGTGGTCCAGTAGGCTTCCTATCCGGTCTGCAGCTCCGCCGGGAGTTAGCTGCAGACCATGTGATAGGAGTCTCATGACCTCCAGAATTAAGAATGTTGCCATGGTAACCCACGGCAATGCTCTGATTGGCTGGAGGTTGCGAGACACTTTACAGTCTGCAGCTCACTCCCGGCAGAGCTGCAGACTGTAGGCGCTCCCCTCCCAGGGTAGACTGCTTGGAGGGGGCCTGGACCCGAGGACCCAACATGTAAGTCTACCCTAAGGTGAGTTAGGTGGCCATGAGGCCCCACCAGCGCAAGGCCTTAGGTGGCCGCATAAATCACCTAATTAGATAGCCGCCACTGCCTCCAGTGGCAGAACTTGCTTCCATGCCTCCCCCCTTCATCACTCCTTACACTGGCTTCCCATAAGATTTTGGACTTAATTTAAAATTCTAGTGCTTTTTTACAAAGGTCTACATAATCCTGCTCCTACCTAACTATCTTCTCTAATACACAAGTATGTTCCGTCCAGGCCTTTACGCTAGGCCAAAAGTCTGCACCTATCCTCTGTTTGTAGTCGCACTTTTGACACCCACCTTCAAGACTTCTCTAGGACTGCGCCATTCCTATGGAACTCTATTCCCTGCTTCATTAGACTGTTACCCAGTCTCAGTTCCTTCAAAATATCCAAAAAAACTCACTTATTTAGGAAAGCATATCAATTAAACTGTTAAGAGCATTCCCTCCCTGTACCTTGGTAACCCATCTTGCTCCCTCTCCTGCAACAGTGTCATCCAAAAAAGCAAACCCATCATTGTAAATTATTCTAGTAACCCACTTTTTCCCATACATGAAATACATTCTAATATTACATCTTGTGCCACTTTACCTCACTCCCTCTAGAATGCAAGCTTGTTTGAGCAGTGCCCTCTGTTACTGTGCATCCAACTTGTCTTGTCACAAATACTTGTTTGTTAGTCAACCTATTGTGGAAAGCTGCAGAATTTGTTGGCATAATATAAATAATATTAAAATGTGCTAGCTAGGTACCCCGTGTTTCAAATAAATGCTAGTCAATGGGTTAATACTGGCCATGTCTTCTTTGCAAGCTTTTAACACAATTAAACAGCATACAATTCTTCATACTTCTTTGTATAACTATTAAAGGAAAACTACCATGAACTTCACATGTGTTGTATCACATGGTAACATATGAAGTTTTTCATGTTTTGTAAGGAAACTTCAAGATGGCCTGCCCTCTTCCATGGTGGCATCTGGGTGGCAAGAAAATAGAGAAATGCTTCATTCAAAGCTCTCCTTCGTTAGCAACTCCATCTTTTGAACATGCATAATTTTTGTTTTCTTTAAACAGGAAAGTTGCATTACTGGTGTTCCATCATGCATACAAAGATAGGTTAAAGATAAAGATGAATTTTTTCATCTGATACTATGAATAACAGGAGATGGGAATGCAAGACGAGGTGGCAGAACTTGTTAGATCTTGAGGGTGAACATAATTTTTTTTAGAAGCTCTTTGGAGGTCTAGTGATAATATATCAAACTGGAAAGACTTTATTTTCTAAACTGCACTATAGCAAATCAATATTGAATACAGATGATTGTCACTTACCGGCCGAGTTCCGTTCCTACGACTCGGAGATAAAACAAATTGGTCAGTAAGCGAGTATGCCAAGACAACCAAGTCTCTCATGTGCTAGGGAATTCCCCTGAACATAGACACGCTCACTAGAGCAGGAAATCTCTCGAATCACTAGTGAGCTGGTCATTTGTCTGAGCAGTCGTTATGCAAGTAAGTCACAAAGGGAGGATTACCTGTATAAAAACTGAAGCTGAAATAGCCAAGTTATTACTGTTGATAAGTTGGAAAATTCTTCCAGATGATCTGTTTTTGCCTAAATTTTTAAATTTTGATATCAACTTGCTACAGTTTGGAGTATGGTGAATAAATCTCAATATCCTGGTTAAACCTACTAATTACCAGCTTCGCCCTCTTAAACTACTAACTAAAGAGCAAATGGAAGACATTACAGAAAATAAAATTGATATATAAAAATATGTATTTCAAAGTGCTTTTATCCCTTCTAACCATTATAAACCATTATAAACCATTATGGGTTTATTCATTAGACTGTGAATTGCAGTTAATTAAAAACTGAATTAAAAAGTATAGAGATACACAATGAATATTTAAAAGCTGGAGTCATTATGGATAATTAAAAGGAAAATGTATGATAGACATATAAAGAATAAGACACTGTTGAATGTTAATAACTGTCACTAATATTTTAATGGGTAAATAAGAGAGTATTATTCAAAATAGATTTGAAGTAACACTAAGGTAATGTCAATTATTAAATGGTAAAAAAAAGGGATTTTTTTTGTTTTTGTTTTGTTGTGCAATGATTCTACCAAATTTTGTCTTCATTATAAAGAAATGAAAAAAATTCTCAGGCACTCACTGTGATTGCTTCCAGGCAGATTTATTACGACGTTTCGACGTGTAACCAGGTCTTTATCGAGCTTGTAATAAATCTGCCTGGAAGCAATTACAGTGAGTGCCTGAGAATTTTTTTCATTAATATGTATTCCTTGAGGTTTGCTGACCCATGCTCAGTAGCACCCTGTGTTGAAATATTGAGGCTGAGTGCGACCCTACCTTTTTTCTATTCATTATAAAGAAAGGCGTGCCTTTTGTAATCAAAATACGATTTCTCTGAATTTATCTCCACACACTCACCTTATAGACATTATGAGGTGGATGAGGTGTCCCTGTAGCCCATATGAGCCCAGGAGACACTTTCTAAATTCCCAATTAACGATTGGGATTAGTTTTATGTTTTATATATGTTGTTCATGTTTTTTAATGTACGGTTCTGGAACCAGGGGTAAATGTGTGGCTGGAGACCCCTTGTGTGTATTGGTCATTTCTTGAAGTTAATAGTAAGGCAGGTTTTAGTCAATACTCAAGGCCTTGATTCATTTCAGAAAAGGAGTATGCTTTTAGACTGGTTGAAAAAGGAAAAAGTTCAAGACATAGGTACAGAAGGAAGGTGGATAATTTTGATATGTGAGATAGAAGGGACTGTATATACTATAGCAAATATTTATACTCCAAATCAATCTCCAGGGAGTTTCATCGCTCAATTTTTGTCTAGATGAGATAGGATCAGGCAGGGATCAGTCATTGTCCCTGGGGACTTCAACTGCATCCATAATCCTTTGTTAGATAAAAAAAACAAGAGGGAAGAACAAGATAGACAGGGATCCTATAAATAAAGCTAGTAAACTTTGTCAACTAATTCTAAGAGCATCCTTATTAGATACCTGGAGGACATTACACCCTACACCCTTTACATGTTTTTCTAAATCCCATTGTGCGTATTGACTTATAGATATGATTTTAGCAGATGTAGGAGTGTTGGCTAGGACAGAGTCCTCGGAGATAAGGTTGGTCCCATGCCCTGATCATGATGCTGTACTGTTAGAACTGCAACAAGTAATTAGACAGAGACCAGAGTGGTAACTACACGAAAGGATACTCCTGCCGGAGGCAAATCGAAAACACATAGCAGACTCAATATCATTATACTATGAGGATAATAAAGAGTATGGCGTACATATCACCACAAAATGGTGTGATCTTAAATGTGTGATCGGAGGTCAGTTGATAAAACTAGATGCCCAAATGAGAGAAAAAAGAGAGGAATCCCTGACGGAGCTCTACATTGTACTTGCGGAAATGGGTAA